>CAUIVZ010000008.1:12418882-12421382 GCA_961763995.1 Juglans cinerea | reverse complement strand
AGTGCCTGGCGCGCTCCAGTGACCAGCTAATTAGGCCCTATTCGCAACCTGTTGACTGTACTTTGTCAACCCAGGGAATTTCTCACCTATTTAGACACTCCAACGTGAACAAAGGAGTTTCACTAGGATATTACCCTATTCTAGCCCTTAGGATCGTGATTGAGATGAATAACTTAACTGGCATATATGACATTTCGTAATGTGACGTAACATGAACGTGACATAAAAGACAGAAGTCCTGACCCAGCTTAACGTGACATGAACGTAAGACGACAGACCATGACATACTTTGAGACATAAATGTAACATACAACTTTTCATAACATGGCATACATGTAACAGGCAACATTTCGTAACATAGCATACCATGTAACAAACAACATTTCTTAACATGGCGTAACACAATGAATATTACGTGACATCAAATACATGTAACACATGGCATACTTAACTTAACATGACATACTTGCAATATATAGCAATACGTGACAGAATATCTTGTGTATCAGATGTAGGGGTGTAATTTTAAACCGGACCGGACCGGTTTTACCGATTTTGAACCGGTCCGGTCCGGGACCGGTTCCAAAAATCCTAAAACCGGCCGGTTCCGGTCCGGTTCCGGTTTTAGGATTTTTGGAACCGGACCGGACCGGTTCATAAAAAAAATATACAAAAAAAATTATTTTTGTATATAAGTTATTAAGTTTTATACAATATATTTTATATATATATATATTAATATATAAATTTATAAATTTATATGTGAAATTTTTATATATAATATATATAATTATATATATTCATATATAAAATAATTTCATATTATCATTTATAAATTATTACATTAAATGTTAATACTAATATATAAGTTTATAAATAATACTAATAGTCTAATATAGACTATAGACTATAGTTATACTTATAATTAATACTAAAAGATTTTACTAAAAGTTTATAACTAATACTAATATTAAATATATAGTTTATAACTAATACTAATATATAACTTATAACTATACTAATAGTCTAATATTAATACTATTATATAGTCTAATATATTATTTAGCTTTACTAATATATAAGTCTATAACTATTTAATTAATAGTCTAATACTAATAGTTTAATATAGACTATAGTTATACTTATACTAATATAGTTATACTAAATCACTATAAACTATAGTTATACTTATACTAATATAGCTATACTAAATCACTAAAAGTTTATAACTAATACTAATATATAGTTTATAACTAATACTAATATATAACTTATAACTATACTAATAGTTTAATATTAATACTATTATATAGTCTAATATATTATTTAGTTTTACTAATATATAAGTCTATAACAATTTAACTAGTAAGTCTAATACTAATAGTTTAATATAGACTATAGTTATACTTATACTAATATAGTTATACTAAATCACTATAGACTATAGTGATGCTAAATCACTATAGACTATAGTTATATTTATACTAATATAGTTATACTAAATCACTATAGACTATAGTTATACCTATACTAATATAGCTATACTAAATCACTAAAAGTTTATAACTAATACTAATATATAGTTTATAACTAATACTAATATATAACTATACTAATAGGCTAATATTAAGACTATTATATAGTCTAATATATTATATAGCTATACTAATATACAAGTCTATAACTATTTAACTAATAGTCTAATACTAATAGTTTAATATAGTCTATAATTATAGTTATACTAATATAGTTATACTAAATCACTATAACTAATACTAATATATATAATATAACTATACTAATAGACTAATATTAATACTATTAATCTATTATATAGTCTAATATATTATATAGCTATACTAATATATATAAGTTTATAACTATTTAACTAATATTAATAGTTTAATATAGACTATAATTATAGTTATACTAATATAGTTATACTAAATCATTATAACTAATACTAATATATAACTATACTAGTAGGCTAAATGTATATTACAAATATTTATATATAGTTACAAATATTTATATATATAACTATACTAATATTAAATTTATTACAAATATTTATATATAGTTATATTAAATTACTATAGTCTATTAAATGTATTACATTGAAAATATATTAAATGTATTACAAATGTTTATATATAGTTATATTAAATTACTATAGTCTCTTAAATGTATTACATTGAAAATATATTAAATGTATCAGTATTACAAATATTTATATATAGTTATATTAAATTACTATAGTCTATTAAATATATTACATTGAAAATATATTAAATCAAAATGTATTAGTATTACAAATATTTATATATAGTTATATTAAATTCATAATATCATTTAAGAATAAAACACATAGTCATTAGTCATTACATGGGTCCCGCAAGCTTCAGCCGGCCCTTCATTGAATCATTACTCATTAGTCATTGACTCATTGACTCATTACACTTCAGTTTGTAAAACAGTTTTTTTCCAGTTTTTTTCAGAT
>CAUIVZ010000008.1:11634282-11706282 GCA_961763995.1 Juglans cinerea | reverse complement strand
TAAGCCATGAAAGCTTCTTACCTCAGTGATGCTTTTTGGCGTTGGCCACTCCTTGATTGCCTTGACTTTCTCTTCATCCACCTCAATACCCTTTGTACTAACAACATAACCAAGAAAAACAATTTTTTCCATGCAGAAGGCACATTTCTTAAAATTAGCATACAACTTTTCACATCTCAACACATTAAACACATATCTCAAATGCTCAATATGTTCATTTAAGTTCTTGCTGTACACTAAGATATCATCAAAGTACACAACCACAAACTTGCCTATGAATGCACGTAGGACATGGTTCATTAATCTCATGAAAGTACTGGGCGCATTTGTAAGTCCAAATGGCATAACCAACCATTCATAAAGCCCATACTTAGTCTTAAAAGCAGTTTTCCCTTCATCACCCTCTTTCATTCTAATTTGATGGTACCCACTTTTAAGATCAATTTTACTGAAAATACATGAGCCATGCAATTCATCAAGCATATCATCTAATCTAGGAATGGGATGGCGATATTTTACCGTGATATTGTTGACCGCCCTGCAATCAATGCACATCCTCCACGTCCCATCCTTCTTTGGCACTAGTAGCAATGGTACTGCACAAGGGCTCATGCTCTCCCTCACGTACCCCTTGCTCATCAAATCCTCAACTTGCCTCTGAAGCTCCTTTGTCTTCTCTGGATTACTCCTATAGGCTGGTCGGTTTGGAATAGCAGCCCCGGGCACAAAATCAATCTGGTGCTCAATGCCTCTAATGGGTGGCAACTCATTTGGCATCTCCTCCGGGAATACATCCTCAAACTCCTGCAACAAAGAAACAGCCAAACTAGGAAGAGACTGGTTAGTTTCATCAAGACTAAGATAAGACTCTTTATAGACAAGAAAAATCATAGGGCGATCTGCGAAGAAAGCCCTCTTAACCTCACTCTCTCTTGCATAGAAACTCACTTTTGCCTTTCATTTTCTCTCGGCAGACTCTCTTTCTTTTTTCTCTCGTGGCTCCACTCTTTTTTCTTTACTCTCAGCCACCTCTCTACTTTCTTTTCACACTTTCTTTTACGCTCATTTTCACTCTCACTCTTTCTTTTTTGCTCAATCTCTTTTTCACTCTTTCTTTTTTGATCACTCTCATTTTCACTCTTTCTTTTTTGAGCAACCTCACTTTTCAATTTCAGTTGGTCCTCATAGACCTGACTTGGAGTTAAAGGAGCAAGCTTAATTGTTTTGCCCTCCTTTTCAAAGCTGTACATGTTCTTGAACCCATCATGTGTCACTCTACTATCATACTGCCACGGCCTCCCCAACAAAATATGGCCCGCATGCATAGGCACAACATCACAAATCACCTCATCCTGATACTTCCCAATAGAAAAAGTAACTAACACTTGTTTATCCACCCTAACCTCTCCACAATCATTCAACCACTGCAATTTGTATGGTCTAGAGTGTTTTAAGGTTGGTAAATTCAATTTCTCAACCAAAGTAGTGCTAGCCACATTAGTACAACTCCCTCCATCAATGATCATACTACATACCTTATTGTTGACATGGCATCTAGTATGGAAAATGTTCTCTCTCTGTTGCTCTTCATCATCCACCTTAATGTGTGTATTAAGAGCACGCCTGGCAACAAGAGACTCACCTGTCATAGGGTATACCACTCCATCATCATCACTAGCATCATCCAACTCGGGCACCTCATCACTATCATCCTCACTCTCAGTCATCACCTCTCCATTGTCACGCATAATCATCACCCTCCTATTTGGACATTGAGAAGCAATGTGCCCTGAACCCAAACACTTAAAACATTTGATATCTCTATTCCGTGAAGGTTGGGATTCTACCTTGGGTTTGTTGCTAGTTCCCTCACTTTTCCCTTAGGTGGTTCAGTCTTTCTCTTTGCTTCAGCTGGATCATTCCTATCCCATTTTGATTTCCAAGTAGTGCTAGAAACCGAAGTGTACCTTGCTGTCCATTTTCTCTTTAATTGCCTCTCCACCTACATAGCCATGTGCACCATGTCCTCTATCTCCACATAATGCTGCAATTCAATTACATTGGCTATATCCCTATTCAGACCGCTCAAAAATCTAGCCATGGTGGCCTCTCGATCCTCTTCTACATTAGCTCGAATCATCGCCACCTCCATCTCCTTATGGTAATCCTCCACACTCCTAGACCCCTGTGTAAGATTTTGTAATTTCTGGTAAAGGTCTCTATAGTAATGGCTAGGAACAAATCTCCGTCTCATGAGAGCTTTCAACTCTCCCCATGTGTCTATAGGCCTCTCATAATTCCTCCTCCTATTGGTCACTAATTGATCCCACCAAATAATAGCATAATCAGTGAACTCAATTACTGCCAACTTCACTTTCTTCTCCTCAGAGTAATTATGGCAATCAAACATCAACTCTATTTTTTTCTCCCACTCTAGATAAACCTCAGGGTCATAGAGAACCTAGACCCGTTGAACCCACAATCAATTTGAAAACTCCCCAAGAAAGCCAAAATCAAGTCAATGGATGGAGAACCTAGACCCGATGAGAACTCGTTTCAAGAACCTAGATTATATTAAAATCCAGACCCGTTGAAGAACCCGTCTCAAGAACCCAGATTACAAAGGAGGAACGCCACAAAGGTTGTGATTTACCTTTGATAAGTTCAAAAGTTCAATTAAGAACAAGAGGAGATAAACTCAACTCACAATGAATAAATTCATTAAATTTCATAAACTTCATAAACTGATTAGAATGAGGCTACATAGAGTATTTAAAGCAAAACCTAATGAAAACCCTAGATAAAATCAAAACCCCATCTTCCAAAAATACCCCTGAGTGAACAGTGTCGCGGCTACAGTACGGCGCTACAGTAACTCAGCTACAGTAACCCTAACCCTAGTTCAATAAAATAATAACTTTCCCAACATGCCCTTACATAGGCATAAACCCAATTATTCTAAGCAAATAAAATAGGTCCTTGAAATTAATTAAATAAGTCGAAAGCCTTCAAGTGTCCAAAGCCTATAAGTCATGTTGTTGCCCTTTCCATAGCTTATGAAATGAATCAAAGCATAATCTTCATCGTTTAAGCCCTTGAACTTGTATTTGGCCCATCTGGAACTTGCAACATATCTTTAAGACTAGGCTCACCTTGGTTCCCATCATTCTCATACTGATTTTCAACTTTATGCTCACGTCGCCTCCTGTCCCTCCCACCTTGTAGATTTCTAATCGCTGCTTCTTGATGATCCATCCTATCCCTCACTTCACCCAACACCAAGTTCAACCGCTCAAACTGTTGTTGCATGGCTTGCAACACAAATTATGTGTTATCTGCCCTCCCCCTTGGTGATGCGCTACTCCGATGAGACATTATCAGGTGCTACACAAAAGAATGTTAGTAGCAAAAAAAATAGTAAACCTCACACACTCTCCCTTACGTGTTTACACTCGAATAATGACACTCCACTCGTGTTTCACTCTTAATTGGATTTTTTCCGATAATAGTCTCACACTCTCTTGCCTTTTACCTCAAGAGTTTTCCCACTCAAGTTCTTTAAGAACTAATTGACTCAATCAAGACAAAGCAACCTTATTTTATCCCAACTAGTAATTAGGTCAAAGAAACAAGAACAAGAGAAACACAGAAGCAGTGAAAGAAAAAAATTGCACGTGAATCAAGGAAATTATATGAATGAAACAGTAACTATAAGACAAGATACCAACTAGAATCACCCATTTTGATGATAAGGCTGAAGAAAAGATCTCAGGAATTTTTTTTTTTTTTTTTTTCACGATTTTTTTTTCCTTTCTTTTCTTTTCCTTTCTCTAATTCAATCACAAATAGCAATATTCAATTGTAAAAATCAAGCAATTGAATTCAAGCACGACAATGAAGTAGAAGAGAATCAATAGAACGGTACTCCAAGCAACAGATACACTTAGAGATGTAGGAAACCCTAGAATTTTGAAACCCTAGGTGATGCAAATTTCAGCCAAACCCAAAACCCTAAGAATTTCGGCAGCCTACTTTTTGTTTCTATTTTTTTTTTGTTTGGCAACCCTAGAACAATGATGCCCTAGAATTAAATATGCAAGAAATAAAAGATAGAATCAGACCTGATTGGAAACCTTGTTCTGAATACCAAATGATATGAATCCGCGGGAATGAAATCCCTTGAACCCACAGTCAATTTGAAAACTCCCCAAGAAAGCCAAAATCAAGTCAGTGAATGGAGAACCTAGACCCGATGAGAACTCGTTTCAAGAACCTAGATTATATTAAAATCTAGACCCGTTGAAGAACCCGTCTCAAGAACCCAGATTACAAAGGAGGAACGCCACAAAGGTTGTGATTTACCTCTGATAAGTTCAAGAGTTCAATCAAGAACAAGAGGAGAAAACTCAACTCACAAATAAAATTCAATATTGTCTAATCTGTCAAATGAGGCTACAAAGAGTTTTTAAACCCAAACCTAATCAAAACCCTAGCCAAAATAAAGCCCATTTTACCCAAAATTACCCTTGATGAACAGTGCCGGCTACAGTACGCGCGGCTACAGTAACCCCTACAATAAATTGATGAAACCCTAATTCATAAAAAGTAACTTTCCAAATAAGCCCTTGGCCAAAATACATGGCCTTCCCAAAAACATAGTTCATAAGAAATAAGACATGTGAGCCAAGCATCTTCAAGCCCACTTATTCTAAACTACTAAAATAAATCATTTAACCAAACTGGAAGCCTCCAATAACAATAGGTCGTATCTCTAAGTCATATCTTCCACAGCTTGAATCAAGTGGATCAAAAACTGGTTCTTCTTCTTTCAGACCCATCTTGAGTGTTGGGCTCTTGCTGGCGTCATCCCAAGTGGATTGCACCAATCCTTGCATTGCTTCCTTGATCTTATTGGCCCTTGATCTTGTAATTGGCCCATCTGGAACTTGCAAAGGATCTTTAAGTGTAGGCCCACCTTGGTTCCTATCAAAACCCTTTTTAATCTGATTTCTAGCATTGTTTTTTATCACTTGATTAAATCACTTCCACATGCTATTAATTAATCAAATTTTTTTTATGACATCATTATCCAACCTTTTAAACATTGGAAATTTGATTGGGCCAAGAAAAATTAGATTTGGGCTTGTTAGCATCCCAAATCCCATTTAAACCCCAAATTGAAGCTCACCTGGTTGAGGCCCACCAAGGCCCACAAATTTGGCTATCTTGGCAAAGCTTCTTAAAGAATTTTCCTCCCCCACATGGCAGACCATTCACTACCATTGTCTGCACCCAATTGTGCCTTGATGTGAAGGAGAAATCCACCCCATCAACCTCCATATCTCACAGCTTCTGTAGGCAGTCCTTGCCCCTCACTATTCTCCACTTTATGTCACATAGCAACCTCCAATCAAAGGTCATTCAAGCCCATAACTTCTCCTTCTAGGAGTCTAAAGTCGTACAAGACACATTTCACTCCCTTTTATCACTTCTTCACCTTGTTCTTAAAGTAAAACTCAAAAGAGCTGTCTCAAGCAGATTTATGGATCTTTTTGCATGGAGATTTTTGACCCTTTATATGTATTTTTGCACAATGACTCCTTCATAAAAGTTGTTTTTCTTTGAGTTTTGTTTCCGTGGATATCTTATCAGTCCCATTCCATAATCATTTGGTTGGTCAAAAGTATTTTTAAATATGGAAAGGTTATTCTGGGCATGAGACTGGAGAGTATGTTATGTTTTAGAATTTTTGACCAAGCTAATGGACATATCTGGGTCCCAAAAGTTGATGGAGTGTTGTTAGCATGTGTTTATGAATATTAATTGAGGTTTTGTTGCATGAATAAAACTTTTGATGATATATTTCCTTAGATCTAGAAACTTGAAAACTGGAAGTGGAAAAACAGTTAATTGAGGTTTTTTTTTGTGAACATTTGAATATTTTGTGGTTTAATCTTATTCCAAAAGCTTTGATATTTTTGTGTGATGATCCTAAGCCTCTTATATACATGTTAGGATGTTATTTGGAAGATATTTAGTATTAGTTTTAACGATATGATTTTTCTATGCAAGAGGATTTTGGTTAGGCCTAAGATTTGATTTTTTGGGTTAGATCCATATTTTATTAAGTTTTAGCCAAGTGATTTTAGGATTGTTGGTTGGATCTTCTTTAGGACACATTTTTAAACCATGTGATATTTTTGTTTGACGATCACGTCTTTAAGCCATGGATCAAGAGACTGATTTAAGTGAATTGAGATAGAACTTTCACAAAACAAAAATTGTTCTTCCACTCCTAGTTTTCAAGTTTCTAGATCTAAATAAATATATCATCAAATGCTTTATTCATGCAACAAAACCTCAATGAATATTCATAAGCACATGTTAACAACACTCCATAAGATCTGTGGACCAAGATATGCCCATTTGCTTGGTCAAAAATTTCAAAACATAACATTCTCTCCAGTTTCATGCCTAGAATGACCTTTCCATGGTTAAAATTACTTTTGACCAATAAAATGAGCATCGAATGAGACTAATTAGATATTCACGTAAACTAAACTCAAAGGCGAACAACTTTTATGAATGATTGATCGTGTGAAAATACTTACAAATAGTCAAAAAGCTCCACGTAAAAAGATCCCGAAATCTAGCTAAGAGAGCTCTTTTGCATTTCTCTCTAAGAATGGGGTGAAGAAGTGATAAAAAGGAGTGAAATGTGTTTTGCAAGACTTTAGACCCTTGGAGGGGGAGGTTATAGGCTTGAATGACTCTTGATTGAGGAGCAAGGACTACCTGCAACAACTGTGAGATATGGAGGTTGATGAGGTGGATTTTTCCTTCAAATTAAGACACTCTTGGGTGCAGCCAATTGTAGTGAATGGTCTGCCATGTGGGGGAGGAAACATCTTCATGAAGCTTTGCCAGGGTGGCCAAATTCGTGGGCCTTGGTGGGCCTCAGCCAAGTGGGCTTCAATTTGGGGTTTAAAGGGGGTTTGGTTAGGGTTTGAGATAATATCAAGCCAATATCCAATTTTTCTTGGCCCAATCAAGTTTTAAAGTTTTAAAAGGTTGGATAATGAAGTCATAACAAGGGTTTTTTTAATTAATAGCATGTGGAAGTCATTTAATCAAGTGAAATCGGATTAAAAAGGGTTTGGAGGCTAACTTTAGGGTTTGGGGAACCGTTTAGGGTTTCGGTTTCAACCAAGCTTTTAGGGTTTCAATTGGATTCTAACCATTTAGTATTTCGCTAGGATTGAAACCCTATTTGCTCTGGCACAATTTGGTTGATTAGATGAAACAAAACTTTACTTACGTGGCATGATCTCACACCTTGATTTCCTTCACAATTATGTCTAATGGTTCATCTTTGTGCCCAGTGTCTAATACTATTCACTATGTGTTGCTAAGATCTTACTAAGTGTCCAAATAAAACTTCTCTAGCCTAATTTAGACATTCCACACTGTGATTTTGAAAACACTGCACTGGGTGCGCTCATCGAGATGACTATTCACTCTAAAAAAATGCATAATAAACTTAGTACTGAAAAATCTTAAATATTCATATTAACCTATAGTGAAAATCGTTTACCGAAATTCAATCCTGAAGTGCCCCTAAAATAATTTCACAAATTCGAACAGGCTTTTCGTCCGAAATTATGAAAATGAGTTATTGCGCCAAAAAATCCTAAATAATCAACTGAGTTTAATGGCATAGATCAAAACACATTCTGACAGTTCTAACTACCTCATATAATTAAACTCATATTTGTAGCACCATAGTGAGTGATAACACTGACTATGTTGACAGACTAAAACCTGTGTAATTGGTCGATTCGTAAAAGCTTATGGGGTTTTCATGAGATTTCTAAAGTCAATAGAAATTCCACAAGTGAATTTCTAGTGGGTTGTTACTCTAAGCGCTGTGATGAGGTAATATCCTTGATTTGTTCATGCTGGAGTGTCTAAATAGGTATGAAATTCCCTGTGTTGATGAAGTTCACGTTTATGCTATGTTGCTAGTCCATGTTATGTTTTAAGTTCACGTACATGTCAAGTCACGTCAAGCTAAGTGTCAGTTTCAATTCAAGTTATGTCATTTATGCCATGGTATATGTCAAGTTATGCTATGCTTACTTATGACTTTGATTATGCATTAATGCTTTTACTGTCATGCATGCATCATTAACCTGTGTGGAAGTTTCCTTTTAACTTGCTGAGATTTGTAATCAAATCTCACCGTGGTAATCCCAACTACCATTCCCCCCGAATGGTAGGCGATGTGTCAGGATCAGAGTAGGGAAGAGACACTTGCAGCCTCCATAGTTAGGTCTTTGGATAGTATTCTGGCATCGTTAGTCGAGTTACGTTAGTTACTCAACGAACTAGCCCAATAGTGTATTTTGGCAATGTTAATATGGAGCTAGGTCTCCGTTGTTTTGAGATTACAGTCTTCTGAGACCGTGTTGTAATCATGGATGCTTATTTCGTTAAGTATGCATGGGTTATGTTTTAACTATTTGGGATATTATAAGTTTGGTACTTAGTATTGCCCAAAAGAATTATCCGCTGCGAATATTGCATAATTTTAGATACGTGTTAGTAACATTGCATCTTAGATACATCTCGATGCTTCGGATGTCCGTCCGATCCCAAGCGGAATCTGGGGGCGTCCCAGAAGCTTGTCAATGGCACCATTGAATGACAGAAAGCTTGTTTGGTGGCAAAGGGTTTTCTTCAACAATTGAGCCTTGACTACGTTCAAACATTCAGTCCCGTTGTGAAAGCCACCACTATTCGACTTGTTCTAGCTCTTGTTGTGACCAAAGGTTCGCCTGTTCAACAGTATGACATGCAATATGCGTTCCTACACGGCCATCTATCTGAGATAGTCTTCATGGCACAACCATTAAGCTTTGCTCATCCTCAGTACCCCACGCATGTCTGCAAGCTCCGTAAGGCCATTTATGGTTTGAAACAATCACCAAGGGCTTGGTACTCTCGCCTAAGTCAAAAGCTTATTTGCCTTGGTTTTCATATTCCATCTATAGATTCCCTTTATTTGTTCGAATTCATGGTGTTTCTGCTCTTTATGTGTTGGTCTATGTAGATGACTTGCTTGTTACAGGATCAAGAATGGCTTGCATTACTGATCTGCTTCATGTTTTATGCTCGGATTTTCCCATCACTTATCTCGGTCTGCTCCACTTCTTCTTAGGTATTGAAGCAACCTATACTGATGATGGTCTTATTCGCATCCAAAAGAAGTATATTGCTGATTTACTTCAAAATACCAACATGGCTTTAGCCAATCCTGTCAAAACACCCATGACAACCTCAGAAAAACTCAATCTTCACTGTGGAAACATATTTGAAGATCCATCTCTTTACCAAAGTATTTTTGGATCCCTTCAATACCTCTCATTTACAAGACCAGATTTGGCCTTTGCAGTAAGCAAAGTTTGCCAGTACATGCATTCTCCGAGGGTCCCTCACTGGCAAGCTATAAAAAGGATACTAAGATATCTCAAGCACACCTCACACCTCGGTCTACACTTCTCCAGATCTCCATCGATGAACATCACTGCATTCTCGGATGCAGATTGGGTTGGCTGTCCAGATGATAGGAAATCAACCAGTGCTTATTGCCTTTTCTTTGGCTCAAATTTAATCTCTTGGTCATCCAAAAAGCAGCCTATGATTGCAAGATCATCCACTGAAGCAGAGTTCAAGTCAGTAGGTAATGCTACTGCTGAAATTATATGGGTTCAACACCTGTGTAGAGACCTTGGGATTAATCTTACTGCTGTACTGATCTTGTACTGTGACAACTTGGGGGCTACATACTTGTCTTTTAACCTCATTTTTCATGCAAGAACCAAGCATGTGGAAATAGACTTCCATTTTGTGCGTAATAGGGTCCTTAATAAATATCTATCCGTGGCCTTAATTTCAGGAAAAGATCAACTAGTAGATGCTCTAACCAAGCCTTTGTCTGCTACAAGGTTTCAAAGACTCTGTTCTAGTCTGCGCTTACGTGCACTACTGCTTGACTTGAGGGGGCATGTTCAAGCATTACACAGCACATGCAAGCCATGCAAATGACGATGCACAACCATCAACTAATATAGACTCTGCTCAAGCATTTCACGCTCTCATGCAAACCATGCAGCACAAGGTGTACAACCATCGTTCAATACAGATTCTGCTCAAGCCATGCAGTAGCCTCAATGACATCTTCTAGAAGATATTCATCCTCTAGAATACTCTCAACAAATCATATGTTATAGCAGCATGTCTTTTGTTTTATTAGTTGTATTTTTTTGTTATAAGGAATATTCATTTTCTACACATTTGTACTTTTATATATTCAGAGGTTCTGCCTCATTGTAAAGTAGTGAGAAATATGCAAGAAATTCTTTTATCCTAACAGAGAGCCAGAACAATCCTTGACATGATAAGCATGCAATTGTAGATAAAATTTTGAACAAGTCTTTCTATTCACAAGCCAGTGTGAGAATACACTATCTATGTCATTGATGTAACACGATTTCATTTGCAAAATTTAAATTTATAATTTTTTTTTTATAAATTAAATCTTGCCACAACTGCAATATGGAATGTGTCATGTGTGTCCTATACAGCGGCTTATAAATAAAATTTTTATTTTAAACAGTGATGACCATTATTCAGTAAGTCCTTAGCATAACTCAAGCCACGTTGTGCCACTGTCAAGTGCTTATCAATCAGTGAGTGCATGAAATGGCAAAGTTGATTAATTGAGAATGCACTCCATTGAACTATGTTCATCAACATCACAAGACAAGAGTCGATCTCCAAGTCTATCTTTACAACCTCTTGATTTGCAAGAACAAAGTTTAAACCCAAGTCCACATCTCCCTCCAAAACAAGATAAAGATTGCACTGGAAATAAAGTCCAACAACAATGGAGTCCTAGTCCACACTAGATGAAGTTTAGTAATGATTAGAGTCCTTAATGGTATCTATGTAAAATTTATAGTTATGATATTGTACGTAAATGATTTATAAATACAACAAAAGCACACATGAATTTGCATGGTGCATTTTATCAAAATTGTGGGAACTCTGATTTGGTATTAGAGCAATAACTCGACCAATGTCTTTTTTTTTTCTCTCTTTCTTTGTTGTTATGGCCTCAACATATTCAAGCACTTTATCTTTTCCCCTTTCTCACAATAATACCACTCTCACATTTGCTAGTCCCTTTCCCTCCCTAGTAAACCCAACTCACTTCATCACGTGAAAGCTCACTAAAGATAATTACCTTGTGTGGAGAGTCCAACTTTTTACCTTACCTCAGAGGCCAGAAATGATAAAGCTTGATGGCACTGTCGTCCCACCCCCCAAATTTCTATCATCTCTATCTTCTTCCTCCAATGATCCTCTGCCTAATCTAGCGTACGACTACTGGTTCGAGCAAGATCAACTCATCCTCAGTACCCTTATTTCCTCTCCTTCCTAGAGTATCCTTCCTCAGATTGTTAGTATTAATACCTCTCGTGATCTGTGGCTGACTCAAGAGACAATGTTCTCCGCCGCCTAGGTGCTCGCATGGTTCTTACCCATTACTAGCTTGCCAAACTGAAGAAGCGAAACCTTTCCATCACTGATTACTATCAGAAAGCCAAACAACTTGCCACAATCAGCCAACCCTTAAGTGAATCTAATGTAATTTCCTATATACTTACTCGCCAGTCTCACATCTAATTATGATATGCTCATTACTTCCATTACCAACTATTTGGAACTTGTCTCTTTGGATGGTCTTTATGGTCATTTGTTGACCCATGAGATAAGACTAGAGCAGCAAGCGCCCACCCCTGATTAAGGCCTTACCACTGCCAATTTTGCTACTCGCACCTCCAACACTCAAGGTCGTGGCTGCTGAAACAATAGTACATTCCGCTCAAGATACAATGGTCATGGCCGTCGACAACTCATACCCAAGCCTAGGCCTTCACCAGCTTCATCTATCAACAACCTTATCCCAATTGGTACCCAGATACAGACGCCAACAACCATATTACCTTTGACCTTAGCCATCTCAACCTACATGTCGAGGACTACACTAGACAAGATCAAGTGTGCATCGGTAATGGACAAGGTTTGATCATTCGCCATATTGACTCTGTTATTCTATGTTCATCTTCCAAGTCATTTTTTCTAAAGAATGTTCTTCATGCTCCATATATTAAAAAGAACTTATTCTCTTCTTGCCAATTTTCGAAGGACAATAATGTTTTCTTTGAATTTCACTTCTCATTATTTTGTGTAAACGATCGATCCTCAAGCATCACCCTTCTTAGCGGCAAGAGTAGCAATGGCCTCTACCCTCTCCATCACCTATGTAATCTTGCCTCTTCTCCTATTATGCACTTTGGTGAAAGAACCACACTTGATCAATGGCATTCAAGACTTGGTCACCTATCTCTACGTATTGTCCATGAAGTCGTGTCTAGGAACAATTTAGCTTTGTTAAACAATAAAGTGTCATATGTGGTATGTCATGCTTGCCAACCGGCAAGAGCCATCGTCTCCCCTTTCATTTATCTAAGTCTGTGTCGAAAGGTCCTTTGGATCTTTTATCTTCAGATGTATGGCATCTTTCCCCTCACTTATCTATCAATGGAAACTGTTGTTATGTATGTTTTAAAGATGAGTTTTTCCAAATATGTGTAGTTGTTTCCTGTTTCCTCTAAGATGTTTATTGTAAGGCCTAGCGATGTGAGGCCCGGACCCACGCGCAAGGCCCAGCCTTTTCTTGGAGAGCTTGAAATGGCGCCGTTTTGGGGTAAGTTTTCCTTTTTCCTCAGCTTCCTCCCGATTCCTTCTCCCTCTCTTTCTCTTTCGGTTTTCTTGCTTCCCCACTTCCAGACGTTTGTCTCTCTCACCCGTTACCCACTTTCCCTTCCCTATTTCATCTCTTCTTTTCGTTTGGTCTGTTCGTGAGTCCGAATTTAATGCCCTAGCATTTCTCCATTTTCTTTTCCCTCACATTTGGTTTTTCCCTCAAAATTGATTTCTCTATCTCTCGCGTCCCTCTATTTTTGCAGTTGGTGTTCTCTCTTAAGATTCGGCTCTTCTCTCCCTCTTGCGAAGTGTCTTCATCTTCAGGTATCTCTCACTTTCTCTCTCAAGTCGACGCCTTTCCTTTTTATGAGTTTTACTTCATTTTGTTCTCTGTTTCAATGCATAGCCTGTGTTGGGTTTTTCCAGGTAGTGTTGCTGCATTTCTCCTTTACTGGTTGTTTGGCTTTAAGACGCTCACCCACGCTTGATTCTCTCTTGTTCTCTCCCGTCTGTGAAGTGGATAACCTCAGTGGGTTGACGCCGAGCCCTGTTGAACGAAGGTAAGATCCTCTCTTAGTTTCACAAACGCCACACAAACATTCTGATTTTGTTCTCTTTTTTTTTCCTCGTCCATACACTCACTCACCTGCGATTTTTCTAGCTAATTCCTGGTGCTATTTTTGGGTGGAAAACCAAAATTTGACCTGTTGCCGAGAGTCCCTCACGTCTGTAAGTTTTTTTTTTCCCTTTCCCTCTCTAAGAAGAATGAATTGTGGTTTGTGGGGTTTATGCTTCGGAAATAAAAAAAAGTAATGAATCTCGATGGGTGCCGATTAATATTTATATGTATTGGTTTTTCTTTTGTGGAGTTGTGAGCGGGAAGAGACGTCTATTGGGTAATGTTGTTTTGGTTAAATTGTTGGTGAGTTGTTTTTGAAGAAGAATTATAAAGGGTGGCTGTTGAGTTTGACATGGTTGTGTGGGAGGAGTTTTGTAACTGTTCGGGGTTGTTGATGGCTGTTTAGAGTGTTTATGTAGACAATTCAATTGACGTGATTTTCTTGTGGGTTATAAGTTGCAGTCTGAGTTGATATTGACAATCAAGATTGTTCTTATGGCTGGTTGCGTGTGACGAGGTGTGTTTGATTTTGGTTTGGTGGATGTATTGGTCATTCTTGAAATTGAAATACGGCATTTTGGACTGAAGTGTGAGCTGTTCGGTTTAGCATTTGGTTGTTTGAGTTGGGTTATTTTGCTAAAATAAGGGTTGAAATCATGAGTTTTAATTATTATGGATCGAAGTTGTGTCAATGGCCTTTTAACACTTAGTGTATACTTTGTTTCTATCAATAGGTGACGAGATCATTAGAGGTCGAATTCAAGGCATAGGTAATACGCTGCAGGAGTCAGGTAAGCGGGGTTTCTATGCTAGGTTTTATATTAGTCATTAAGACTAAGGTTAACTTTCTAAAAACTTTGCATATTTTGTGATGAAATGAGAATTTGGGAAAACAAAACCAACCTCAGCCGTTTATTTGCATTCTCATGAAATCTGTGTGGAAAAGGAAAAATATTTTCTGACATGCATTGTGTAGAAATGGGCAAAATTTTGTTATGATGTCTCTGAAATCTGAAAAAGAGCGATATTTGAGAATTCTGAAAAATTGTGCATTTATTTAGAAAGATGCTCCAAATTTTGTTTTCAGTATGTAAGAATGACCTGGTTATGTTTTGGTACTATGTTCTGTTTTGATATGAATTCTGAAAACCTTTGACATGGTGTACTGATTTTGTATCTGACTCTATCTCTGCTCTGCTCTGTTTGAGTTGGTACCAACTTCTCTGTCTCTGAGTGCACCCACTTTGGAAACAAAGTGGTTTTATTGTGATCTTTGTTGTATGCACACTCGGGGCTTCGAGAAGAATAAGGGAAATATTCCACCGCTGTCTCTACCCGGTTTGGCCACGTGGTTAGCACAACCCTACCACGGGGGTGAAACATGGTCTCTGTTCTGTGAGATGCTCTGTTTTGATGTGATGATGATACTCAGTTTATGTTATGCCAAAGTACTTTAGGTTTTACTTGTCTTAAAACCATCACTCTGTTACTTTTGAAAAAAAAATAAAACATGTTTTGTTCTGTATGATAACCCTGGAAAACATTTTTGTTCTGCATGCTGTATTTTGTAAATGCTCATGTTTGCACGCTAGCATATGTCATCTGCTTACTATGTTGTTGATAACTCACCCCCTTATCTTCATAATATTTTTAGATTATGTGGAGAGTCTAACTGAGGACCTGGATTAGAATGGTGAGCATGATTAAGCTTAGGAGAGGATGTAAAAAGAAGGAATGCTGATGTCCTTTATATTTGAAGTCTTTTAGATTTAATTATATCTTGGGTTTAGTAAGACTTATGAAATTATCAGTTTGGTTTGTTATGAATATCGGGAGATTTTGGACCCCTTAGTTT
Source organism: Juglans cinerea (assembly GCA_961763995.1). Classification (NCBI taxonomy): domain Eukaryota; kingdom Viridiplantae; phylum Streptophyta; class Magnoliopsida; order Fagales; family Juglandaceae; genus Juglans; species Juglans cinerea. The sequence continues at coordinate 11,690,974 of CAUIVZ010000008.1, read as the reverse complement.
ATTTTTGTTGCGGTAATGACCTTGCGGAGTTTTCAAGGTGTTTATTTAGAAGACATGAGATTGAGCTTTGATCATAAAGTTTTGGAGATTTATTTTAGTTGTTTTGGGAAACATGTTTTTAAGTGACTGATAGTAATTCTCTAAGCCACCTGGGTTTGGGGTGTTACATTTGGTATTAGAGACAGGTTTGAGATTTTGCGTACTATAATAAGGACATGACTTGGATATGATTTAAGGTTTTGAAGTTGATATAAGTTTGATCGAAAATCGGGTTTGAGGTTTCACAGACTATAATATGTGAGAATTTGGCGTATAGATATTCTTTAAGGAATCATCTTTCAGGTTTGATGGGATAGTGGAGCGGACTATAAGGTTGAATATTGTAGGTGTGGGAAGTCTTAGAATTCACAGACTTTAGGAATGATTTTGATGTGCAGGATTTCACAGGTCTATGAACTATAAGTTCAGGTTGATTAAGGTTTGTTTTAATTCCAGAATTTTCTTGTATATGGGGTAAGGTATTAGATTTTGGAGATTGACTATTACTACCGTCATGCGTACTTCTTTTCTCTCTATTATAGGTATCCTTATAATTTTGAAGTATAATATATATGTTTTGTTTTACGAATACCGCTAGTTAATTATGTTCATATGAACTTTATGTATTTGAAACGATTATTAAAGATCCAAGTTATTTTGTCAGGATGCCACCTCGTCGTCGAGAATGAAGTATGTCGGACTTGAATGCAAACGAGAACGAAAGGGAAGCAAATTCGAGTGCTTCTGAGGTACTACGAGCAGCAGCACATCAATTAATTGATGACCTCATGCAGAATCCCTCAGGTCGCCAACGTAACTATAATGAAGGGGGATGTACCGTAGAGCAATTCAGTCGAATGCACCCCCCTTTATTTGATGGGAGAGGCGATCCAACCCTAGCGGAGGATTGGATTCAGGACATTGAGGAGATATTACGGGTCCTAACCTGTACAGAGGAACAAAAGGTGGCGTACGCCACATTCAAGCTAACCAGTGAGGCGAAGAGGTGGTGGATTTCTGAAAGCACTATCAGAGAGGCAAAAGGGACAGAAATAGTCAGTTGGCTGCACTTCAAGCAGATCTTTCTTGAGCTCGGTATGAGATGACAAGGCTATGGAATTTGCCACCTTGGTGCAGGGAACAATGACGGTACACCAATATGCAGCTAGATTTATTGAGTTATCCCGTTTTGCTACGTATCTGGTTCCCGATGACGAAAAGAAGGTGCGTAAATTTGAGCAAGGGCTGAATGACAAACTTTATGAGTGAGTGGTGGGTTTTCAGATTCGGAACTTCTCAGAAATGGTGAATAAGGCCACAATATTTGAACGAACTCTTCAAAGAAGCGCTGCACTGCATGAACAAAGGAAGAGAACTACTCCTACTGGGTACCATTCTGGCATGGACCGGGGACCATGGAAAAAGAGGAATGAAGGTAGTAGCTTGGGAAAAAGGCCGGTTCAGGGTAATCAACGGCCCTATCAGTGTAGGACATGCAATCAAGTGCATTCCGGAGAATGCAGAAAAGGGGCAGGATTGTGTTTCTGTTACGGAAAATCAGGACACTACATCAGGGACTGCCCAATGCAATTGGGTAGAAACAAGGCGACCATACTGCCACCACAGAGAAATGAAGTTCCAGCACGAGGGAGCAATCAACGTCCCACTGCGCCTGCACGAGTTTTCGCATTAACACTTAGAGAGGTTGAGGATAGGAATGATGTGATCACTGGTATAACTCCTTTGTTTTGCTTTAAGGATTTTATTTTATTTTATTATTATTCCATTTGTTGGTTTTGGTTAAGACTTTGAATATTTTAGTTCATGGATAAGGCTGAATGTGATCACAGGTACTCTTTCTTTGTTTTCTAATGACGCTATTGTGTTATTTGACTCGGGAGCGACACATTCTTTTGTTTCCATGGCTTACTCTAGATTTTGCACTTTAGAAACTGAAAAGTTGAAGCACAAGTTAGTGGTCGCGACCCCAACAGGAAATTCGGTAGTCTGTAGTGAGATTCTACCGAGGTACCCTTTGTCTATAGAGGGAAGACTAATGCCAGCAGATTTAATAGTGTTTCACTTGATTGGGTTTGATGTGATTTTGGGTATAGATTGGCTGGCTTCCTACCATGCCAGTATTGATTGTTTTAAAAAAAAAGTGGTTTTCAGACCCCCAAAAGAAAGTGAATTTTGGTTCACAGAGTCGGAAGTGAGGTTGGATTCCACCCATCATATTTGCCATTCAGGTTGGAAAATTGTTACGTGATGGTTGTTAGGGATTCTTAGCCTGTGTGGTAGAAGCACCAAAAGAGGAGTTGAAGTTGGAATAGATACCTGTTGTGAGTGAATATCCAGAGGTTTTCCCAGAAGATTTATCTGGACTTCCACTCGAGCGAGAGGTAGAGTTTGCTATTGAGCTAGTCCCAGGCACGACACCCCTTTCGAAAGCACCTTACCGAATGGCACCGTCTGAATTAGTGCACCTCAAGGAGTAGTTGCAAGATTTGTTGGACAAGGGTTTCATCAGGCCCAGTGTATCACCTTGGGGAGCTCCAGTTCTCTTTGTGAAGAAGAAGGATGGATCGATGAGAATGTGTATCGATTACAAGGAACTTAATCTAGGTGACCATAAAGAATAAGTACTCGCTACCCCGTATAGAAGATTTGTTTGATCAGCTTTAGGATGCTCAGGTATTTTCAAAGATTGATCTTCGATCGGGTTACCATCAATTGAAGATCAGGGCAGAAGACGTGGCTAATAAGGCTTTCAAGACCCGGTATGAACATTATGAGTTTTTGGTCATGCCTTTTGGCCTGACTAATGCCCTAGCAGTACTCATGGATTTGATGAACAGGGTGTTTCATGAATTTTTAGATACGTTTGTGGTTGTTTTTATTGATAATATATTGATATACTCCAAAAGCAAGACCGAGCATGAAGAACATTTGAAGCTGGTACTTGGGACACTCAGAGATAAACAGTTGTTTGCTAAGTTGAAAAAGTGTGAATTTTGGCTTGATTCAATCACGTTTCTGGGTCATGTAGTTTCGAAAGATGGCATTTCAGTGGACCCAGGAAAAGTGGAAGCAGTGGTTAATTGGTCGGCGCCGAAGAATGTTCATGAGCTTAGAAGTTTCTTGGGATTGGCTGGTTATTACTGTCGATTCATTGATGGTTTCTCTAGGATAACAGATCCTCTCATAGCACTCACCAAGAAAAATAATAACTTTGAATGGACAGCAAAGTGTGAAGAAAGCTTCTAGGAGTTGAAACAGAGTTTAGTGACATCTTTGGTGTTAACAATCCCCACAGCTAGAGGTGGATTTGTTGTCTATAGCGATGTATGAAGGCTTCGATTGGGGTGTGTACTGATGCAACAAGGGAATGTTATAGCTTATGCCTCACGCCAACTGAAAGGGTATCAATAGAATTATCCCACACATGACCTGGAACTCGCGGCAGTCATTTTTGTGCTTAAGATTTGGAGACTATCTGTATGGGGAAAAGTGCAAAATTTTTACAGATCACAAGAGTTTGAAATATTTCTTTACTCAAAAGGAATTAAATATGAGGCAAAGGAGATGGCTTGAGTTGATCAAGGATTATGATTGCACCATTAATTATCACCCAGGCAAAGCTAATGTTGTAGCCGACGCCCTAAGTAGGAAGAAGTCAATGGGACCGATAGTTGCAACCCTTACCACTCAACATAGCTTGTAAATGGACCTAAAAAGAGTCGGTATTAAGGTCATCGCTAGTGATACAAATGCTTTGATGGCCAGTTTAATAGTTCAACTTGCCTTGATAGATAGAATCAAAGCTGCTCAGAAAGTGGACTCAGGGTTAGTGAAGCTAGTGGAAGAAGTCGGGAACGGGGACAAACTTGATTTTAGCATTTATGAGGATGTTGTTTTGACGTTTAGAGGTAGAGTATGCGTACCTGCTGATAATGAACTTAAAAGGGTAATTCTTGAAGAAGCACACTGTTCTTTGTACACAGTTCACCCAGGGAGTACCAAGATGTATCGGGACTTGAGAGAGTCTTTTTGGTAGAATGGTATGAAAAGAGAAATTGCTAAATTTGTGGAACAATGCCTAACTTGCCAACAGGTGAAGGTGGAGCATCAGAGACCTGCAAGATTATTGCAGCCACTCCATATTCCAGAGTGGAAGTGGGAGCATATCTCCATGGACTTCGTGATAGGTCTACCAAGGGCTTTCAGCGGACAAGATGCTATATGGGTGATCGTGGATCGCTTAACGAAGATTGCTCATTTTGTACCCATTAAAGTTTCTTATAAACTGGAGAAACTAGCTGAGTTGTATGTGCAAGAGATAGTGAGGTTGCATGGAGTACCGGTATCCATTGTGTCGGATAGAGACCCTCGTTTCACTTCCAAATTCTGGCGAAGCTTACAAGAGGCAATGGGTACTAAGTTAAGTTTCAGTACTGCTTTTCACCCTCAAACGGATGGGCAGTCAAAAAGGACTATTCAGATCTTAGAAGACATATTGAGGGCATGTGTATTGGATTTTAAGGGAACTTGGATGCGACATTTACCATTGGTCGAGTTTGCTTATAATAATAGTTTCCAGGCTAGCATTTGGATGGCACCATACGAGGTTTTGTATGGCAGAAGGTGTAGATCTCCATTGTATTGGGATGAAGTAGGTGAAAGGAAACTTTTGGGGCCAGAGATTATTAAGCGGATCACAGAGAAGATAGATACCATTCGGGCTAGAATAAAAGCAGCTCAAAGCCAACAAAAGAGTTATGCAGATAAACGCCGCCGCCAGTTAGACTTTGAAGTTGGAGATAAGGTATTTTTGAGGATTAGCACTGATGAAATGAGTTATGAGATTCGGAAGGAAGGGTAAGTTGAGCCCAAGATATATTGGACCGTTTGCGATTCTTGATCAGATTGGACCAGTGGCTTACAAGGTGGCCCTACCACCGGCATTCTCGGGAGTGCATAACATGTTTCATGTGTCTATGTTGAGAAAGTACATCCATGACCCCACCCACATTATAGATCATGAACCCATTCAGATTCAAGAGGATATGACCTACACCGAGGAACTATCCCTTTGGTTAAAGTATTGTGGAATAATCATACTATCAGCAAAGCATCTTGGGAATTCAAGGGAGAGATGCGAGTTAAGTATCCTCACTTGTTCGAAGAGAATTTTTATACCTTATAGAAAATTTCGAGGACGGAATTTTTGTAAGGGGAGGAGGATGTAAGGCCCAGCGATGTGAGGCCCGAACCCATGCGTGAGGCCCAACCTTTTCTTGGAGAGCTTGAAACGGTGCCGTTTTGGGGAAAGTTTTCCTTTTTCCTCAGCTTCCTCCCGATTCCTTCTCCCTCCCTTTCTCTTTCGGTTTTCTTGCTTCCCCACTTCCATACATCTCTCTTTCTCACCCGTTACCCACTTTCCGTTCCCGATGTCATCTCTTCTTTTCGTTTGGTCTATTCATGAGTCCGAATTTAATACCCTAGCTATAATGCCTGTCCTTGTGGTGGGACTTTTAATAAAATATTTTAGAAAGGACGACGGGAATTACCATTCGATTTAAAACTTTTTACTTGCATACCCAGGGTGCAAGACTATACGTTTATAAAATAAAATCTGCTTTGGCAATAAAATAGGTTTACAATGAAAAACATTCTGACGCATGACTCAAGGTCTTGCCTCAAGTGCTCATCCACTAAAGTGAACCCATGGTTCACCTTAGGATTAAGACACTAAGACCTCTGTCTCATTCCTCTCATTAACCACATTCTGACGCATGACTCAGAATGAATAAGTCACGCATCCCATCCTTAGACAGTACACCCGTCACTATCTTCATGCAACTTGGCCCATACTAATCCTCTTTCCCATCCATACAAACCACACGGCTCTAAGCCAACTCTGAGCCTTAAGCACCGTGCAACAATGCCCAGGACGGATTACCCATTACATATGGTGAATCCGTCCGGCACATGTGTCCCACCAGATTACTCATGTACCTTACCCCTTGTATCACCTAAGATCAACATATAACACGTTGATCACCTGTATGTATAAGCAAGCACCATACTCTGATACCAACCTTCTCTTAACCTGGCTAGCATGACTCTTCATGCTACCCATTCCTTTTGACAGTTCATCCCAACACTTAATACGACATGACTCCATTCATAACTACATCTTATGTCATGTCATACATCTCGAGACTATTCCCAAGCTACATCGTGACCTTGTCGCGTTACCCAACATTCTGCTACGTCAATTCCTAACCCATCGTCACATTCCCGTTACGCCATTCATACACTATCACTTCACCCATCGCAAGCATGACTGTCAGTAACCACGTCACGAAGTGACGTTGCCCAATCATGCTTCCGCTGCGTACTCTTACACTTGTTCTGCTACTTCATCCGTACTTCCAGCTATGAGTCAACTTCACGGTGACACCCGTCACCTTAGACTACAAGCCACTCCATAACTACTTTGGGACACTGTTCCACAGTTCCTGACACTACTCACCACGTTCTACGCCCATCCATCACTCAACCATCCTTATCTCTGCGACACGCCACACGGTGTATCGCTGCACCTCATGGAGTACACTCCATGCATACTCCCTTCTCACATGCTATGCCACCTCACCACTATGGTGTATCCGCCATATGGTGCATCACTCCACCACATGGAGTACACTCCACGTGTACTCCTTTCACACATGCTACGACCCATCACCACTATGGCGTACATGCCATATGGTGCATCAATTCACCACACGAAGTACATTCCGCATGTACTCCTCTCATACACACCATGCCACATCACCATTATGGCATATCCGCCACATGGTGCATCACTCCACCATATGGAGTACACTCCACGTGTATTCCCTTCATATACATCACGTCACACAGAGTACACGCAACGTGTACTCGTCCCATTACACATACACCACGCCACCATTACAACACAGTCCACAACAGTACATAGTGCACTTCCCAACTACGCCCAACACTTCACATACACAGCACATCACAATACCACATCTCCACAAATACCAACAGCATAGTCTCCAACCTAATCAACTAATTAACATCTAACATAAATACGAGGGATATAGGGTTATACCAGCAACGGGATAACCTGTGTGTTGCTCGTTGACTGTCACCATTGACGTTGGAAGGGTCGTACGTGGCGGCTAGCCACGTACAATGGCTATTTTGGCCATTGGGGGTGGTTAGAGTTGTGGGTCAAGGTGTATGAGGGTCGGGTCGGGGTCCTGGAGTGGTGACGTCGTGGTGGTGCCGAGGCAGCACACGTCGGAGACACGGTGGCTCATGGAGGAGCTAAGGCCCTGGGTCTCCAATAGGGGAAATTGGAGGGAGGCTAGGCTAGTCGTGGCTAGCCATGGAGGAGTTCAGTAGGTTGCGATGGAGCTTGTGGTGGTGCTGGGGTGGCGCCACGGTGGTCCACGACGATGGATCTAGGTCGTGAAGTGGAGAGGAGCCGTGGGAGAGTGAGAGAGAGTGAGGGAGCTAGGGGGCTAAGTTGGACCTGGAGGTGGCTAGGGGAGGTCGCCGGTGGAAGGGTAAACCCTTGGTGGTGGTGCGGTGGCCGTGGGACGCAGAGCTCCGCCGTGGGTATGGAGAATCCGTGCATTGAAGGAGCTCCGTGTGGCTGAGGAAGAGGCTATGGGCCTTGGGTCAAGTGGAGGAGGAAGGGGGAGGGAAGGGGGAGTTCATGGCGGTGCTTGGCGGCCGTGGAGGCCGCTTACGACGGCGCTATGGAATTGCGAAGTGAGGAACCCGAGAGGAGAGAGTTGCTCACGTGGGGGAAGGGGAAGATGCCACGTGGGACATCGACGATGGGGGATGCTCGCCAGTGTGAGGGGAGGCCGACGGTGGTGGAGGTGAGAGGGGGCAGTGCACGGCAGCGCCGGGCTGGGCAGTGGAGGATCGGCTTGGAGATGGAGACAGCGTACCGTGTACGCTTGATGGAGAGGGATTGAGAGAGAGGGCTGGGGAAAAGTGAGGGAGAAGAGAGGGGGTCTGGATATTTAACCCAGTCCCTTCGTCTAGGAATCCAAGCAACGATCTAACGACGGAGGATTAAAACACTGATTTAAAATGCATAAAACATTAACTTAATTAAAAGTATTAAAGTAATAAAGATAGAATATTATTTAAACTAACTTTAGTTTATAAAATAATATTCATTCATCATTAATAAAATGATGAAGTCTCACTTAACATATTTAAGAGAATAAAACCATTTAATTAATTAAAGCTTTCAACATAATTTAAATCTCATAATATCTTAAAATAGTTGAAATCATTTTAATAATGATATTAAAATGTTTTTTGACAATTATAATATTTTTGGAGCTCTTCAAGAATATTATAATTGTCGTATTTAAGATCAAGGTTAGTTCAATAATACTGAAAATACTCTTTATAAATATTTTCAGCACATTTAAAACACTTGGCGTGCCCTAGAAGTCACAAGATATCTTTTGAAAAATGCCATCGTGGTTCGGCACGCATGACGGGTCTCGCATTCACTAGATAAAAGGGGCAAATAAATCACATAATTTCTGCAAACGGAGTTTGCTTACGTCAGAAAGAAGGAGCCTTACGTAAGAAAGAAAGAACATAAGTCAGAAGGAAGGAGCGGGGTGTTACACTAGCATTTCTCCATTTTCTTTTCCCTCACATTCGGTTTTTCCCTCAAAATCGATTTCTCTATCTCTCACGTCCCTCTATTTCTGCAGTTGGTGTTCTCTCTTCAGACTCGGCTCTTCTCTCCCTCTTGCGAAGTGTCTTCATCTTCAAGTATCTCTCACTTTCTCTCTCAAGTTTTATTTCATTTTATTCTCTGTTTCAATGCGTAGCCTGCGTTGGGTTTTTTCCAGGTGGTGTTGCAGCGTTTCTCCTTTACTGGTTGTTTGGCTTTAAGACGCTCCCCCACTCTCGATTATCTCTTGTTCTCTCCCGTCTGTGAAGTGGATAGCCTCAGTGGGTTGACGCCGAGCCCTGTTGAACGAAGGTAAGATCCTCTCTTGGTTTCACAAACGCCACACACACATTCTGATTCCGTTCTCTCTTTTTTTTCTCGTCCACACACTCACTCACTTGCGATTTTTCTAGCTAATTCCTGGTGCTACGTTTTTGGGTGGAAAACAAAAATTTGACTTGTTGCCGAGAGTCCCTCACGTCTGTAAGTTTTTTTTCTTTTCCCTTTCCCTCTCTAAGAAGAATGAATTGTGATTTGTGGTTTATGCTTCGGAAATAAAAAAAAAGTAGTGAATCTCGATGGGTGCCGATTAATATTTAGAAGTATTGGTTTCTCTTTTGTGGAGTTGTGAACGGGAAGAGACGTCTATTGTGTAATGTTGTTTTGGTTAAATTGTTGGTGAGTTTTTTTTTAAGAAGAATTATAAAGGGTGGCTGTTGGGTTTGACGTGGTTGTGTGGGAGGAATTTTGTAACTATTCGGGGTTGTTGATGGTTGTTCTGAGTGTTTATATAGACAATTGAATTGACGTGATTTTCCTGTGGGTTATAAGTTACGGTCTGAGTTGATATTGACAGTCAAGATTGTTCTTATGTCTGGCTGCGTGTGACGAGGTGTGTTTGATTTTGGTTTGGTGGATGTATCAGTCATTGTTGAAATTGAAATACGGTATTTTGGACTGAAGTGTGAGCTATTCAGTTTAGTATTTGGTTGTTTGAGTTGGGTTATTTTGCTGAAATGAGGGTTGGAATCATGAGTTTTAATTATTTTGGATCGAAGTTGTGTCAATGGCCTTTTAACACTTAGTGTATATTTTGTTTCTATCAATAGGTGACGAGATCATTAGAGGTTGAATTCAAGCCAATGATAATACGTTGCAGGAGTCAGGAAAGCAGGGTTCCTATGCTAGGCTTTATACGAGTTATTAAGACTGAGGTTGACTTTCTGAAAATTTTGCATATTTTGTGATGAAATGAGAACTTGGTAAAACAAAACAAACCTCAGCCGTTTATTTGCATACTCATGAAATCTGTGTGGAAAAGGAAAAATTTTTTCTGACATGCATTGTGTAGACATGAGCCAAATTTTGTTATGATGTCTCTGAAATTTGGTGGGAGTATCATTTGCCATACATTGACGTGTTGCATGAACATTTGCGGGAGTATCATTTGCATTTCATTGAGTTTGCATATAATTGGAGTGATCATTTTGGTGAAAATAAGATTTCAGACGTGTTGCATGAACGTTTGTGGGAGTATCATTTGCCATTCATTGACTTGTTGCATGAACGTTTAAGGGAGTTTCATTTGCCATTCATTGAGTTCACATATTGGAGTGGTCATTTTGGTTCGAGGAAGACTTTAGATGTGCTTCATGAACATTTGTGGGAGTATTGTTTGCCATTCATTGAGTTTACATATAATTGGAATGTTCATGCTACTACTAAATTTTCACCAATTGAAATTGTTTATAGACTTAATCCATTTCCTCCTATAGATTTAAAGTCTTTACCAGTTGATTATAGGAGTAGCTTGGATGGACTATTCCAAATTCTTGAACAAATTAATGAAAATGCATATCTAATGGATCTTCCAGGTAAGTATCTTGTTTCTACTATTTTTAATGTTACTAACCACTTTCCCTTTGATCCAGGTGGAGATTCGAGGTCGAATCCTTTTGAGGAGAGGGGGAATGATGGAAACCAAGATGGGCCTAGCCTTAAAGATCATTTGCAACTTCCAGATGGGCCAAGAAGATCAATGAGACAATGCAAGGATTGATGCAATCCACTTGGGACAAGTTTAGCAAAAGCCCAACATTCAAGATGGGGCTTGAAGAATGAAGATCCAGTTTTAATTCATTAGATTAGCTACGGAAGAGGGCAACGACAAGACTTAAAGGCTTTGAACTCTTGAAGGGTTTCAACTTATTTAATTCATTTAAAGAACTTATGTTATTAGTTTAGAATAATTGAGTTTATTATGAGAAGCACTTAAGGGGGCCTATGCAAGGGCATGTTGGGAAAGTTATTATTTTATTGAACTAGGGTTAGGGTTACTGTAGCCGAGTTACTGTAGCGCGGCACTGTAGCCGCGACACTGTTCATCCAGGGGTACTTTTGGAAGATGGGGGTTTATTTTGGTTAGGGTTTCATTAGGTTTTGCTTTAAATACTCTATGTAGCCTCATTCTAATCAGTTTATGAAGTTTATGAAATTTAATGAATTTATTCATTGTGAGTAGAGTTTATCTCCTCTTGTTCTTAATTGAACTTTTGAACTTATCAAAGGTAAATCACAACCTTTGTGACGTTCCTCCATTGTAATCTGGGTTCTTGAGACGGGTTCTTCAACGGGTCTAGATTTTAATATAATCTAGGTTCTTGAAACGAGTTCTCATCGGGTCTAGGTTCTCCATCCATTGACTTGATTTTGGCTTTCTTGGGGAGTTTTCAAATTGACTGTGGGTTCAAGGGATTTCATTCCCGCGGGTTCATATCATATGGTCTTTCCTATGTGCACACTCGGGGCTCCGAGAAGAATAAGGGAAATATTTCACCTCTGTCTCTGCCCGATTTGGCCACCGGGGTTAGCACAACCCTACCACGAGGGTGAAACATGGTCTCTGTTCTGTGAGATGCTCTGTTTTGATGTGATGATGATACTCAGTTTATGTTATGCCAAAGTACTTTAGGTTTTACTTGCCTTAAAACCATCGCTCTGTTACTTTTGAAAAAAAAATATATGTTTTGTTTTGCATGATAACCTTGGAAAATATTTTTGTTCTGCATGCTGTACTTTGTAAATGCTCATGTTTGCACGCTAGCATATGTCATCTGCTTACTAAGTTGTTGATAACTCACCCCCTTATCTTCATAATATTTTCAGATGATGTGGAGAGTCCAACTGAGGACCTGGATTAGAATGGTGATTATGATTAAACTTAGGAGAGGATGTAAAAAGAAGGAATGCTGATGTCCTTTAGATTTGAAGTGTTTTAGATTTAATTATATCTTGGGTCTAGTAAGACTTATGAAATTATCAGTTTGATTTGTTATGACTACCGAGAGATTTTGGACCCCTTAGTTTATTTTTGTTGCGGTAATGACCTTGCGGAGTTTTCAAGGTGTTTATTTAGAAGACATGAGATTGAGCTTTGATCATAAAGTTTTGGATATTTATTTTAGTTGTTTTGGGAAGCATGTTTTTAAGTGCCAGGTAGTAATTCTCCAAGCCACTCGGGTTTGAGGCATTACATTTATAATGTCATTTTGAAATTCCAATCTCAAGTTGAACGTCTCTTTGATCACAAAATCAAGAGTATTAAATCTGATAAGGGTGGGAAGTACCGCAAGTTACACACTCTTTTCTCTTCCTTAGGGATTTCTCGTCGAGTGACTTGCCTCGTACACACACACAAAATGGACTCATTGAAAAAAAACATTATCATTTGGTTGATATTGGTCTCACTCTTCTTGCTTTTGCCTCCATTCCACTATAATATTGGGATGAAGCCTTTATCATTGCCTCTTATTTGATCAACCGCCTTCCATCCCCAGTCACAAAAACTAAGTCCCCATTTGAGTTAGTTTATAATTGCATGGCAGACTATAACTTTCTCAAAGTATATGGTTGTTCATGTTGCTACACTTGAGGCCTTTCAATACTCACAAGTTTGATATCATGTCCAAGCTTTGTGTCTCCATTGGCTACGTCAGCATTACATGGGCTATGGCTGCTTAGATCTCACTAGTGGTTGGGTTTACATTGCTCGTAATGTTATATTTGATGATTCTTGTTTTTATTTGCTCACACTTCTTCTCATGTTCCAAAAGTCTCATCCCCTAATGCAATGCTTCATGCAAATATATAGCTTCTTCAGCAACACTGTTCACTTGCCCCGGTATTTTCTCAATCCACCATGTCTTATCCATCCAGTCCTCCTCACCCATCCCTACGTGATCCAACTTCACCAGTGCACACTAATTATAGTCCAATGGTAGCTTCTATACCTCGGCACCCAATGCAAACTTGATCCAGTAACCACATCTTCAAGCCTAAGCCTTTCCCTGTTGATATGATCCCATTCCCTGAAGCCTATTAGCTCATAGCACGCCCCTAACCATGAGCCGCCATCCTTTTCAACTGCTGTTAAGATGTTGAATGGCACCGAGTGATGAACGAAGAGTTCATGGCTCTTATGCATAATTGTACTTGGACTCTTGTTCCATCCAAGCCCAACATGAATCTTATTGGTAGTAAATGGATCTTTCGTATCAAACGTCATGCCAATGGGTCCATTGAATGATACAAAGCTCGACTTGTGGCCAAGAGCTGTCATCAACAACATGGCATCGACTTTGATGAAAAATTTGACGTGAAAAATTCTTTTTTGCGTGGACTTATTTATGAAGACATTCTTTTTTGCTCATCCTTCATATCCAGATCACGTTTGTCACCTATGAAGGGCCTAATATGGCCTAAAGCAAGCCCCACGAGCATCGTTCTCTCGCCTCAGATCTTGGTTATTGGACTTGGGCTTTGTCCACTCTAAATTTGACACTTCTGTTTTCACCTCCAAACATGGTTTTGCTCCTATTTGGGTCCTAATATATGTCGATGATCTATAATTACAGGACCAAATTTAGAGGTTATCTCCACTTTGGTCACTACTCTTCAACATGACTTTGTTATCAAGGACCTTGGGCCTCTAAACTTCTTTCTTGGCATAGAAGCCCGTAGCACCCTTGATGGTCTATATCTCACCCAACAACGTTATGTTAATGACTTGCTGAAAAAGACAACATGCTCAATGCCAAACCCATCTCATCACCGTAGTGTTGTGGGCTCCTTAAGAATATCTTTCATTCACTAGGCTAGACCTTGCTTACTTTGTTTAAAAAGTATGCCAGTTCATGCACAAACCTACTACCAAACTTTGGAGTGAAGTGAAACATATATTGCGGTACTTATGAAATACTCCTCATCATGGCTTGCTTCTTAGACCAAACTCTACTTTTCCACTTTATACTTTGTAACGCCCCAAACCCTGTTGATCTGGAGAATTACTACATGTCTCTTAAGAACTTATTTCCCAACACAACTAAAATAAAACTCCAAAACTTTAATAGCAAAACTCAATATCAAGTGTTCTAAATAACCACATTGAAAACTCCACAAAGTCATTACTGCAGCAAAATAAACTAAGGAGTCCATAATCTCCCGGTAGTCATAACAAACCAACTAATAATTTCATAAATCTTACTAAACCCAAGATATAAATAAAACTCAAAGACATTAAAACTAAGAACATCAGAAGTCCTTCTTCTAACAACATCTCCTCAGCTTAAACACGTTCACCAATCTAATCCAGGTCTTCATTTGGACTCTCCACATCATCTGAAAAATATTATAATGATAGGGGTGACTTATCAACAACTCAGTAAGCAGAAGTCATATGCTAGCGTGCAAACATGAGCATTTACCAAGTACAAAATGCAGAACAAAATATTTTACAAAGTTATCATACAGAACAAAACATGATTTCCAAAAGTAATGGAGCGATGATTTTAAAATAAGTAAAACCCGTAATACTTTGGCATAACATAAACTGAGTATCATCATCAGATCAAAACCTCTCATCAAACAGAGCAGAGACCATGTTTCACCACCGTGGTAGGGTTGTGCTAACCCCGGTGGCCAAACCAGGCAGAGACAGAGGTAAAATCTTTCCTTTACTCTTCTCGGAGCCCCGAGTGTGCACAGGAAAGACCATAACAAAACCACTTTGTTTCCAAAGTGGGTGTACTCAGAGACAGAGAAATTGGTACCAACCCAAACAGAATAGAGCATAATAGAGTAGAGCAGAGCAAAGCAGAGACAGAGTCAGATACAAATACCAGTACACCATGCCAAAGGTTTTCAGATGTTATATCAAAATAATACAGAGTACCAAAACAGAATCAGACAATTTACACACACTGACCACAAAAGCCAGAACATCTTTCTAAATAAATGCGCAATTTTCCATATTCTCAATATCGCTCCCTTTTTCAGATTTCAGAAATCACATGATAGAATTTAGCTCATGTCTACACAATGCATGTCAAAACATATTTTTCCTTTTCCACACAGATTTCATGAGTATGCGAATAAACGACCGAGGTTGGTTTTGTTTTTCCCAAGTTCTCATTTCATCACAAAAATATGCAAAGTTTTCAGAAAATCAACTTCAGTCTCAATAATTCGTGTATAGCCTAGCATAGGAACCCCGCTTACCTGACTCCTGCAGCGTATTATCTATGACTTGAATACGGTCTCTATCCGTCTCGTCACCTATTCACAAAAAAAATATATAAACTAAATATTAAAGTCCAACAACACAAAATTGGTCTTAGCCAACTTAAGACTCAATTTCTAGACCATAATTCAGCAAGTTTAATCCAACTCAAACAACCAAATAACAATCTGGACAGCCCACACTTCGACCCAAAATATTCTATACCAATCTCAAGTATTATATCCAATACAAGCATCAAAACCAATGTCAACTCCAATTATCACTAACTCACACTTATTTCAGCAGCTCGTAATCCCAAACAATCACCAACAATTTTACCCAAAACAACACTACACATTGCACATTTCTTTCCGTTCACAACTCCATAACAGAAAATAAAACCCAACACTTCAAAATATTAAACTGCACTCAACAAAATAAAATTCCCTTCTAAATATTTTCTCAAACACCAATCCAACGAATCAACTACAATGCAACTCCAAATAATCCAAACTTAGAACATTCCAACACATGAAGTTCGCTTATACAAAGAAATTCCCAAAGAACAGCCCACGGACTACTCTAAACTGAAAACATGACCCATAAATTCCATTGAAAAAGACTAGAGGTGGAAGTGTGTGTGTGCACACAAGAAACTGAGAACAAGAATAGCTTACCTACGGAAGCTAAATTCTCCAGTAGTGGCTTCAAAGATTACACGAAGAACAAACCCAAGGACCCACAAAACGCAAACCCAAACCACACGGCATGAGAACAAACCCAAGGACCCACAAAACACAAACCCAAACGAAGAAAGAGAGGAAGAAAGAAACGGAAGCTGAGGGGAAGATACCAACCTCCAAAACGGCATCGTTTCAATACTCCCAAAGAGATGGCTGGGCCATGCTCACGGTCTGGACTTCAAAAACCACTGGGCCTTACATCCTCCTCCCCTTACAAAAATTCCGTCCTCGGAATTTGTTACAAGCTATAAGAATTTCCTTCGAACAAGTGAGGATACTTAACTCGCATCTCTTCCTCGAATTCCCAGGATGCTTCATTAATCGCATGATTATTCTACAGTACTTTAACCAAAGAAATAGTTCGAGTCCGTAACACTTGCTCTTTCCTGTCCAGAATCCGCAATGGTTCCTCCGTGTAGGTCATATCCTCTTGAATCTGAAGGGGTTCAGGATCTATAATGTGGGTGGGGTCATGGATATACTTTCTCAACATAGACACATGGAATACGTTATGCACTCCCGAGAATGCCGGTGGTAGAGCCACCTTGTACGCCATTGGTCCAATCTGATCAAGAATCTCAAACGGTCCAATATATCTGGGGCTCAATTTACCCTTCTTTCCGAATCTCATAACTCCTTTCATTGGTGAAATCCTTCAGAATACCTTATCTCCAATCTCAAACTCTACATGACAGCGGCGTTTATCTGCATAACTCTTCTGTCGGCTTTGAGCTGCTTTCATTCTAGCCCGAATGGTATCTATCTTTTCTGTGGTCTGCTGAATAATCTATGGCCCTAGAAGTTTTCTTTCACCTACTTCATCCCAATACAATGGAGATCTACACCTTCTGCCATACAAAACCTCGTAGGGTGCCATCCCAATGCTAGCCTGGAAACTATTATTATAAGCAAACTCGACCAATGGTAAATGTTGCATCCAAGATCCCTTGAAATCCATCACGCACGCCCTCAACATGTCTTCTAAAATCTGAATAGTTCTTTCTGACTGTCCATCTGTCTAAGGGTAAAAAGTAGTACTGAAACTTAACTGAGTACCCATTGCCTCTTGTAAGCTTCGCCAGAACTTAGAGGTAAAACGAGGATCTCTATCCGACACAATGGATACCGCTCCGCCAGAACTTAGAGGTAAAACGAGGATCTCTATCCGACACAATGGATACCGGTACTCCATGCAACCTCACTATCTTTCGCACATACAGTTCAACTAGTTTCTTTAGTTTATAAGAAACTTTAATGGGCACAAAACGGGCGGTCTTTGTTAAGTGATTCACGATCACCCATATAGCATCTTGTCCGCTTAAGGTCCTTGGTAGACCTGTCACGAAATCCATGGAGATATGTTCCCATTTCCACTCTGGAATCTGGAGTGGCTGTAATAACCCTGCAGGTCTCTGATGCTCCGCCTTCACTTGTTGGCAAGTCAAGCATTGTTCTACAAATTTAGCAATTTCTCTTTTCATGCCATTCCACCAGAAAGACTCTCTTAAATCCCGATACATCTTGGTACTCCCTGGGTGAACAGTGTACAAAGAACGGTGTGCCTCCTCAAGAATTACCCTTTTTAGTT
Source organism: Juglans cinerea (assembly GCA_961763995.1). Lineage (NCBI taxonomy): Eukaryota > Viridiplantae > Streptophyta > Magnoliopsida > Fagales > Juglandaceae > Juglans > Juglans cinerea. The sequence continues at coordinate 11,673,299 of CAUIVZ010000008.1, read as the reverse complement.
CATCATCAGCAGGTATGCATACTCTACCCCTAAACGTCAAAACTCTATCCTTGGAAACACAAAAATCAGATTTGTCCCCGTTTCCGACCTCTTCCATTAGCTTCACCAACCCTGAGTCCACTTTCTGAGCAGCTTTGATTCTATCTATCAAGACAGGTTGAACTACTAATCTGGCCAAGAAAGCATTTGTATCACTAGCAATGACTTCAATACCGGCTCTTTCTAAATCCATCAACAACCTATGCTGAGTGGTGATGGCTGCAACTGTTGGTCCGATTGACTTCCTACTTAAAGCGTCGACTACAACATTAGCTTTGCCTGGGTGATAATTAATGGTGCAATCATAATCCTTGATCAACTCAAGCCACCTCCTTTGCCACATATTTAATTCTTTTTGGGTAAAGAAATACTTCAAACTATTGTGATCTGTATAAATTTCGCACTTTTCCCCATACAAGTAATGTCTCCAAAGCTTAAGTGCAAAAATGACTGCCGCGAGTTCCAAATCATGTGTGGGGTAATTATGTTCATACACTTTCAGTTGGCGTGAGGCGTAAGCTATAACCTTCCCATGTTGCATCAGTACACATCCCAATCCAAGCCTAGATGCATCGCTATAGACTACAAATCCACCTCTAGCTGTGGGAACTGTTAACACCGGAGCTGTCACTAATCTCTGTTTCAACTCCTGGAAGCTTTCTTCACACTTTGCTGTCCATTCAAACTTATTATTTTTCCTGGTGAGTGTAGTGAGAGGAACTGCTATCTTGGAAAACCCATCAATGAATCGACGGTAATAACCCGCCAATCCCAAGAAGCTTCTAACCTCATGAACATTCTTCGGTGCCAACCAATTAACCACTGCTTCTACTTTTCCTGGGTCCACTGAAATGCCATCTTTCGAAACTACATGTCCCAGAAACGTGATTGAATCAAGCCAAAATTCACACTTCTCCAACTTAGCAAACAACTGCTTATCTCTGAGTGTCCCAAGTACCAGCTTCAAATGTTCTTCATGCTCGGCCTTGCTTTTGGAGTATACCAGTATATCATCAATAAAAACCACCACAAATTTATCCAAAACTCATGGAATACCATGTTCATCAAGTCCATGAATACTGCTGGGGCGTTAGTCAGGCCAAAAGGCATGACCAAAAACTCATAATGGCCATAACGGGTCCTGAACGCCGTCTTAGCCACGTCTTCTGCTCTGATCTTCAATTGATGGTAACCCGATCGAAGATCAATCTTTGAAAATACTTGAGCACCCTGAAGCTGATCAAACAAATCTTCTATACCTGGTAGTGGGTATTTATTCTTTATGGTCACCCGATTAAGTTCCCTATAATCGATACACATTCTCATTGATCCATCATTCTTCTTCACTAAGAGAACTAGAGCTCCCCAAGGTGATACACTGGGCCTAATGAATCCCTTGTCGAACAAATCTTGCAACTGCACTTTGAGTTCCGCTAATTCAGACGAAGCCATGCGATAAGGTGCTTTCGAAAGGGGTGCCGTGCCTAAGACTAGCTCAATAGCAAACTCTACCTCCCGCTCGGGTAGAAGTCCCGATAAATCTTCAGGAAAGACCTATGGATAATCTCTCACAATAGGTATCTGTTCCAACATCAACTCCTCATTTGGTGCTTCTACCACATAGGCTAGGAATCCTTGACAACCATCACGCAACAGTTTTCCAACCTGAATGGCAGAAATGATGGGTGGAACCAACCTCACTTTTGACCCTATGAACTGAAATTCACCTTCATTAGGGGGTCTGAACACCACCTCCTTTTTAGCACAATCAATACTGGCGTGGTACGAAGCCAGCCAATCCATACCCAAAATCACATCAAACCCAACCATGTGGAACACTATTAAATCTGCTGCCATCAGTCTTCCCTCTATAGAAAGAGAGGTAGAATCTCACTACAAACTATCGAATTTCCTGTTGGGGTCGCAACCACTAACTTGTTCCTCAACCTTTCAGTTTCTATAGTGCAAAAACTAGAGTAAGCAGTGGAAACAAAAGAATGTGTCGCTCCCGAGTCAAATAACACATTAGCATTATTAGAAAACAAAGAACGAGTACTTGTGATCACATTCGAACTCATCCATGAACCAAGAATATTCAAAGTCTTAACCAAACCAACCAAAAGAAGTAATAGTAAAAAAAAAATCTTTGAAGCAAAACAAAAGAGTCATACCAGTGATCACGTCATTCCTACCCTCAACCTCTCCAGGTGTCAATGCAAAAACTCGTGCAGGCGCAATAGGACGTTGGTTGTTGCCCCGAGCTAGAACTTCATTTCTCTGAGGTGGCGGTATGATCGTCTGGTTGCTTCCATATTGCATTGGGCAATCCCTGATGTAGTGTCCTGATTTGCCACAACGAAAACACAATCCTGCCCCTTTTCTGCACTCTCCGGAGTGCACTTGATTGCATGTCTTACACTGATAGGGCTGTTGATTACCCTGAACTGGCCTTTTTCCCAAACTACTAACTTCACTCCTCCTTTTCCACGGTCCCTGGTCCATGCCAGAATGGTACCCAGTAGGAGTAGTCCTTTTCCTCTGTTCATGCAATGCAGCGCTTCTTTGAAGGGTTCTTTCAAAAACTGATGCTTTATTCACCAATTCTGAGAAGTTCCGAATATGAAAACCCACCACACGCTCATACAGTTTCTCATTCAGTCCTTGCTCAAATTTGCGTGCCTTTTTTTCCTCATCGGGAATCAGATAAGTAGCAAAACGGGATTACTCAGTAAACCTAGCAGCATACTGATGTATCGTCATTGTTCCCTGAACTAAGGTGGCAAATTCCATAGCCTTGTCCTCACGGAACGAGCTAGGGAAGAAGCGCTCAAGAAAGATCTGCTTGAAGTGCAACCAACTAACTATCTCTGTTCCCTCTGCTTCTCTGATAGTTCTTTCAGAGATCCACCACCTCCTCGCTTCCCCAGTAAGCTTGAATGTGGCGTACGCCACCTTTTGCTCATCGGTACAGGTTAGGACTCGCAAAATCTCGTCAATGTCCTGAATCCAATCCTCTGCCAGAGTTGGATCGCCTCTCCCATCAAATAAAGGAGGGTGCATTCGATTGAATTGCTCCACGGTACAACCTCCTTCATTGTAGTTACGCTGGTGACCCGAAGGATTCTGCACGAGGTCATCAATTAATTGATGTGCAGCTGCTCGTAGTACTTCGGAAGCACTCGGGTTTGCTTCCCTTTCATTCTCGTTCGCATTCAGATCCGACATGCTTCGTTCTCTACGACGAGGTGGCATCCTGACAAAATAACTTGAATTTTTAATAATCGTTTCAAAAATAGAGTTTATATGAACATACAAATTTAGTGGAATTTGTAAAAACAAAATGTATATATTGTATTTCAAAATTATAAGAATACCCATAACGGAGAAGAGAGAAGTACATATAACCGTAGTAATAATCAATTTCCAAAAACTAATTCTTTAACCCATTTAACTATTTAAGAAGGCTCCGTTATTAAACTAAACCTTAATCAACATGAATTTAGTTCATAGACCTGTGAAATACCACCCTCATAGCTATTCCTAAAGCCTGCGAATTCTAAGACTTCCCACATCAACAATATTCAATCCTATAGTTCGCTTTACTATCATAATAAATCTGAAAATGATTTCTTAAACACTATCTATACTCTGAAATCTTTACATCCTATGAACCCACAGAAATCTAAACCTCCAAGGTTTATAGTATGCAGAATTCAAACCTGGCTCTGATACCAAATGTAACGCCCGGTTGATCTGGAGAATTACTACATGTCTCTTAAGAACTTATTTCCCAACACAACTAAAATAAAACTCTAAAACTTTAATAGCAAAACTCAATATCAAGTGTTCTAAATAACGATATTGAAAACTCCACAAAGTCATTATTGCAGCAAAATAAACTAAGGAGTCCATAATCTCCCGGTAGTCATAACAAACCAACTAATAATTTCATAAATCTTACTAAACCCAAGATATAAATAAAACTAAAAGACATTAAAACTAAGAACATCAGAAGTCCTTTTTCTAACAACATCTCCTCAGCTTAAACATGTTCACCAATCCAATCCAGGTCCTCATTTGGACTCTCCACATCATCTGAAAAATATTATAATGATAGGGGTGAGTTATCAACAACTCAATAAGCAGAAGTCATATGCTAGCGTGCAAACATGAGCATTTACCAAGTACAATATGCAGAACAAAATATTTTACAGAGTTATCATACAGAATAAAACATGTTTTCCAAAAGTAATGGAGCGATAGTTTTAAGACAAGTAAAACCCGTAATACTTTGGCATAACATCAACTGAGTATCATCATCAGATCAAAACAGAGCATCAAACAGAGCAGAGACCATGTTTCACCCCCGTGGTAGGGTTGTGCTAACCCCGGTGGCCAAACCAGGCAGAGACAGAGGTGAAATCTTTCCTTTATTCTTTTCGGAGCCCCAAGTGTGCAAACAGGAAAAACCACAATAAAACCACTTTGTTTCCAAAGTGGGTGCACTCAGAGACAGAGAAGTTGGTACCAACCCAAACTGAGCAGAGCAAAGCAGAGACAGAGTCAGATACAAATATCAGTACACCATGCCAAAGGTTTTTAGATGTTATATCAAAATAATACAGAGTACCAAAACAAAATCAGACAGTTTACACACACTGACCACAAAAGCCAGAACATCTTTCTAAATAAATGCGCAATTTTCCATATTCTCAATATCGCTCCCTTTTTCAGATTTCAGAAACCACATGATAGAATTTAGCTCATGTCTACACAATGCATGTCAGAACATATTTTTCATTTTCCACACAGATTTCATGAGTATACGAATAAACGACCGAGGTTGGTTTTGTTTTTCCTAAGTTCTCATTTCATCACAAAAATATGCAAAGTTTTCAGAAAATCAACCTTAGTCTCAATAGTTCGTGTAAAGCCTAGCATAGGAACCCCGCTTACCTGACTCCTGCAGCGTATTATCTATCACTTGAATACAGTCTCTATCCATCTCGTCACCTATTCATAAAAAAAATATATAAACTAAATATTAAAGTTCAACAACACAAAATTGGTCTTAGACAACTTAAGACCCAATTTCTATACCATAATTCAGCAAGTTTAATCCAACTCAAACAACGAAATAACAATCTGGACAGCCCACACTTCGACCCAAAATATTCTATACCAATTTCAAGTAATGTGCAATACAAGCATCAAAACCAATGTCAACTCCAATTATCACTAACTCACTTATTTCAGCAGCTCGTAATCCCAAACAATCACCAAGCATTTACCCAAAACAACACTACACATTGCACATTTCTTTCCGTTCACAACTCCATAACAGAAAATAAAATCCAACACTTCAAAATATTAAACTGCACTCAACAAAATAAAATTCCCTTCTAAATATTTTCTCAAACACCAATCCAACAAATCAACTACAATGCAACTCCAAATAATCCAAACTTAGAACATTCCAACACATGAAGTTCGCTTATACAAAGAAATGCCCAAAGAACAGCCCACAGACTACTCTAAATTGAAAACATGACCCATAAATTCCATTGAAAAAGACTAGAGGTGGAAGTGTGTGTGTGCACGCAAGAAACTGAGAACAAGAATAACTTACCTACGGAAGCTAAATTCTCCAATAGTGGCTTCAAAGATTACACGAAGAACAAACCCAAGGACCCACAAAATGCAAACCCAAACCACACGGCAGCAACAAAATTGCAGAGATGAGGAAAATCAATAAATACTAAGAAGAATATCTGCACGGTTTTATAGCAGAAGGAAACCGAAATTTAAAGGGATGAAAATGGAGGGAAGAGAATTGACGCTCGCTGACTTGCAGAGGAAGATCCGAAATGCAAATGGAGAGGAAGAGGAGACGCAGCAGACGACAACCCACCGAAAACTAGATGCAGCGCAAGAGGGAAAACCGAAAATGAGGAGGTTTAGGGCATGAGTTTCGGCACCAGGAACTGGAATCAACGAAAAGAAAAAATGAAATGAAATGGAAAAGGAAAGGGTAACGTGGGAGAGAGGGATGCGGGAGAAAATGAAACTGAAATGTGAAAGAGAGGAAGAAAGAAACGGAAGCTAAGGGGAAGATACCAACCTCCAGCCTCCAAAGAGATGGTTGGGCCTTGCTCACGTTCTGGACTTCAAAAACCACTGGGCCTTACATACTTTCTCAGATGCAGATTGGGCAGATCCTCCGACAATCAACTTCTAGCTGTTGTATTTTCTTGGGACCGAATCTCATTTTCTAGAGCTCGAAAAATTAGAAAACAGTTTCGCGATCCAGCATAAAGGCCGAGTACGGGGCCCTTGCTCATACTACTGTCGAGCTCAACTAGATATGTTCCTTGGTGAGTTTAATATTTTGCTGCCAATGCCACTGGTTCTATAGTGCGATAACATTGCTACTACATAACTGCAAATCCAGTTTTCACGCTAGTATATAACCATCGAGATTGACTTTCACTTTGTATGTGACCAAGTGCAATCCCAAACTCTTGAGGTTAGGTTCATATCTTCAAAAGAACAATGTGCAGATACATTCACCAAGCCACTGCCAACTACACGTTTTAATTTGTTAAGAGTCAATCTCAATGTCCAAGAACTCCCCTTGAGATTGAGGGGGCGTATTTGACATTGTTCCTTAACAGCACAAGACAAGATTCCAACTCCAAGTCTAACTCTACAACTTCTTGATCAACAGTAAAAAAGTTTAAATCCAAGTCCACGTCTCCCTACAAACTAAGATAAAGATAAAGATTGCAATGAACATAAAAGTCCAATAGCAATGGAGTCCTAGTCCTACACCAGATGAAGTTTAGTAATGATTAGAGTCCTTAATGGTATCTATGTAAAATCTATAGTATCATATTGTATGTAAATGGTTTATAAATACACACAAGCACACTTGATTTTGCATGGTGCATTTTATCAAAACAATGGATACTCTGATACACTCATGCGCCAAGTTAAAGTACATTACTATAAGATGACAGCTACATGACTGCGATACCTGAAGGGGTCTTTTAAGGTAGTACCATCCAATTGTGATAATTTAAAACTAGAGGCACAAAGAGAGGAACACGGTTTGGCACCCACCATATTAGACAAATATAATAAATCAACAATATATTTGGATAAATGTAAGTAGAGCCCTCCTGAGTGGAGGGTCACATGAATCCCTAAGATATAACGAAGAGGACCTAAAACCTTTTAAGGCAAACTCGTAATGCAGATGGAAAACATATAAGAAATATGGGCACCTGATTTTCATCTCATGATTGGTATCCCATGAGATTTCCTCTACTTCATGGTTGCACCATAACAACTTGACGAGATGTATGTTCGTCGTTCTTAAGATTTGCTCCTTTCGGTCTAGTATTTGTATGGATACCTTCTCCTATGTCAAGTCCATTTGAACTTGTTGCCGAAGATGATCTAGACAGGGTTGTGCAGGTACTTCCTCAATGTTGATTCATGGAATATATCATGGGTTTCCACCAAACTTAGTGGAAAGTTGACCTCGTAACAAAGGGCCCATCGTACTTTGATTTCAACTTTCACTTCTTCCAGAATCTCATCATGCCCTTCGATTGTAAAAGTTTTAGGAACACCCTATCTTTTTCCTTCTTTTTTTTTTTCGAAACACAGCTCCTAACATTGTCAGTTTATGTAGTTCTTTTGTTTGCTCTAAGTTGTTAGCATTCAACGTGAATGAGAGTGATGCTATCCTTGGTGTCCTAAAAAATATCTTGTTCGATTAGTATTTTATATGCCATCATTTCAATTTTCACTGGATAACTATTATTCAATCCGAATTCCACCAAGTTGGGCAATGGTAGGTCCAGCAGTATGTGCTAAGTAAGTTGTCCTGAAGTTTAATTAGTTTAACCCCCTATAGCATTTTTGCCTACTTGTTCAAAATATGAACATGAAAGATAACAATCTTAATGTTTTTATGCTGCTTCAATTTTGTCCTCATCACTAACTAGACGACGACTAGCTTGAAGAATCTCCAGAAGCTTTGAAAAATTCTATGTCTAATGTGATAGTTGAAATTTTCAATTTTTGAGAAACAAATTCGATCATGATTAGACTAATCGGTTGGTAGTCACTTTCTATGTCCTGAACTCATGTTCTCTACTTGTGAAATTGTGCTAATTTTGCAGATAAAATGGATGAAACTTTCAAGGAAGAAGAATAAGAAGATCGATGATGATTTTTAGAATGTTAGCCCTAAGTGTAGCACCCGGACCCAATCAAACTCAATTTTTTTTTATATATTTTTTTTCCACACGTTAACTTCCCCACATGTTTTTTTTTTTTCCTTTCTGTCTATATTTTTTTTTCACCCCTAAGTTTTCCCTCTCGTACACGGCAATGCATGATCCTGCACATCTCTAGTGTTTTGTTTTTATCCACTCCATTCACACACACGACTCTATTTTCAGCTCTCTCCACACGCACGTCTCCCTCTTATCTCTAGGGTTTCACCTCATATATATATAGACACACATATGTTATCCCATGCTATTAGAAACTAGCCAAACACTTGTCGCCGCACCACCTTAGAATCGCAAGCCCCAGCCTCCATCCCCTCGGTTTCATGCACTCCCATACCGAGAGTCACCCCACGTAAGCCAGCCTTCTGTCGTCCATACTGCCGCCACCAGTGCACCCCCTCGTAAGCCTCTGATCAACCAACCCATCTCCACCGTGCGCCAACAAGAATTCACGCTACCCCCATATGAGATCGACCCAACCCGTGCTTACTCGAAGCCTGCACCGTGCATTACCGCGCCGCCCCCAGCACCTCCACATAGTTGTCGTCCAGTTCATCCACCCCTCGTAAGCATCCACCAAGACCAACCACCAGAACCACATGCCACAGCCACGGGAAACAACAACCCACCGCTTACACCAAGTCAAAATCCTCTATTTTATCTCCTCAAAACAGAGTACTTTGTTTCGGTCATCGTGAGTTCGTCATTACCCACCCAACCGCCGACGTTGCCACTGTCCATCTCTCAACTTTTTGCACAACTCCTTCCCGCACGTTCGACACTGCCGGGACAGCCATCTTCATCTCCGCACCTTACGTAGCTCCTCCTTCGCGGTGAGTTTCCGTTCCCTCATTCTCCGTCTCTCCCTCACTATCTGTTTCCCTCACCGTATTGCTCTCTCAGTTCTCCGCCGATTTCACCACCTCCCATCACACACTGCGTCGTCGCACTTTACCTTCTCGGTGAGTCCCTGCCGCCGCTACATTTTCTTATATTCATGTGTATGTTCATCGCTAGTTTTCTTCATAAGGTGTTTTTATATATACATATATATATGGAAGTTAGTTTTAACCTAATGTTTTCGGGTGAGAAGTTTTTTTTTTTGGGTTTATATTTAAATGGGATTTTGCTTTAAGTTTCAATAAATATTATATTGTATTTTGATAAAATTGTTAGTTAAAGGAAGTAAACCTATTTTTCTTAAGAGATGAATTTTTTATGACTTACTTTATGGAAATTTTAGTAACCAATGTATTCTTTTTATTTATAAAATATTGTTGGTATTTTAAATATTTTGAATATTAATTTTTATTATAATTATCATAATACTTATTAGATAAATTTTCTTATTCAGTACGAATTCGATTAAGTGGATATTGATGGTCTTAGAAAATGATGGTATTTTAAGGTTATGAGGATTTTTAGGTTTTGAAGGATTAAAATAGGTTATTTTAGAAGCTTAGGATTAAATATCGAAATGTGTGATTAATTGGAAATTTACGAGAATTACGTGATTATTTTATAGGTGACGATTAATTATTTTTCGACATTTTTTGAGGAAACTTCCGAAAAAGCTAAGAAGTCTAGGTAAGCGGGGTTCCTATGCTAGACTTTGCATAAAAATAAAAAAGAACTGAGGTTGATTTATGAAAATGTGCACCATACGTTTTAAAAAGAAATGTGAAAATAGCCTCAGTTATTTGTTTGTCATTACTCATTGAATTCTGATGAAAAAGAAAGTATTTTCTGTCATGAATGGTGTAGACATGAGCTTATTTTTTACATTATGTTTATGAACTTTGAAAAAGAGAGCGAATATGAAATTTTGTGCATAAATTATGTTTTGGTGATATGATTTTGTTCTGTTCTGAAGATTTTCTTTACTCTGATATGATTTTATGTGTTTTCTAAAAACCTCTGGCATAACATTCTGTTTTTGTTTTTGTTCCATTCTGACCTTACCACGGGTGTAAAATTGTGGCCTCTGTTCGGGTTGGTACCAACTTTTCTATTTCTGGTGCACCCACTTTGGTAAAATGGTTTTCTGCATGGTCTTTCCTATGTGCACACTCGGGGCTCCGAAAATGAATAAGGGGAAGATTCACATTTTGTTTCTGCTCGGTAAAGCTATCGGGGTTTGCACAACCTTACCATGGGGTTAAACATGGTATTTGTTCTGATATGATAAGATAAGATGTGATGTATCAGCTTTTGCTATGCCAAAGGGATTTTGATTATGAATATTTTCAAACTTTCGCTCTGATATTTTTGATAACATGTTCTGATGCTGCATTTTGAAAAAATTATTCTGATTCTGAAAGAAAATATTTTTGTTCTACATTCTGAACGCTGTAAATGCTCATGTTTACACACTAGTATATATCATCTGCTCACTGAGTTGTTGATAACTCACCCCTTATCTCCAAATATTTTTCAAATAATTTTGATGGTTCAACTGGAGAACAAGAGTAGAAAGTTTAGCAAGGTGTGATGATCGTAGTGGAATAAGTACCTGAGGGTACAACTGCTTATTTGGGAGTTAGTAAACTGATTTATTTTTGGTCATTTTGATTTGATGAGTTAAGGATATTTTCGAGTTTTTGGAGAGTTTTAATTTATGTTATTGAGAATTTCTTTGTTGCCCCCTTGAAGGAACATAGATATTTGGGTTGATTAAATGGATTAAGATTTTATGGAGTTTTCTGGATTCTATAGTTGTATTATTGAAGTTGATATTAAGTATTAAGGGTTAACTCTCCGGACCTCCGGGAACGGGGCGTTACAGTTGGTATCAGAGACAGGTTTGAGATTCTGCATACTATATTAAGGAGTTTGTTGGAATTTGAGGTTTTAGATATTTGTGGGTTTAGGAAGTAACTGTATACTTGAGGTATATAAATTTGAGGACTACGAGATAATCATGGGGATATTTCAGGTTTGAAATTCTGCATACTACAATAAGGTGATTGATGAGAGTTAAGGCTTTAGAATTTTGTAGGCATTGATCATGATGTTGAGGATATGATTTTCAGAGTGGTGTAGATATTTGTGGACTGTAGGAGGTGATTTTTCTATCGGTACTTAGGGTATTAAAGGTTTCAGGCAATACGCAAGATATCTTATGGAATTTGAAGGGTATGATTTTTATAGATCCTATGAGATGGTCTTGTTGATTGAGGCTCGTTTCGGTTTTGTCGACTGCATATAAGACTTTTGATAGGATTGAAGGTTTAGAGTCTGGAGTTATATAGTTACTACTGTTGCGTGTACATTTTATATATATATATATATATATATATTTATGTTTGTTATATTATTACCACCATTTGCTTATTTTGTACGAACCCTTTATTCTTGTAATGATTTTTTTTTTTTATAATCCAAGTTGTCAGGATGCCACCTCGTCGTCGGGAAAGAAGTGTATCGGGTATGAATGCGACAAATGATAAATGGGGTTGCACCATAGAACAGTTTAATCGTATGCACCCTCCCACCTTCGATGGTAGGGGCGACGGAACCTTAGCAGAAGACTGGATCCAAGATATTGAGGAGATACTCCGCATTATAAACTGCATGGACGAACATAAGGTTTCATACTCCGCCTTCAAACTAACGGGAGAAGCAAAGAGATGGTGGATTTCTGAAAGAACTATCAGAGAAGCGGAAGGGACAGAAATAGTCCGTTGGCTGCACTTCAAGCAGATTTTTCTGGAACGCTTTTTCCCAACCTTAGTCCGAGACGATAAGGCTATGGAGTTCACTAATTTGGTACAAGGAGCTATGACAGTACACCAGTACGCAGCTAGATTTATCGAGTTATCACGTTTTGCTGCATATTTGATCCTTGATGAGGGAAAGAAGGCTCGTAAGTTTGAACAGGAGCTGAATGAAAAGATTTACGAACGAATTGTGGGCTTTCAAATCCAGAACTTTTCAGAGTTGGTGAATAAGAACACAGTATTTGAGCTGAGTCTTCAAAGAAGCGCAGCACTGCTAGAACAGAGGAAGAGGGCTGCGCCACAGGGGTCTCAATCTGCAATGGATCAAGGGCCGTGGAAAAAGAGAAATGATGGGAGCAGCACGGAACAAAAGCAAATGCAGGGAAATCAATCAAACAACCTCTGTAAGGTTTGTAATCGTGCACATACTGGAGAGTGCAGAAGGGAAGTGGGGGTGTGTTTTCGATGCAGTAAGACTGGACATCTTATCCGGGAATGCCCTTTGCTGCTGACAGACAACAAGAAGCCTAATCCACATCCAGGTCCCCAACAAGCGAATTAGGGAAATAATCAACGCAGAGTGGGACCGGCTCGAGTGTTTGCACTGACATCTGAAGATGCTGAGAACGACAACAATGAGATCACAAGTACCTCACTCTACTTCTCCTTGAAATCTTTTTATTTGAGTCTAGGTTAATCACGCTTGCATGGAACTGTTTTAATCGTATAGCTTAGAATATTGAAGTTTGGTTGAAAGTATATTTTTAAGGATTTGAAATTTGTGAATCGAGGTTATTCATGACTTAAGCTTGGAACTTTTGATTTTACTATTTTCACGTTGGGAGTTCTCTCTTAGTTAGTTGTGACATTTGAAAAAAAAATGTACGGACTGGTTAAATGTGGAGGTTAGTCCTTTTCCGATGTATATGAGTGAGATTCAATGTTTCTTTTTAGGGACTATAAGTTGTTAGAGTGAGCAGCGGAAGCGTGGTTGTAGTGATAGGATAGTTTGAGAGTTTATTTCATTATTTATTGAGGTTTTATATTAGGTGGAGACTTTGGAATTTATTATTTGGTCTTCAATTGCATTATGGAGGTTTATATTCTAGACTTGAAAAGGCAGTGTGTGCGAATGTGTATGGCGATGGAAAATATGGGAGAACACGATCGACAATATTGGAGGGTTTGAATTTGGAATATTAGGTTCGACAATTTTGGAATATTAATTAGGTTCGACATTATGATTAACGAATGGGGTAGACATGGAATCGTTGTAGCGGATAAATAATTAGGCCTTGCTTGTGGTACTAGCAAATTTCGATGACGAAATTGTTTTTAAGGGGGGGAGAATGTAGCACCCGTGATGGGAACCAAGATGGGCCTAGTCTTAAAGATCATTGATGGGGCTTGAAGGATGAAGATCCAGTTTTAATTCATTAGATTAGCTACGGAAGAGGGCAACGACAAGACTTAAAGGCTTTGAACTCTTGAAGGGTTTCAACTTATTTAATTAATTTCAAGGACCTATTTTATTTGCTTAGAATAATTGGGTTTATGCCTATGTAAGGGCATGTTGGGAAAGTTATTATTTTATTGAACTAGGGTTAGGGTTACTGTAGCCGAGTTACTGTAGCGCCGTACTGTAGCCGCGGCACTGTTCACTAAGGGGTATTTTTGGAAGATAAGGTTTTATTTTATCTAGGGTTTTCATTAGGTTTTTCTTTAAATACTCTATGTAGCCTTATTCTAATCAGTTTATGAAGTTTATGAAATTTGATGAATTTATTCATTGTGAGTTGAGTTTATCTCCTCTTATTCTTAATTGAACTTTTGAACTTATCAAAGGTAAATCACAACCTTTGTGGCGTTCCTCCCTTGTAATCTGGGTTCTTGAGACGGGTTCTTCAACGGGTTTAGATTTTAATATAATCTAGGTTCTTGAAACGAGTTCTCATCGGGTCTAGGTTCTCCATCCATTGACTTGATTTTGGCTTTCTTGGGGAGTTTTCAAATTGACTGTGGGTTCAAGGGATTTCATTCCCGCGGGTTCATATCAACCCGGACCCAATCAAACTCAAATTTTTTTGATATTTTTTTTTATTTTTTTTCCACACGTTAACTTCCCCGCATGTTTTATTTTTTTTCTTTCCATCTATATTTTTTTTTTCACCCTTAAGTTTTCCCTCTTGTCCACGGCAATGCATGATCTTGCACATCTCTAGTGTTTTTCTTTATCCACTCCATGCGCACACACGACTCTATTTTCAGCTCTCGCCACACGCACGTCTCCCTCTTATCTCTAGGGTTTCACCTCATATATATATAGACACACATATGTTAACCCATGTTATTAGAAACTACCCAAACACTTGCCGCCGCACCACCTTAGAATCGCAAGCCCAGCCTCCATCCCCTCGGTTTCATGCACTCCCATACTGAGAGTCACCCCACGTAAGCCAGTATTCCGTCGTCTATACTGCTGCCACTAGTGCACCCCCTCGTAAGCCTCTGACCAACCAACCCATCTCCACCGTGGACCGACTAGAATTCACGCTGCCCCCCATACGAGATCGACGCAACCCGTGCTTACACAAGGCCCGCACCGTGCATTGCCGCACCGCCCCCAACACCTCCACATAGTTGTCGTCCAGTTCATCCACCCCTCGTAAGCATCCACCAAGACCAACCACCAGAACGGCGTGCCACAGCCACGGGAAACAGCAACCAACCGCTTACACCAAGTCAAAATCCTCTGTTTTATCTCCTAAAAACAGAGCACTTTGTTTCGGCCACCGTGAGTTCGTCTTTACCAACCAGCTGCCGATGTTGCCACTGTCCATCTCCCAGCACTTTGCACAACTCCTTCCCGCATGTTCAACACTGCCGGGACAACCATCTTCATCTCCGCACCTTACGCAGCTCCTCCTTCGCGGTGAGTTTCTGTTCCCTCATTCTTCGTCTCTCCCTCACTATCCATTTCCCACACTGTATTGCTCTCTCTCTCTCTTAGTGCTCCGCCGACTTCACCACCTCCCATCGCACGTTACCTTCTCGGTGAGTCCTTGCCGCCGCTGCATTTTCTAATATTCATGTGTATGTTCATCATTAGTTTTCTTCATAAGGTGTCTTTATATATACATACATATATATATCTACGTATGTATATAAGTAAAGTTTTAACTTGGGTACTTACTAGTTTTAACCTAATATATATATATATATATATATATATATATATGGAAGGTAGTTTTAACCTAATGTTTTCGGCTGACAAGTTCTTTTTTTGGGTTTATATTTAAATGGGATTTTGCTTTAAGTTTCAATAAATATTATATTGTATTTTGATAATATTGTTAGTTAAAGGAAGTAAACCTATTTTTCTTAAGAGATGAATTTTTCATGACTTAGTTTATGGAAGTGTTAGTAACCAATGTATTCTTTTTATTAATAAAATATTGTTGGTATTTTAAATATTTTGAATATTAATTTTTATTATAATTATCATAATACTTATTAGATAAATTTTCTTATTCAGTACGAATTCGATTAAGTGGATATTGATGGTCTTAGAAAATGATGGTATTTTAAGGTTAAGAGGATTTTTAGGTTTTGAAGGATTAAAATAGGTTATTTTAGAAGCTTAGGATTAAATATCGAAAAGTGTGATTAATTGAAAATTTACGAGAATTACGTGATTATTTTATAGGTGACGATTAATTATTGTTCGACATTTTTTGAGGAAAATTCCAAAAAAGCTAATAAGTCTAGGTAAGCGGGGTTCCTATGCTAGAATTTTCATAAAAATAAAAAAGAACTGAGGTTGATTTATGAAAATGTGCATTATTTGTTTTGAAAAGAAATGTGAAAATAGCCTCAGTTATTTGTTTTTCATTACTCATTGAATTTTGATGAAAAAAAAAGTATTTTCTATCATGATTGGTGTAGACTTGAGCTTATTTTTTACATTCTGTTTCTGAACATTGAAAAAAAGAGCGAATATGAAATTTTGTACATAAATTATGTTTTGGTGATATGATTTTGTTCTATTCTGAAGATTTTCTGTACTCTGGTATGATCTGATGTATTTTCTGAAAACCTCTGGCATAACATTTTGTTTCTGTTTCTGTTCCATCTGACCTTACCACAGGTGTAAAACTGTGGCCTCTGTTCGGGTTGGTACCAACGTTTCTGTTTCTGGTGCACCCACTTTGGAAACAAAGTGATTTTCTGCGTGATTTTTCCTATGTGCACACTCGGGGCTCCGAGATTGAATAAGGGAAAGATTCACATTCTGTTTCTGCTCTATTAGCTACCGGGGTTTGCACAACCCTACCACAGGGGTTAAACATGATATTTGTTCTTATATGGTAAGATAAGATGTGATGTTTCAATTTATGCTATGCCAAAGGGATTTTGATTATGAATATTTTCAAACTTTCGCTCTAATATTTTTTATAACATGTTCTGACGCTACATTGTGAAAACATTATTCTGATTCTGCATTCCGAAAGAAAATATTTTTGTTCTGCATTCCGAACTCTGTAAATGCTCATGTTTACACACTAGTATATGTCCTCTGCTTACTGAGTTGTTGATAACTCACCCCTTATCTCCAAATATTTTTATGATAATTTTGATGGTTCAGCTAGAGAACAAGAATAGAAAGTTTTAGCAAGGTGTGATGATCGTAGTGGAATAAGTACCTGAGGGTACAAGTGCTTATTTGAGAGTCGTAGTTAGTAAACTGATTTATTTTTTATTTATTTTTATTTTATGAGTTAAGGATATTTTCGAGTTTTTCGAGAGTTTTTAAGTTATGTTATTGAGAATTTCTTTGTTGCCCCATGAAAGAACATAGATATTTGGGTTGATTAAATGGATTAACATTTTATAGAGTTTTCTGGATTCTATAGTTGTGTTATTGAAGTTGATATTAAGTATTAAGGGCTAACTCTCTAGACCTCCGGGAATGAGGTGTTACACTAAGCCCACATTATTTCTAATTAAGTCTGACCTTAATCAGTCACTTAGCTTTGAAGGCAAACTTTTAAAGAATGTCGCATATCAATGAAGCTTTTAGATTACAACTTTGGCGATAAGTACGGATAGTGTATTGTCTCTTAGATAGGAAAATTTAGAAGTTTTCTTCACAACCAATTATTGTTAAAGCTTGTAGTAGCCACCTACCATGACACTGTCACTGTATGTCGACCTCATTCGAGGTATTACAAGCCACCTTGTGAAGATGGTTTTGACTACTTGAGGTCAATTGCTCAAGGGAATGAGCTTTCCTCTATGTTGGCCCCTCCACACCTCCTTGCTTGATGAAGGATGTGTTTTCCTCTTTTTCTAGTCAACTATTATTTTCTAAGTTAGATTTAGAATGCTATGATCATGATAATGTGGCCATTTTAATGATTTTGGAAGATCAATTAACTAGATTTCTATCTCAAAAAATATTTTCAAAAGGAAAATAGAGAAGTTGTTGCTCCCTTTGACAAGTCACTTATTAGATTTATGATTTAAAAAATTCAATATGAGAACCATGACAAACATCCTAGAAGAACACATCACTTAATGACATCCTACTTACAACTTTCACTTTAGATGTTTTATATTAGAGGGCCGAATGATGGATTGGACACATGTAGGTTAAAAACTATGTAAGGTATTGAGTGAGTAAGGTAATAAGAGAGCATAGTATTGGGCGAGCAATGTGACAAGTGAGTAGGTGCTAGGCAAGCAAGGTATTGGGCGAGCATGGTGTCGACCAAGCAATGTCTAAGTTGAACAAGGTGATAAGCAAGCCGGTGTTAGGCAAGCATAGTATTGGGCTGGCAATAGTAGGGCAAGCAAGTTGGTTGAAACAAAAGAGAGATGTAGCCCCAGGAACCTAAATATCACGAGACATGCATGGTAGACATGCTTCACCCACGTGGAAAATCCTAGAGTGTCATGTGGCGATCACAGAACACCTCTAGTAGAAAATACTGGACCCACTCCTTAAGAGTTTACAACTCATTACTTGGTTGCTTAACATGTGGCATCCACATGGTCCAATAGGGAGACGCCACGTCATCAAGACTATGCCACCTTATCATGGTCTTAACAAGTCACCCCACCCACTTCAGGATGAATAGGTAACCGAACCCTAACCACTCACAAACTCAACCTCAAACCACCCTTGGTCAAGCACAAGAATCTTTAAGATAAATTTCTTACATTAAGAGATAGAGGGCTAAAAAGGACCAACCACCATGAGAGGACTCCTTTTTCCATGGCCGGGTGTCCCACTCATGCAAACAACCCCATTGTTTAATCTTTCTTGCTTCCAAGCTCCCTCAATCCACTTTACACATGGACATGAGGATGCAAGCCAACATGATTACCAATCACAAGGCACTTAAGAAACCCTACCACTCCCTTTCCCCTCTCTTTCATGCTAGACATCTCACTTCCTCTCTTCATCTTTTTCCTCAAGTTCTCCCACACTCTCAAGGTCTCCCTCTTACCGGTCCACTCCAGGTTCACTTTCATCAAACACATTTTCTCAAATCCCTAGAGCCCGCATACATAAACACACCTACAACATCTTCATATCGAGGACTCTCTATAGGCATGGAAGTTTTGGACTAGGCATTCAAGGAATGAACCCACCATATCCTTGTCTTTTGTTTTGGGTTTTAAAGGGGGTGTTCTTGAGTGCGTGTTGATTACGAGTTTTGTTGGTTAAGTGCGGGATCATCTTGTCAAAGGTTTCAGGCATGCTTGTTTTGAATCTCTTGGGTGTTAGTGTTATCAAACCATGTGCTTTGGAGATCTTTAAGCTTTGGGATTTTGTTCTATGAGTAAGAACGAAAGGTTATTTTGAAAGGCGAGAAACTTGATTTTCTTGAGTTAAGGTGATGACCGAAAAGATGGATTTTTTTTTTTAGTATTTTGGTCTAATGAGAACTTGGGCAGAGCATCTACCTTTGGTTAAGTTTCAAGTCACTTGGTTTTGATATGATCACATGAAGAAAAATGATACTTTTTATAATGTTAGGGTTGTTGTGTTCATGTAATGAGATTAAGCTATAGTTTATGTTTCGTATTGGTGAAAAGGTTTAAACCTTTTAATCATGATTTTAATATATATATTTTGATTGGAGTAAAATCATGAGCTTTTTGTATGTGTCTATGATATGTTGCCCGATTTCTTCAAAGTATAATATAAAAAGGTTGCGAGAACGGGGAAAGAACTTTTGCAAGAGAAACAGAGAGCGAGAGATATAGAGAGTTTCTATCAGTCTCAGAGAGCGACATTGAGTCCTAGAGGATTGCCGAACTCCGTGTAGTCAAGTTCCCTTTCCAAGATTCTTGAAGACGCCCGATGTTGAGTGCAGATACGTGGCGAGCAATGCGGGTCAAGGAGTCTACGAGGAGGCGAAGGACAAAGATGGAGCGGTAATTGGGGACGATGCGGACTTCTTGACTCTCCAAGAACGATGAGGATTTCTTGAACACTCTTCTTGAGTTTCATTCTCTGCTAGGATCTGGTTCCAGTTTCATGCAAGGCGGCATGGCAGCCGCTGAAAATGTTGGTCGACAGTTTGTGGATTTAGTTTCGATGGTGCCCCAGCCTCTTCCTGAGTTGGCTATGTCACACCGTGCGCCGAAAACCAAGGATGGAGAGCTCTTCTTTCAGTTCTCCAAGGAGGAAATATTTCGTTCGGCAGAACCTTTCAGGTTCTCGATAGTTTTGAAGTTTCTATGGATGCCATCAAGACTTTCATTCGAAATCGGTGGAGTCTTGAAGGCACTCCAGTTGTTTCTACCATGAGGCGTCCCCAGAATGTTTTTATATGAATGGCTTCGGAGGAGGATTGCATGAAGGCACTATCAAGGGAAGCTTGCGATATTGACAGGATCCCATATCGTGCTTTCCATTGGACACCAGATTTTAAGGAGGAGGAAGAACCATCCATTGTTACGGTCTGGATTGTATTGCCAGGTTTGCCTCCTAACTTTTATCATGAATCTTTTCTTAAAATTTTGACAGCCCCGATAGGTAGGTTTATTAGGTGTGATAATCCCACGCGTTGTGCGACTCGCACCGATGGTGCGCGTATCTGTGTGGAGATGGATGTTGCCATTGAGCCTCTTTCTCATTTTTGGATTGGGACTCCAGGGTTGGGGTCTAGTCGTAAGCAGAACATTGTGTATGAAATGTTGCCTGCATTCTGTTCTAAATGTAAAATTCAAGGGCATAACATGCGCACTTGTAGGGCTGGGAAAAAAAGGCCTGAAAATAAACCTTGGGTTTGGCAACAAGAAATTGTTGTTGAAGAATAAGAACCCGTTGTTGAAGAGTCGATAGAACCTGTTATAGAAGAACATGTGGTGGATCAATCACCATTGGTTGAGGACCCCAAAGATTTAACGTTTCCTTCAATTACTACGGATGCAGAAAATATAATCTCGGAGGAAAATCTGGTAATAGGGGCTACCACATCAGCTTTGTTGATTGAAGAGTTGGATGTGGATAAAGAACATGGTGAGGCTCATAATACGGAGGGTTTGGCAGAGGCGAGGCAAAATAAGGTAATAACGAAAAGGAATGACGTGATGCAGGATACCTCTACTTTGCTGCGGGAGGCTGAGGTGGCTACGGAAACGTTGGTGGAGGACGTATCTATTAATGATCTGGAGGTGGACACAGAGCAGAGGGATGATGACCAAATGAAAAAGGATGCTTTCTGTTTGGAAGAAGGGTCAATGTCGGATCCGGAACCTGATTTACATGCCGAAGTTTTTCCGCAGGACAAAGATTATCATACAGAAACAGAGGAAGAAGTCAGGAAAAAGAAATATCATAAAAGAAATTTGAGAAAATCAGGAGTTCTAATCGGGTGATTACTCAAGCCACAAAATTTTCTTTATGACAGGTTCTATTTTTGTGTGGAACATCAGGGGAATCAGAACCTCTATGGGACGGTTAAAGAGTCTGCTTAGTAAGTTTAAACCAAAGATGGTAGTTTTGTTGGAGCCTTTCCAGAATTTTGATAAAGCTCAAAGTCACATGCGGGCTCTTCATTTCCAATGAAGAAGTTAGTGGGAAAATATGGGTCTTGTGGATGAATGATATGTGCAGGTTATTCGAATGACATCACAATTCTTGTCATTAAGTATAGCGGAGGGTGATTTTCAGTTTTTGGTAACTTTATATATGCAAAGTGCAATATGATGGATAGGCGGATTCTATGGGAGAAGTTGAGGTGGAATACTATGAGTGAGGGTCCTTGTTTGTTTGCTGGAGATTTTAACATTATTCGTTTGGATTTGGAAAGGAGGGGTAGTAGATCAAGGCCAATAGTTGCTATGGATGATTTTAACCGATGGATTCATGAGGGTGGATGGATTGATTTAAATTCACATGGTAGTAAGTTCTCTTGGTGTAATGGACAGTGTGGATTAGCTAGAGCTTGGGCTAAACTGGACCGTGTTCTACTTGATGCTAATTTAATGTCTACTTTCCCTAATGCGACTTGTTCGTATTTGCCGAGGACGACTTCGGATCATTGTCCCATGCTAATAGAGTTCCTTAAGGATCCTTATTCCTATGGCTCTTCTCCATTTCGGTTTCAGCAAATGTGGATTGAGCATCCAGAGTTTATGGATTTTGTAAAGAATGTGTGGTCTGTACCAGTGGTTGGGACACGGGCTTTGATATGAACCCGTGGAAATGAAATCCCTTGAACCCACAACCAATTTGAAGACTCCCCAAGAAAGCCAAAATCAAGTGTCCAAAGCCTATAAGTCATGTTGTTGCCCTTTCCATAGCTTATGAAATGAATCAAAGCATAATCTTCATCGTTTAAGCCTTTTAACTTGTATTTGGCCCATCTGGAACTTGCAACATATCTTTAAGACTAGGTCCACCTTGGTTCCCATCAGGCTTGTTAAACTTGCTAGTAAGCTTAAAAAGGTTAGGGTGGCTCTTCGTGAATGGAATAAGCGGGTGTTTGGAAGGACCAATGCTCATATTGCTTCTCTTGAAGAGAAGGTTGAGGGGCTTGAAGGGCGTCTACAAAGAGAATGGGATATAGATGCCGAGAGGGAACTTGTGGTGGCCTCTGCTGAGTTGTCCTCTTGGCGACGTAGGGAAGATTAGGTCAAATGGCAAAAATAAAATGGAAGATAGAAGGCGATCGTAATTCTAAATTCTTTCATGTGTGGTTCGCTAATAAAAGACGTAAAAGAATTCAAGGAATGAGAACTCCGGACGGGTTTGTGTTCAGTTCACCAGAAGAAGTTCATAATGGTGCTGTTGATTATTTTGCGAATTTCCTTAAAAATACTAATCAGTCAAGAGCACTTCTGGATTTATCACATTTAATCTCATCGGTTATTGAAGAAGAGGATTGTGCCTGTCTTTGTTGCACCCCCTCCTTGGATGAAGTAAAGGAGGCTCTCTCTTCTATTCCTATAAATAGTTATCATGGGCCCGATGGTTTTGGAGCAGGTTTTTTTAAGAGTTGCTGGGAGGTGATTAAGATGGATGGCTTGGCAGCTATCTCGGAATTTTTTCTCTCTAAAAAACTTCTAAGGTTTTATTCGGCTTCTTTTATGAAGACAGATGTACCTACGGGATTTGATAAATTTAGGCCGATAAGTCTTTGTTCGGTGTTCTATAAAATTTGTTCAAAAATTATTGTGAATCGTCTGGCAGGTTTTCTTCCCAAATTGATATCCCTTGAGCAAGGAGCTTTTATACCGGGGAGGAGCATATTTGAGAATATTACTATTACTCAGGAAATAGTTCATTCCCTGAATAAGATTTCTCATGGTGGCAATATTATGATTAAAGTTGACATGGCCAAAGCATATGATCGGGTAGATTGGAATTTTTTGTTGGAGGTCCTCCGTTATTTTGGTTTTCCTCTTTCTTTTTGTGAATTAATCCGTGCTTGCATTTCAAATATTTGGTACTCTGTAATGCTAAATGGAACGATGAAAGGTTTTTTTCAAGGTGGTCATGGGTTACGTTAGGGTGATCCATTATCACCTTATCTATTTATTATTATTCAGGAAGTTCTTTCTCGTCTTTTGAAATAGAGCTTGATGGCAAACAAGATTGGGCAATTCTCCCAATCTCGAGGTACTCCTCAGATTTCTCATCTTATGTACGCGAATGATATTGTATTTTTTTGAATGGGAGTAAGAAATCTGTTCGGGAACTTTTATTGGTGTTAAGAAAGTATGAAGCATGGTCAGGCCAGATGATTAATAAAGAAAAAACAGCCATATTTTTTTCTTCAAAAATTTATGTTGCTAGTAAGAGAGCTCTGAAAAGGTTGACAGGGTTCTCGGAAAGCTCTTTTCCCTTTAAATATCCGGGGGTTCCGATTGTATTGGGGCGTCTAAAGCATGTGTATTTAGAGGAGATGGTTAACAAAGTCTAGAACAAAATCAACGATTGGAAAATGAACCTACTCTCCTCGGGTGGCCGTCTAGTACTTCTTCGGCATGTGCTTTCTAGTATGGCTTTACATTTATTTGCTGTGTTGCAGGTTCCCTAATCTATTATTAAAGTGTTAAACCGTATGATGAGTACATTTTTTTGGGGTGAGGTGAATGGAAAAGCAAAAAAAAAAGTGGGTGGCATGGGACAATATTTGTAGGCCAATAAAGGAAGGGGGCCTGGGCTTGCGCAACTTGGAGGATATGCAAAAAGCATTGCATATGTGGCTTGCTTGGAACTTAATTGAAGGTAAATCCTTATGGGCAAATTTTTTTAAAGGAAAATATGTGGGTTCTTCGCCTTTGTCTCTCATTGATTTGGAAAAAGGAACAAGGTTTTGGAAAATGATAGTTAAGAGGATTCCTGATGTGCTAAATAATTCAAAGTGGAGAGAGAGGGAGGGGAATATTTTATTTTGGTATGATAAATGGAGCGATAGGGGTCCGTTAGTTGAGGATTTCCAGATTGTGAGAACTCCGTTGCTTAAAGTTAAGGAGTGTAAGCTCAATAATAGTTGGGATATGGAGCTGTTGGTTTCATTAGTGGGATAGGATAATGTGGATGATATTGTTGAGGCTTTGGCCGGTTGTAAGGAGGGGTCTGATGTGTTGATCTAGACTAAACACGAGAGTGGTAATTTTTCTACTAAATCAGCTTGGAATTGCATTCGAATACGAGGTTCAAGTTTGGATTGGCATCCTTGGATGTGGCATAAACAGCCTCTTGAAATTTCAGTTTTTATGTGGAAAGCATGGAATATGGCTTTGAGCGTTGATGATCGTCTTAGACGGATTGGGATCCCATAGTTTCTCGTTGTGATTGTTGTGAAGTAGGTAAGTACGAGGATCAAAATCATGTATTGTTTGGAGGAGAGTTTGCAGCGAACATATGGCGTTATTGTGGTAATATTTTTGGTCTACCTCTTGGTCGTACCTGGATGGAGACGGAGACGGTGACGGCCTGGTTTAGACGTGCGTCAACCTACTCTCAAGTGGGGATTTTTGTGGGGCTGCTTCCGTCGATTATTACTTGGCATCTTTTGTGTAGAAGATGTACTGCCCGTATGTAGGGGCGCACTCAATCTATTAGTGCAGTTTGGCATTCTATTAAGAATTGGATGGGCTCAATAAATCAAGACATGAAAAAGGTTAATAAATGTTCAATGTACAATTTGCAGATTTTACAGGCTTTACAAATTTCGCCTAAAGTCCCTGCGGGGTAGTATTTAAAGCTTGTGGCTTAACAAAAGCTTGCTCAAGGGTGGTTTAAATTTAATACAGATGGTAGTAGTCTAGGAAACCCAGGTTCTTCAGGAGTGGGTGGTATTATTAGAAATGATCAAGGACACTTGGTTCATGCTTTTAATTCTCATATTGGATTCGGTTCAAATAATAGAGCTGAGTTGTTAGCTCTAATGCAGGGTCTTAAAGCTTGTAAAAATATGGGGATTAATTTTGTGTAAATTGAACTAGATTCTCAAGTGGTAATCTCGTGGTGGAATAGGCGGAGATGTGGAGTATGGTATTTGGAGGATTTTTGGGAGGATATACTTGTCCTTATGGACTCGATGGTTTGCGTAGTTCGGCACGTTTATAGGGAAGGAAATAAAGTTGCTGATTGGTTGGCTCAGAGTGGGGCGGCTGGTCTTAACACGGAATGGAATATTATTGGGCATTTGCCTAGGATCCTTCGAGGATTAATTCGCTTGGATAAACTTAGTTTACCATCTTTGCGTTGCTGTTAGAGGAATGGAGTTTGATCGTTGTGTTGATTTCGTAAGTTTTTATTGTCTATTGTTGTTGTGCTAATGTATTTTGCAGGTGGGGTTTTTGCCTTTTTTTCTTTGGCTTATTATTTTTTGGACAGCAAAATCTAGGCTATTTTGATACCTGGTTTCGGAACTTTATTGTATCCCCAAGTATTGGTCTATAACCACGGTTGTCCTCCACCATAAGTGAGGGTTTATTAATAAAATTGGGACGGGGTCACTTGTGGACAGGTGATTCTTGGCTCTTTAATAAAAAAAATGAGATAAAAACCATCGTAAGAGATAAATTATAAGTTTTTGTGTGTTTGGTTGTGAATGAACCAAAATTTGTTTTGATAGATTTACTAATAAAATTTGTTTTGTAACAAAGGAGGTCCTCGGCTTAAGTCCTATAAGAATGACCCCTTGGGATTTAATAAAGTTTAGCATAGGAGTCATTAGTTAGGCGAGGTTCGAGAATGAAAGATAAGACCATTGAGGCTCTCAGATTGGGTCCCAATGGGGCTCCGAGCAAGGGTTCATCTTTTGCTGTAATCTTTATCTCTTAGGCCTGGTTTAGTTTCACAAATCTTTGAAACCATCTCATCTATATATCCAAACTATTGAACCCATGGTTTCAAGCTCCATATAATTATATATCTACATGTGGATTTTGATGATAACAAATGAATTCAAGTATAAAGGAGTCTCAAGCTCAAGTTGTCTACACAATGGAGCCAAGCACATCAATGAATAAAGTAAGAGCAAGAAAGGGAACAAGCTTACAAATAAAGCTCTTAGAGTAATTTTTTACATCTCTTGAAAAATTCAAAATTGGATTAAGTCTCAAAAAGAATCTTTTCTCATAAGCATCAAATTTCATTTTTCACATGTGCATGTTATATTTGAAAATTAAAAGTTTAAATTTTAAAAATTTGAAAGATGATTGATTGTCATCTCTCACATGTGCATGATAAGTTTGAAAATTTTGAAAAGTTATTGATGCTCTTTTTGACATATAGGTAGTTGTTTTTATTTGAAAATTTTGAAAAGTAAATAGTGCTCCCTTTTTCATATGTGAAAAGTAGAATATTTGGTTTGAAAAATTAGAAAAGTGAATGATATTATTTTTGACAATTGTAAAAAGGAAAAATTTTTATTTAAAAATTTTGAAAAGTGAGTAGTGCTCCTTTTTTACATGTGTATCCTTTTAAATTTGAAAATGAAGTCTCATATGCCTATAAATAATTCGCCTATAAATAGTTCAATTAAGATCTTCAAATTCACAACAAAAGCATGCACACATCAATTGTAAGCTTTACAACATTTATTCAAAGTTTTCAATCTCTCTTTCTTCTCTAGGCATTGAGCCTTAACCATTGTTCATTTTGAGAGAGATATAATTTTTTGCTGTATTGTTTTCATTTTACTCATTGAGGATTGTTTTCTGATAACCTACCCACTATCAACTCTTATATCAGTAAAAGGGTGTATACAACCCTTGTGCATGTAGAAGGTGTTCTACACAGAGAATGGTTGAATCACTATGTGTAAGGTGATTGTAAGTGTAGAGAGTGTTCTACATGGATTCTTTGTAGTGATACTATTCAAATGTGTAATAGGTTTCTATCCATTCCTGAAGGAGGTTGAATAGTAAATTTAGAAATTCTCAAGGGGTAACTTGAGGCAAGTACATAGGCAGCGGGGCTGAATCTCGTTAAAATAATGAGTTTGCTTCTCTCTTACCCTTACTCTTTATATTTACTGTTGCTTTGTATTTTTTCATATTTTATATTGTGTATTTGGTTTATAATTGTTAATTTTAAAATACAACTCAATTCACCCCCCTTGTGTTATTCATCTAGGCAACACAAATGCCATTCAGACACAAGTATTTTTCAATTTTGAATTTTGGTTTTGGCTTTCACCAAGGGCCTACAATTTGCAAAGTCAAACACCTTAATCCACCTCAAACTTGTGTATTCAGCCATCAATATTATGGACTAATTGAACCATACCCTCAGAGACAACCATCTAAACAAAGCTTCGGTATCACTAGCAACTTCAGGTTAGTCAATCCATGATTATACTTACGAATTCGAGATCTTTGGTTGTAAGTTACTCACATTGTTCGACTTTCATGTTGCATACTTTCCATGTTGGTTATGTAAGTTGTATCATTCATGTATTTCGTATCACATCATGCGACTCAGATAAGATCATATTATTTTTCAAAAGAGGAGTGTACGGGTTGGTTCATGATCCCAAGCTAGGATGAGGCATTATCCTAGTGGACCTCCTCTGGTCATTCTGAGAGTTTAAAAATGAAGTGGTATACCTGGGTTGATGCTTGGTTATCAACGACTTCAAGCGAGAGCATAATGATCTTGGGTCGAAGTGTTGTCCCTTTGCTGGTGACACTACCGAACATTACCTGCAGATGTGGCAAAGGAAACCAAGACTGCGTACGGATTTAGGGGAGGTCATTGTGTAAGGCTGATATGGACAATGAGGCTTATTGATTTTAACGATGTTGAGGACTCTAGAGGACTTTATCTTCCATAAAGTTTCATAATTCATGCATCTATTATCTGTATAATAACTGTCATTGCATACATTCATAAGACTTGTCATGTAACTAACTTACTGAAATTTAAAATCTCAGCATGGTAGTCGCACTACGATGCCGATTTTAGAAATTGTAGATTTTGCATACCATTTTGATTAGGGCATCTAGATGCATCCAGAGGAGTAAGGAGGACTTGGCCCACTTACTAGCCACTTAATTTTCTATTTACTATGTTTCGGCCATACCCCTATGAGATGAACATTTTAACCTATTGGGAAACAATTTGTGGTTTGTAATAATTTATGATACTATGGTTTAATTTCATGACTCATGGGTGGCATTCAATGTCGTGCTTCTAGAGTTTATTAAATTCCTTTGTCACTAATATATAAATTATTAGACTGAATATTTACTTTCCCTTGCGATTTCATTTTATCATTAGTAATATGTTAAGAGCATGCTTATAACTGTCATAAATGTGAGGGGTGTGTAGCCTAGTGTTATATATATCGATGTCGTGGTAATCCACCAAATCACAAGCAGAGGGTCAGGACCTCACATCTAGTTTTCTCTTCATAAAATGAACATAAAGCAACCTATTCTTCCTTTATGTCATGTCATTTTGTTGTTATCTACATGGTATTGTTAATTATCTCTTGATTTCTTTTTTTTTTTTTATCACAAAGCCTTACAAAGTTCTTATATAGATACTCGCACCAAAATCAATTCTCGGAGATTTTATACTCTTATACAACTGATTCTCAACCAAGCGAATGTATCTTCTTATGTATTCTAATATTAGGCGTAATCTATATTGAGAATAATAATTTATAAAGAGATGAAATGGACACCTCATTTACATTATTTACTACATTGATTATAACTTGTGCATCCCCTTCTAAAATCACCTTGTTGAAACTCAAATCTCTTCAAATTTCCATAGTTTGCCACTGGGCATAACTTTTTGCTAAGGCTGGTTGATGAGCATTGCTTATCTGATCACAAACAGCTGCCATCACCTCCCCCTTATCTCTAATGATGATCCCTATCCCTATCTTCCTAGTTTGTAGATCCAGTGCTGCATCCCAATTCACCTTCACAAAATTCTTTCCCTGGCATTATCCATTGATGCACATCCCTTTCTGCATTATTTGGTCTCTTAGAACTCTTTAATGGTTATTGAGCTATTTGAAATTCTTCAAATCCTTCCCGTGCTAGTTTGATCACTCTGTTGGGACTATGGAATTTCTTTTAAAAAATGATTGTTCCTTCTAAGCCATAAGCTTCTCATAATTGACGTTATTTCTTCCAATTCAAACTTGTTAAGCTTCTCTATCAGCTTTTCCCATAACTTCAGCAAGCCATCTTCTACAATCCTCCACTTTTGAACTGGACTCAAAGCCACTGCCCAAACATCATTGTCTCTTCTTCTTGTAGGTAGATAGGGCATTGAGGGTCATCTACAATTTTTTTTGTAGAATAAGTTTCTTCTTGTGGCTATCTAGTCATTCACTGCCTTCCATAAGAAACTTTTCACCTTCCCAGGTACATTGAGGTCCCATAAGTTCTTCCATCTACTATCCATTTCATTCTCCCCTAATGTTTCACCTTGTAAGGCCTCTTTCCTTTCAACATCTACAAAGTATGCACTTTTGACGGAGAATAATCCATTTTCAAAGGGACCCCAGATAATCTTATCTTCTATATTTCATTTTGCTGAGAGTAATACTACATATCTGATTTGCCTCCTCCTTCTTAATGATTTTTCTTATCAGATCTTCGTTCCACTCACTTCTTTGCTGGTGTATGAGCTCATTTACAGTTGCATCTCCATTCAAGATCAATATAGGGGATTGTCTACAGAAATATGAAGGTGAGGACAACCACTTGTTACCCCAAATCTCGATGCTATTGGCATTTCCCACCCTTCATCTCAGACCCTATTTTAATAGCCCAATTGATCCCCACACGCTCTTCCATATTAAAAATGGTTTATTGCCCAATTTTTCATCCAACAAACATGATGTTTTAAAGTATTTTTCTCTAAAAACCACTACAACCATGGTGTTTGGGTTTTTGGATAAACCTTCATCCCTGCTTGGCTAGCAAAGCAGAGTTCAAGCTTTCTAAGTCCCTTAACCCCAGACCTCCTTTCCCTTTCTGCTTCCCCCATCTTTTCTCAACTTCTCCATTGCACATTGCTATCTTTTTGTTGATTTTTTCCCCCAAAATTTTGAGAGCATCACATTCAATTCTTTGCACAGATTTTTTGGTAGCTTGAACGCATTCATAGCATATGTGGGGGGGATAGCTTGTAACACAGCCTTTATCAAAATCTCCTTTCCTGTTGCAGAGAGTAAGTAGTTCTTCCAATTATTTAACTTTTGTTACACTCTCTCATTTATGCACCTGAAGGTGTTGTATTTTGATTTTCCTACCATAGTAGGTGACTTAGATACTTCTCATAACTTCCACATACTACAACCCCCCTTCTTTTAGCATCTTCCTTTTGTCTTGAGCCTTAGTGTTGGTACTGAAAAAGATAGTAGTTTTTTTAAGTATGCAAAAACTGGTCAGAGGCTTCCTCATACCTCAAGAGCATCTCATGCAATTTCTTCCATTCTTCCACTCTGGCTCTTTCAAAAGCACACAATCATCAGGAAACAGCAAGTGGTTTATTCTAATTCCCCCTTACCACTAATACACCTCTTGTAGCACCCATGAGATTAGAATTATTAAGCAATGAGCTTAATCATTCTGCACATATTATGAATAAGTAGGGTGACAAGGGGTCTCCTTGTCTTAAATCCCTTGAAGGGTAGAGTTTTGCCCCTGGCTTGCCATTAATCAGTACTAAATATGATACAAAGGAAACACAATTCATAATCAAATCTATCCACTCATTACAAAAACCCAGCCTCTTCATAATTGCTTCTAGGTATGGCCGTTCTATTCTATCATAAGCTTTAGATATATCAAGCTTGATGGTCATACTCCCCATGCTACCTTTCTTTCTTACCTTCATTGTGTGCATCACTTCATAAGCAACCATAATGTTATCAATAGTTAATCTCCCTAGGATGAAAACACTTTGGTTGGGGAATATGATTTATGTTATTAGTTCCTTGAGTCTATTGCTAGACTTTTGACACAATTTTGTATAGGACATTGCAAAGCCGTATCGGCCTGTATTCACTAACAAACATGGGGCATCTTGTTTTTTGAATGAGAGCAATGTAAGTAAAATTGACAGAGGGGATTAGAGCATTACCATTCAGAAATGATACGACAGTTGTGCACACCTTGTCTCCAACTATACTCTAGTGGTTTTGATAAAAATAGGCCCCAAATCCATCAATGCCAAGTGACTTTAGTGGGGCCTTCTGATTTATTGCTGCCTCTACCCCCATTCTTGTGAAAGACTTTGATAACCTCGCATTCATTTTTCTTATATAACAAGGCTCTAGATACTTCAAGCAGTCTGCTATCTCTGTTGGGCTTAGCTATGTTATGGTAAATAACTTCTCAAAATAGTTCTTAAAAGCCCTTTCAATCTCTTCATGACTTGTGAAAATTTTGTTTTGCTCATCAATAATTTGCTTAGTTGTGTTCTTCCTCCTTCTTTGGTTTGCACATGCATGGAAAGATTTAGTTTTCTTCCTTCTTTGGTTTCTGTCCCCAAGTAGATACCAGATTCTCTTAGCTTTTTCTTCATTTCAGGTCCTCCTTATCGAGCATGGCCTCAATCTCCATTAGAACTCTTTTAATCTCCTCAGAATTGTGACTACACTCTTCTGCTTGTAACTGTTTTAGGGCTTCAGGTTTTTCTATTATTTCTTTCATCCTATCCACTCCTAGTTGTTGAATCCATCTGAGTAGTGCTTCTTTGCAGTTCCCCATTAGGTTTCGAACATTGTTAATTGGTTCTCTACTTCCTGTATTTTAGTGCTCTTATCACTTGTTCACAATCTTCCTCAATAGCCCAATTCGCTTCATATCTAAAACCTTTTCTAGCATTCCGTCATCTTCAACCACCCTTATGCATATATAAAAGGATTGGGTTGTGGTCTAAACTTCTTGCAACCATTACTTTGGATTAGCCACTGCCTTGTCCAGCCTTTCTTTTGTAAAGGTCCTATCTTCATATTTGTTACTCCATGTGTATTTATCCCCTCTCCACCCAAAATCAAAGAGTTCCCCCTTCTCAAGAGCTTCCCTAAAACTATCCATCTGCCTCTCCTGTCTCGGTCTCCCTCCTATTTTCTCATCGTGAGCTATTATTTCATTAAAGTCCCCTATCATACACCATACTTGGTGATCAGTGGGTTTTAATGACGTTAATAGGTCCCAAGCCTCCTATCTTCTTCTGGTATCAGGCTGTCCAAGAAGCTCGTTAGCAGCCACTTCCCATTCCCATCCTCATTTGTAATCCAATCACTAATGTGCCTTTGAGAGTAATTCAAAATTTCTACCTTCACCATATTATTCCACAAAAAAACTAGACCTCCCCTTCGACCTACTAGTTCAACCACAAAGCACGTCACAATTAAGTCTTTCCTTCAATCTAACACTCTTCCCAGCTTCTAGTTTAGTCTCCATTAAGAAGATTATATTGGGTTTCTTATCATTTACCATGTGGAAAAAATATTGGATTGTCCGAGGGTTCCCAAGCCCTCGGCAGTTCCAACCTAGTGTTTTCATTTCGATTGGCAGGGTTGATCAACAACCTCCGCCAATACCTCTGCTTGTACCTCCTCATCTTCATAACTATCCATTTTGACATTTTTACAGCCCTTTTTCTCATCATCCCTACCAGCATCAATATTAGTAACTCTTTTTAAGGGAGTATAAACATTTACAGTACCAACTCCTTTACCTTTCTCTCAGGCGCTTCTCTTCCATGCTCCTTTAGACTGGGCCTTTATGGTTGCATCACAAGTGTTTGGTGATGTTGCATCTTCCTTCTCCTTCTCAACCTCAATAGGCATTGCACACTCTGAGCTCAAGTAAAGCCCCTTGCATCCTACCACTATTTCTTCAACTCCTTTTCCTTTCTTGCTTTCTTTTGTTTTATTTCCATCTTCCATCGTCTGCATAGGCATATCAGTGCTTACTCCCTTTCCCTTCAGACTTCTCATGTTTGACTCTTTGTCACTCACCCCTTTCTCATGATCCTTTTCACCCAAATGACTATCATCTATTTCCTCCATTCCCATACCTATCACCCATACCTCATTTGCAACCTTTTGTGCTCGCTTTTTCTTCCCCTTAGCTGCTACCGCTTCTTGAATTATCCACCTCTCTTCTCTTAAACTTCTTTTATTTATGTCATGTCCCTAACTTGAACTTCGAGATGCCTTTTTTTTCTTCACTCTAGGCCCAGCTCTCAGTCACGCCCCAATTGAACTTCCCCTACCTCTTCCCCTGAGCATCCTTGGGGCCCGTGAGTTATGCAACCACATGTAAAACAAAACCATGGCAATTTCTTGTATCTAAGAGGAATCCAAAGCTTTTCCCCTTTCACCATTATGGTTCTTCCTCTCGCCAATGGTTTAAGTAGGTCCAGATTAATGAGGCTTCTAAGAGAATTTTCCTATCCTCCTGCACGTTTGTCTCCTCCACCCTTCCGATAGTGTTTCCCATGTGTTCCCCACATTCTTTGTTCATACAAGCAAGAGGTAAATTGTGCATTAAAAACGTTCCTAATCAAAGCTCAACTTCTGGGGTGGTGTATACCCATCAAACAACATTAACACAAACAGATGATTATTGTAACACCCCTTCCTGTAGGTTAGGAATATTTATACGAACATTCATAACATAGTGCCCAGTGAAGAAATTTGTATCCTGAAATACCTCATTTATTGAAACATCAACTAACCTGAACATAACTATTTTTGAAACATGAAACTGAAAACATAAACTAAACTAATTCTTATGTAAATAACACTTATTCCTTTATAAGTCTTTACAGTAGATCTATTCTTGGCCCTCCAACTCTGCATCCTCATACTCATCATCTGTGACAGTTAAACATAGAAGAAAACAGAGAAACAAAAAGAAATGAGTCGAATACTCAGTAAATTGCACATCATACCGTAAAATACATCTTAGCCTAGCATAAACTTAATTTTTGAAAGACTCTTCATAACATACATACATCATCACAGATTCCCATAGCATATCTATTCATCATTAACATGAGCGGAATCATACATAATCAAGGCAAACATGTACGTGAATGCGTAAATGACTGATTTCATGCATTTTCTAACAATCATACATGACTTGTCTATCTTGTCTTTCACTTATCATATGGTGACCCACGCTTGAGTCCGTGGCAATGCATAACTTGTCATAACATGGAGTGAAACTCGCTTGATTCTGTGTTTCACCTAACATATGGTGAACCACGCTAAGGTTCGTGGCACCGCTTATCATAACTTGTGGTGAACATGCTTAGGTCTGTGTCACCCTTTAACATTTCATGGAGTGAAATGCGCTTAGGTCCATGTTTCACTTAACATATGGTAAACCACGCTTAGATCCGCGACGCTGCTTATCATAACTTGTGGTGAACACACTTAGGTCCGTGTCACCCTTTAACATATCATAGAGTGAAACACACTTAGGTCCGTTTCACCCTTTAACATATCATAGAGTGAAATACACTTAGGTCCGTGTCATCCTTAACATAACTTGTGATGAACACGCTTAGGTCCGTGTCATCCTTAACATAACTTGGAGTGAAAGACGCCTAGGTCTATGTTTCACTTAACACATGGTGAACCATGCATAAGTCCATGGAACCGTCTTAACATAACTTGTGGTGAACAAGCTTAGGTCTGTGTCACCCTTATCATAACTTTTGGCGAA
The DNA here is from genome assembly GCA_961763995.1 of Juglans cinerea. Lineage (NCBI taxonomy): Eukaryota > Viridiplantae > Streptophyta > Magnoliopsida > Fagales > Juglandaceae > Juglans > Juglans cinerea. Next base: position 11,638,540 of record CAUIVZ010000008.1, on the reverse strand, counting down.
CACGCTTAGGTTCGTCTCACCCTTCAACATATCCTAGAGTGAAACACGCTTCGGTTCGTGTCTCACTTAACATATGGTGAACCATGCTTAGCTTCGTGAGACCGTTTATCATAACTGGTGGTGAACACGCTTAAGTCCGTTTAACCTTTTAACATATCATAGAGTGAAACACACTTAGGTCCGTGTTTCAATTAACATATGGTGAACCACACTTAGGTCCGTGACACCGCTTTTCATAACTTGTGGTGAACACGCTCAGGTCCGTGTCACCCTTATTATAATCTTTGGAGAACACACTTAGGTCTGTGTCACCCTTAACATCTTATCTTTCTTAATGCATGAGAAGTTTGTTGGACTTCAAGAACTTTTCTAGCATGGCATATACTTGTACATAGCATAACATAACATGACATGACATAATATGATCTAAACATAAACATTCCATGGCATACATGATCTGAGAACTACATAAACATTACATGACTTATATGATCTAACTACTTCATGACATTACATTGCATGGCATACATGTGATTCTGATGACATATCATCCATCAAATCGCAATCCATAATAGCATAACATACATAAGCTCATTTACATGCATATCATTATAATTCATTGAAGATCATGAAATGGATCTAACCTTGACTTAGCTCATAGCGTAGCGTAGACAAACATCACATTTTCATATAAAATTAGAACATTTACAGTGCACATGCAATTATATAATCATACTAATTACCTCTTAGTGTTGCTTTCACAATCTCACGTCATAGCTCGTGACCTATGATCATACTAATCGTCACTAACTTTCCAAGAAAGACGTGTCATAGCATTCTAAATACTTAAAATCATATATAGAGATAATTTAATTACACTAAGATTAAAACATAATATTATTATTCAAAACTCCTAACATATTCCTTAACTTCTATTTAACAAATACAACTTAATAATTTTATTAAAGAAAATCTAGTTTAAAAGACAATTGTATCAACTAAAATAATAGGTTCCAAAAATAGTATAAAAAGAATACTTTAAAAATATACTTTAATGTATGCTTTAAAATCCTTTAAATACTTTCTATAATAATTTAAGTCTATAGGCTCATATTTATTTAAGTAAAACCTTGGCCTGATTTAAATTCCAGCCCACTTAAATTATCATAGTTTTTAAAAAAAGCCCAACAAGTCCATTTGAAGCTAGACCCAGCACCCCTTAAAGAAACACTAGCCGATTGGGTTTAAGGCCCAAGGAAATAGAAGCTCAGGAGGTTACTCAACAAGGGTCAAAAGGGCATACAAGTAATTATAGAATTAGTAGACAGGCTTTTTGGGAAAGGCTAAAAAAAACACATAAAAGGAAACACGTCTTACGGCAAAACTAGGTTGAGGGGTATTTGTGTAAAACTTATGGGTATTTTAGGAAGGCTGAAACAAAAGAAATAAAAAAGGAGAAGACATGTTGTAACGCCCTGGTCGCGCAGGGATCAAAGAGTTACTCACTATAACTTAAAACTCACAATTCATCAATATGTTTATAGACTCCAATATATAACGTCATCAGAATACTACAAAATCTCTTAATAAAATCCGCCACTTCTCAAAAATCTTCTATGAGTAATCCACTATGCTTAAATAATCATCTCATCGATGCTCCATAATCCTGATCCTTAGCTGGACTATTCAAAAATAATCTGAAAAATAATTGGAGATAAGGGGTGAATTATCAACAACTCAGTAAGTAGAGGACATATATATCCCGTGACAGGGCCAGATGTCACTATTATATCCCGTGACAGGGCCACATATCAGAGCAAAACAGAATTAGAATCACCATATCAGAATCAGAATCAGAGTCAGAACAAAATCAGAAAGTCATGCCAAAGGTTTTTTTTCAAGTGCCACATCTTATCAACACAGAGTACTGAACAGATTCAGATCACAGAAACATAACTTATATACAAAATTTCATATTCGCTCTCTTTTTCAAAGTTCAGAATCATAATGTCAAAAATAAGCTTATGTCTACAGCAGTCATGACAGAAAATACTTTCTTCTTAAACAGAATCTCAAATCTCCAAATTTTCTAACTCGACGACGAGCAACCATCCTGAAATCTTAAACTCAGTTAAACGTGCGAGCGAAAGAAAACAAAATATGTATAAACACAATATAAGTACCAACTAAAATATTTAAAAAAACAAGTAAAAAAAATAATACATAAATGAATCAATAAAATCTTGAACTTGTTTTAACCATTCTTAGCCATTTCTTTAATCAACTCATATAGTCCTTCCTACCCTCAATAATTGTAAACCCGACATTGCTCTAAGCTGTCTTACATCTTAGAATCCAAAACCTCAAAAATCTAAACCTTAAATTAATCTTATAAAGATTATCTCCTATGGTCCACAAAGTAAGCTTGTCGGATCTAAAATTCCTAACCTCAAAATCTCAAAACTCAATCATAAAGTCTGCAAAATATAAAATCTTAGGTATCCACATAATCATCTCTTAGTCTTAAAAATTCTACACCTCAAATCTGAATTTTTTCCTAAACCCACAGATATCTAAACCTCCAAGGTTTATAGTATGCAGAATCTCTAACCTGGCTCTGATATCAACTGTAACGCCCCGGTCCCGCAGGGATCGAAGAGTTACTCACTATAACTTAAAACTCACAATTCATCAATATATTTATAGACTCCAAAATATAACGTCATCAGAATACTACAAAATCTCTTAATAAAATCCGTCACTTCTCAAAAAGCTTCTATGAGTAATCCACTATGCTTAAATAATCATCTCATCGATGCTCCATAATCCTGATCCTTAGTTGGACTATTAAAAAATCATCTAAAAAATAATTGGAAATAAGGGGTGAGTTATCAACAACTCAGTAAGCAGAGGACATATACTAGTGTGTAAACATGAGCATTTTCACAGAGTTCAGAATGCAGAAACAAAACATTTCAGTATCAATATGCAAATCTCAAAAATACATATTAGCAGAAAATCAGAGTGACTTTTCAAACATTTCATATTTAGAAACCAACTTTTCATATTCAAAGACTCCTTTTGCACAACATGACTGAACATCTTCATCTTATCATAACATATCAGAACATCATATCAGAATAGAGACCATGTTTAACCCCCGTGGTAGGGTTGTGCATCCTGCGGAAAGCCAAGCAGAACATAAATCACCAAGAATATCAAAGCGATTACACTCAGAACAGAAAACCACTATTATATCCCGTGGTGGGCTAGAGGTCACTATTGTATCCCGTGACAGGGCCAGAGGTCACTATTATATCCCGTGACAGGGCTAGAGGTCACTATTGTATCCCGTGACAGGGCCAGAGGTCACTATTGTATCTCATGACAGGGCCAGAGGTCACTATTATATCCCGTGACAGGGCCACAAATCAAAGCAAAACAGAATCAGAATCACCATATCAGAATCAGAATCAGAGTCAGAACAAAATCAGAAAGTCATGCCGAAGGTTTTTTTTCAAGTGCCACATCTTATCAACACAGAGTACTGAACAGAATCAGATCACAAAAACATAACTTATACACAAAATTTCATATTTGCTCTCTTTTTCAAAGTTCATAAACATAATGTCAAAGTTCATACATAACTTCTACACCAGTCACGACAGAAAATACTTTCTTCTTAAACAGAATCTCATGAATAATGCAGAATAAATAACTTAGGTAGTTCAAATTTCTTTTCAAATATGTATATTTTCCAAAAAGTCAACCTCAGTTCATTTTATTTTAATGCAAAGTCTAGCATAGGAACCCCGCTTACTTGGATTACTTTGCTTTTCAGAAATTTTCTCAAAATGCTGAACAATTATAAATCGTTCACCTATAACATAATAATGTAATTCTCATAAATTTTCAATCGAACACATATTTCAATATTTAAGCCTAAGATGCTAAAATAACCTATTTTAATTCCTCAAAATCTAAAATTACAAATCATCACTTTCTAAATCATCAATGTTGATTTAATAACTTTGACCAAAACATTTAAAAGTCTGACCTATTTATTATTGAAAACAAATTATAAAGTTTAATACTAGATAATATAATTATCCCAAAATATTTTAAAATAAACCATAACTATTTTTAGATAGACTAAATCATATCTAAAGTGTAAAAATAACATTACACCAATATTGTTTACTTTTAAAATAAATCTTTCTTTAAGAACAATTTAAATAACTTAAACAAATTTTCTGTA
>CAUIVZ010000008.1:11311732-11634182 GCA_961763995.1 Juglans cinerea | reverse complement strand
CGCCTTGCTTCCAAGAGATCAATGAACGGAAAAAAATATCCAAAGATAGAATAATTTTCATTATTACAAGAGCACTCAAGGATGAACAATTTCCCTATGCAAAATTATTCAGCAGCAAACAATCTTAGTCAAGGAAGAATTGAGAATAACAGCTAAATCACTTAGGTTTGTCTTTCTCAAACTCGTAATTTGCATTACACTAACCTATTTAGTTTTTGGTAAAAACCTCTCAGGACGGGCGAACTCCACCTCACGCCACAACAGCACGATCGAACTAGGTGTCCTGCCATAAACACCATATGCGAGCAAAAGACTTGGGGTGCCTCAAAGGGCGCGGAGGTCAGACGACCCCGCGACCTTCCAAACACCATATGCAAAAGACTCGTGGTGCCTCAAAGGGGGTGGAGGTCAAACAAATCCGCGAGCCCCTAAAACACCATATGTGAGCAAAAAGACTCACCGTATCAATGCCCAAATCACCATCATAAGCTAGAAATAATTCATTCCTCCATTTTTTAACAAAACATAATTATAAAACTTTTAATATTTAGAGAGAAAATCTGAAAAAAATGAAACCAAAAAAATGATTTGTAAATAAAAAAACTTATAAAGTTTTTTACAATTATCTTTTCTTGTTTAAACCATGGACTGGTGATATGAACCCGTGGGAATAGAATCCTTTGAACCCACAATCTTGAAAACTCACCCAAGAAAGCCAAAAAATCAAGTCAATGGATGGAGAATCGAGACCCGTTGAGAACTCATTTCAAGAACCTATATTATATTAAAATCTAGATCCGTTGAATAATCTATCTCAAGAATCTAGATTACAAGAAGGAACGCTACAAAGGTTGTGATTTACCTTTGATAAGTTCAAAAGTTCAATCAAGAACAAGAGGAGTAAACTCAACTCACAATGAAAATTCAATATTGTCTAAAAAGCTCGTGTTGGACGGCTACAAGGTATTTAAATACCTAAATCTCAATTAACCCTAGTCCAAAACAAAGCCCCTTTTACCCAAGATGCCCCTGGATGAATAGTGTCGCGGCTACAATAACTCTTGAAACCCTAGTTTAACAAAATAAAATATATGTGGACCAAACATCATCAAGCCCGATTATTCTAGGCTAATTCTTATAACTAATAAAATGAATCCTTTAAATGATTTAAACAAATTGAAAGTCTTCAATAACAATAGGTCCAAATAATAACTCTAAGTCATGTCTTCCACAGCTTGTGTCAAGTGGATCAAAACTGGTTCTCCTTCTCTTAAGCCCATCTTGAGTGTTGGGCTCTTGCAAGCTTCATTCCAAGCGGATTGCACCAATCCTTGCATTGCTTCCTTGATCTTCTTGGCTCTTGATCTAGTAATTGGCCCCTCTGGAACTTACAAATGATCTTTAAGACTAGGCCCACCTTGGTTCCCATCACCTTGCATTGCGTCCTTGATTTTCTTGGCTCTTAACCTTGTACTTGGCTCATCTGAAACTTGTAAAGGATCTTTAAGACTAGATCCATCTTGGTGCCTATCATTCCCCCTCTCCTCAAAAGGATTCAACCTCGAATCTCCACCTGCATCAAAGGAAGAAATGTTAGTAACATTGAAAATAGCAGAAACATGATACTTACCTGGAAGATCCACTTGATATGCATTATCATTCATTTGTTCAAGAATTTGGAAAAGTCCATTCAAGATACTCCTGTCATTAACAGGTAAAGACATTAAATCTAAAATAGTAAATGGATTAAGTCTATAAACAATTTCAAAAGGTGAAAATTTAGTAGTAAAACACTCCAATTTTATGTAAACTCAATGAATGACAAACAATACTCCCACAAATGTTCATGAAACACATCTAAAGTCTTCGTTACACCAAAATGACCACTCCAATTATATGCAAACTCAATAAAAGGCAAATGATACTCCCGCAAACGTTCATGCAACAAGTCAATGAATGGCAAATGATACTTCCATAAACGTTCTAAAATTTTCTTTACTCCAAAATGACCACTCCAATTATATGCAAACTCAATGAAAGGCAAATGATACTCCCACAAACGTTCATACAACAAGTCAATGAATGGCGAATGATACTCTCATAAACGTTCATGTAACACATCTAAAATCTTCTTTACACCAAAATGATCCATCAAACCAAATCCATGCATGAGCAACTCACGCATAAGACTAGTAGGCTCACAAAGTCTATTCTCTTTAAACAAATACCAATCTAGTCTATAGAACTGATCAAACGATGCTTTCTCATGTACTCCATAGCCAAGCCATCATCATTAACATACAATTTATTATCATATTCAAGTCTTAATAACTTTGCATCTAAAATGATGACAAGGACATACCTTCTTGCTAAAGCATCAACCACAAAGTTTTCCTTACCATGTATGTACTTGATTACATGAGAAAATGTCTCAATGAGTTGCACCCACTTGGCATGCATTCTATTGAACTTACCTTGTCCCTTCAAGTGCATCAATGACTCATGTTCTTCAAAGAAAAGGTTGGGTAGGGATTGTCGCACCTGGCACAAAATCAATGTAATGTTCTATCTTTCTAATAGGTGGCAATCCACTAAACACACTACTAGGAATCATATCTCATATCTCTGCAACAAAGAAACAACAACACTAGGCAAAGAGTCGTTACATTCGTTAGTATAAAAGCTTGCCTTAGCATAAAAACTCACTTTTGTATTTCTGTTTCTCTCTGCAATCTCTTTCTTTTTCCTCTCGTAGTTTCACAACCCCTTCCCAGGAAGGACGGAATCCTGACTTACACGGCTGTTCTTTTCTTTCCCTTTTTTTTCTAATAACATGCGATCGGCATGGACATGACACACGTGCACTCTAAATTTTTCATTTAATAAAAGGGAACACCTAATGGACATTCTATTCGAACATTCATCCATAAGAGACTCTCAGAGTCCATCCCAAATAAAAATATCTATACATAACATAACTCATCATTCGTAACATAACTGTCCTCGTTAGGGAAGGCCCTAAGCGTCTGCCTCTCCCTCTATAGTAATGCCTTGCTCCCCAGCCTTTTCATCATTACCTGGATGTTTAAAACATTTAACACAAAATGAGTCGAATACTTAGTAAGTAGTACACCATGCAATGAACATACTAGGCATCTATTCTTTTCTTTTGAAACATGCATACATAAACATTTTCTTTATTCTTGACAATGCTTTCATGCATTATAGTTTATGGAATAAGTCACACTTTCATGCATAAACATTTCTTAGCTTTCGTGCATAAACATTCCTTAGAAATATCTTTACTTTACGTTTCACTTTCTTTGGCCTGTATACACTATTAAGCCTCGTGTGTTGGGGTTAGCGGTCTTCCTTTGGACCTGGATTCCGCCCGTGGCCACAGGTTGGGAATCCCTTTCATGGGGGGCAGCACTAGGTACACTACCAGTACTACTTACCCGGCATTGCAATCTGCCCATTTCTTTGGTACCCTTTTCATTCATATGGCCGTTACATAGCTTCATACATTAAAGCATTCATTCATTCAGTTCTTTCTTTCTTTCATTCTTTCAGTCCTTTCAGTCCAATTCATTTAACAGTTCATTAATGGAAAACATCATTTAAAAGCATGAACTTAACATCATCTTTTCATTTAACAGTGCATTCATGAAGAAACATCACTTTTTAAAGCATGAGCTTAAACATCATTTTTCATGGCATCCATCAAGCGTCAGTTCATAAGGGAAATTTAACATCAGTTCATAGAGACATCTTAAAACATTTTACTCACATCATTTAAAGCATTAGTTCATAGGGACATTTTAAAACTCGTTTAAAGCATCACCTGAAGCATAAGGCATGAGACATTCATTTTCTTTCATTTGCAATCAAAACATTTTCATCATCTTTCTTACTTCGATGCACATGTATTTTCATGAAAAGATACATTTTTATGCTATACTATATATAGGAATAATCAATAAGTTTATTGAGAGAGCATGTATGGAAACCTCATGACTTAGAACCTACGTGCATGTATTACCTTATACACATACACACAATTATAATCGATAGGGTGCTTAACAGGGGCTATCGAGAAAGGGCTTATACATACTATATTCATTTACTCCTTTCTTTAAAAGAACATTTGCAATAAGAGAGAGACATTCTTTCATAAAGAAAACTTGGTGTAAGAAGCATGGTCATAGCTACTTACCTCTATACTCCTCGATACTTTCATTCATCAATATTCCTATTCCAATAAATAGCATAAGCATGTTAATACTCATACAATATTATTTAGCCCTCCCTTTAAAGGAGAAAGCCACAATATTACAATCTAACGTCCTATGCTTAACATTAACCCAAATGACTACTCCTCACCTCAACTTATAAGAGAAATAACTTAAGTATTAAGACATGCTAGCTGTCCATGGAAATGCTATTTTAAAAGCCTACATGAAAAGCAGCTAAGAATTTATAGGCTTAGCAAGGTTTCTTTGGTTCGAGCCCACTTTGGGTTATGGTCATTAGGAGATAAAATCCGAAACTCTCGACAATGGGCTTTAAAATAGATTTAGGCATCTCAAGTAGGCTAAACAAGCTTAAGAAATATGCCCTTTAAATCAACTTGTGGTCTCTCATTATAAAATGGTTAGCTCATCAATATTTTGGACTCTTGGGTTAGGTAGAATTTAACCAAACGAGGGACAACATAAGGGCTATTTTTATGGCATGACATGGACTTAGGAATACTTGGACAGCTTTGCATATCATAATACCTCATGCACAATTAATCCCTTATATCTAAACTAACTAAGCTATAACCTATTCACATAAGCAATATATTAATTAGTTTAGATAGAACCTCCCATTAAAATTAAAGTAGTATAAAGTATAGCAAAGTTATCCATTAAGAAACTTTAAAATCTTTAAGCACTTAAACTTATGTTTTACCCACTTAATACCTTTAAAAGCAAGATATAAAATTATAGAACCAAGCAAAACCTTTAAATCGAATCTCTAGCATCCTAAAAATATATTACCAACCAAATCTCAACACAAGGCACATGATACCAACATATATAATTTAAAAATCACTATAATCATCTCCTATGATTAAACCAAGTTTAATAACAAAATAACATTTTCGAAATATAGGAAAATACATAGCAAAACAACTATAATACCATTCGGTTTGGGCCAAAAAGAGGGCATACATATTTATTTACAATATAGGAAATTAACTACATCAAAATATAAGCTAAAACAACATAGTAAGCTTCCAAAATCACACTAAAATCAAATGAGTAAATTTAGAATTTTACCTTAAGCTCTTAGCCCCTTTCAAGAGGCAAGATAGAGGACCAAATAGTGGTAAACCCGTGTGGATGAAGAGCAACACAATATCATTGTTTTAAACCCCAAAACCGAAACATCATGGGTAAGAAAATGGTGAAATTCGAAACCCACATGTAAATCATACTAGGGAATAATTTAAAAGTCTATTACCTTCAATATTTCACCATTTGGAAGATGAAACCAAATTTTAGTTCCAAGCTTTGAGGCAAAAACCGAAAATGAGTAGGGAGGAATACTCGTATGGCTTGAAGAGGATGAGAGAAAATACTTTTCTTCTTCCATTGCTATGGAGTCACAAGCTTGAGGGAGATAAAGGAGCTTGTTTTCTTGAAGATGATAATAAAAGAGAAGAAGAAAAGAGGAAGGTGTGCACAGTTAGCTCTTGGGAAGGAAAAATAAGTTTTCTTTTTTTCTTGGGTGAGGGTCGACGGGTAGGAGAAAGAAATGCCTTAGAATAGTTTTAAATTTTTCTTTTCTCTTTTGTTGACTTGCCTTGGACGATGGGTGCAAAAAGGGAAAGAATGAATATATTCCTTCTCTTGTAAGCCAACGCATAAGGGAAGAAAAAAAATGAATTTAATTGGCTTATTGACGAAGCTATAGATTCAAGGGGAAGAAAAGTCAATGGGATGTAGTTGCTTGTCTTGGGAATTCCTACGGGTGAAAGGGATAAAATGATTTAGTTGACTTGGTAAGGCTTATCACATAAGATTGGGAGGAGAAGATGAAGACTTTTCTTTTGTCTTTCTTGGTTGCTTCCTACGGGTGAAATGGGATAAAGTGATTTAGTTTTGTCTTTCTTTCTTTTCTCCTTTGTATGGCTTTCACCGTAAACTTATGGAGGGACAATGACTTTTAGTCTTTGTTTCCTCCTTCCATCACAAGGAAGCAAGTGGATGGTGGAGATCTATCCACCTCAAGGATGCTTTTCCAATCCAATGGTTGAGAATAATTGGGTCATTTCTTAAATAAATAAAAATAAAGGACTTAAGGAAAAATTGTTCAAAATCTTAAAAAATAATACCCTTGATTTATTTTAATAAATCATATTTTAAAAATAAAGCATACTCATCTTAAAATAAAATAATTAAAAGTAATAAAAATCTTTATCTCAAAATATTTAACTTAAAGAATTAATAAAAATGACGTAAGGACCTACGTAGTAGGACTCGGGTATTACACGTAGCTCCACTCTTTTTTCTTGACTCTCAGCCACCTCTCTATTTTCTTTTTCACTCTCTCTTTCTCTTGATGTTTCGGCCTCATTCGTTTTTTTTCCTCTCACTCTCTTTTTCCTTTTCACTCTCTTTTTTTCTTTTACTCTCCCATTTTTTTGAACTCTCTGCCTCACAATTGTTTTTCAACTCATTCTCTCTTTTTCTTGAGGTTTCAGCTTCACCCTCATCTTTTTTTTTCTCTCTCTCTCCCTTTCAGTCTCATTATTTCTTTTTTCCTCAATCTCATCCTCACTGTTACTCGCTCTTTTTTTTATCAATCTCACTTTTCAACTTTGGTTGGTCCTCATGGACCTGTGTTGGAGTTAAAGGAGCAATTTTGATTGTTTTTCCATCCTTTTCAAAACTGTAAATGTTCCTTAACCAATAATGGACCACTTTCCTATCATACTGCCATGGCTTCCCCAACAAAATATGGCCAGCATGCATAGGCACTACATCACAAAGCACCACATCCTGGTTTTTCCCAATTGAAAAAGAAACTAGCACTTGCTTATTTACCCTAACCTCCCTACAATCACTCAACCACTACAACTTGTATGGTCTAGAGTGTTTCAAGGTAGGTAAACTCAATTTCTCAACTAAAGTAGTGCTAGCCAAATTAATACAACTCCTCCTATCAATGATCATACTACATACCTTGTTGTTGATGTGGCATCTAGTATGAAAAATGTTCTCTCTCTGCTGCTCTGTATCATCTATCCTAATTTGTGCATTGAGAGCATGCTTAGCAACAAGAGACTCACCATACTCTTCATTCTTACACTTATGTTCAATACTAGGCTCACGCCTCCTCCTATCTCTGCTACCTTGCAGATCTCTAATCACTACATCTTGATGATTATTCCTAACCCTCACTTAACCAAACACAAAGTTCAACCGTTCAAACTGTTGTTGCATGACTTGTAACACAAAGGATGAGTTATCTGCCATCACCTTTGGTATGAGTTACTCCAATGAGACATTGTAATGTGCTGCACAAAAAGAATGTTAGTGGAAAACCATAGACACTCCCTTACGTGTTTACACTCAAATAATGACACTCCACTCGTGTTTCACTCTTGATTGGCTTTTTCCCGATAATAGTCTCATACTCTCTTGCCTTTCACCTCAAGAGTTTTCCTGCTCAAATTCTTTAAGAATTAATTAAACTAAATCAAGACAATACAACATTGTTTTAATCCAACCAGTAATATAGATCCAAGAAACAAGGAATGAATAAAATGACACAAGACTCAAGGAATTTATATGAGGGAAAGAGTAATTATAAAACAAGATACCAACTAAAATGATGTATTCAGCCCCTTTAATAATAAAGCTCAATCAACAAATGTATTTCTTTCTTTTTGTTATAACTATGTAGCAACTTTTGAATATGCTACCTTTTCTTTTCTTATTTTTTTTCGAATTTTCTTTTATTTTCTCTAATTCAATCACAAACAGCAATATTCAATTGTGAAAATCAAGCAGTTGAATTCAAACACACAAGAATTGACAATGAAGTAGAAGAGAAGCAATGAAACGGCACTCCAAGCAATTGACAAACTTAGACATGCAAGAAACCCTAGAATTTTGAAATCCTAAGTGATTCAAATTTCAGCCAAACCAAAAACCCTAAGAATTTTGGTAGCCTACTTTTTGTTTTTTGTTTTTTTTATTTTTCAACCCTAGAACAATGAAGCCCTATAATTAAGTTTAAGGATGAAAGAATTAAAAGATAGAATCAGACCTGATTAAAAACCTTGCTCTGAATACAAAATGATATGAACACGTGGGAATGGAATCCCTTGAACCCACAATCAATTTGAAAACTCACCCAAAAAAACTAAAAAATCAAGTCAATGGATGGAGAATCTAGACTCGTTTAGAACTCGTTTCAAGAACCTAGATTATATTAAAATCTAGACCCGTTCAATAATCTGTCTCAAGATTCCAGATTACAAGGAGAAACCCTACAAAGGTTGTGATTTACCTTTGAAAAATTCAAAAGTTCAATAAAAAACAAGAGGAGTAAACTCAACTCACAATGAAAATTCAATATTGTCTAAAAAGCTTTTGTTGGATGGTTACAAAGTATTTAAATACCTAAACCCCAATTAACCCTAGGCCAAACAAGACCACTTTTACCCAAAATGCCCTTGGATGAATAGTGTCACGGCTACAGTAACGCAGCTACAGTAACTCTTGAAACTCTAGTTCAACAAAATAAAATATATGTGAGCCAAGCATCCTCAAGCCCTATTATTCTAGACTAATTCCTATAACTAATAAAATAAATCATTTAAATGATTTAAACATATTGAAAGCCTTCAATAACAATAGGCACAAACAATAACTCTAAGTCATGTGTCTTCCACAACTTGTGTCATGTGGATCAAAACTGGTTCTCATTCTTTCAAGCTCATCTTGAGTGTTGGGCTCTTGCTAGCTTCATTCAAAGTGGATTGCACTAATCTTTGCATTGCTTCGTTGATCTTCTTGAATCTTGATCTTGTAATTGACCTATCTGGAACTTGCAAAGGATCTTTAAGACTAGGCCCACCTTGGCTCCCATTACCTTGCATTGCCTTCTTGATCTTCTTGGCTATTGACCTTGTAATTGGCTCATCTGGAATTTTACAAAAGATCTTTAAGATTAGGTCCATCTTGGTGCCCATCAACTGGCAACATCTTCGAAGAATATTCCCCATTAAGGTACTTTGTTAGAGATGCTATAATCAACTGACAAGTGTACAACTCCATATAGGATAATGCTAGTCCTCCTAGCTCTTGCTGGGAGCTACTGTTGGTATTTTTTTATTTTTTTTGTTTTTTACTTCGTGAATAAAGAAATATTTTTTAATGATGTTGTGCATTTTTTTAAAAAAATATTTAAAAGTGTTAAAAAAATATATGTAAAAAAAAAAAGCAAAAAAAAAAAACACACCAAAATAACTAGCGAAAACCAACTGTGGTTGTAATGCCACTCTAGAAATTAAGGAAAATGATACTCTCACCACTGGTTCTTACAACTTAGTGTTATCGTTGGAATTTTTTATTTTTTATTTTTTATTTTACTTAATGATTAAAGAAGTATTTTTTAATAATATTATAATTTTTTTATTTTTTAAAAAACATTTAAAAATATAAAAAATACATGTAAAAAAGATTAAAAATAAACATCAATTATGCCTACCGGATAACTCCAGCGGGAGCTGGAGCGGTGGAAGTAGCACTCTCCTCAATTTAAAGGACCCACATCCAAAGGAGATTGTGTGTTAGATATGAGACAAGTGTGGCAGTGACTACACGGTCAGGTCGTCATCGACCGAATATAATATAACGAGCATTTCCCAAACTTCGACACTTCTTTCCATGGTTATTCTGCCAGCGAAGTTTTACCTTCATTTAGAATTAGAACAAACTGTAAACAGGAACTCCAGAGGTTAGTTTTCCAACAATTTCATTCCTTTTCTTTGGACTATATATATATATATATTTTTTTTTATAAATTCGACAGAACAAAGTTGGGTTAGATTCAGTGATTAGCGCAACGTATACTGTCAACAGCTTCATACGAAATTATTCCTACTTTTTCTGCGCCTAAAATTCGGTTTGATAGATTTTCTGCAATGCGTTCCTCGGTTTCCCTATCTGTCAAGAATAATTATCCTATTTTCTTGAACGTCTCATTTGTCGTAGTGGTATGTTTTTTCTTGCTTATACATTTCCATTCTTCAGAATCTCTTGTTATGAGCAATTTTCATCGCTTCAAAAGCAGCAGTCAGCAAGGCTGCAAGGGCTTATTTAGGCTAGATGACTACAAAGCCAAGTGCTTGTACCTTAAATCCCATAACCCATGTGTTTCCCAGGGCTATATTGACTATCTTTACCTATTCTATTGCAAAATTGGGAGTTTTCCCCTCCTGGGTTATACTCTTTTTTTTCTTTGGCTTCTAGTTCTTTTTTATCTGTTGGGAAACACAGCTTCAGAATACTTTTGTTCTTCACTTGAAAGCTTATCAGGGCTACTAAAATTGCCCCCTACAATTGCTGGGGCTACTCTGCTCTCTCTTGGCAATGGTGCCCCTGATTTTTTTGCAAGCTTCGTCTCCTTTATGGGCAACGGAACACGAGGCATTGGCCTTTATACAGTACTAGGGGGTGCTTCCTTTGTAACATGTGTTGTGGTTGGAATCATCAGCATTACAAGCCGGAGAAGACATCTTCGACTAGACAAATCTGCCTTTATAAGGGACGTTTGTTTTTTCCTTCTGGTTCTTGTATCCTTGTTGGTGATATTGATTCAGGGGAGAATCGATCTATGGGGTGCAATTGGTTTCTCTTCAATGTATGTTGTTTATGTAATACTTGTTTGCACCTCCCGTTTCCAATGGAAGAATGGTGGAGAAGATGGAGAAAGAGAAGGTAATTTAAGCGATGGGAGTGACTTGAGTATACCCATTCTTACCTACATGGGGAAGGGGGATCTTAATACTTCTGAGGAAGGGTCTGTAGAAGGTGATTCTGAAGAAGTCCAGAGGAGCTTCTTTTGTTTAAGATCATGTGCTTTTTGTGGTACATTTCTTTGCGTCCTTGAGATGCCTCTCTCCTTACCAAGGCGATTGACAATTCCTGTTGTTTGTGAAGAGAAATGGTCAAAGAAATATGCGGTTGCTTCGGTGACATTAGCACCTCTACTCTTGTCTGCTCTTTGCAACCCTCATCATGAAGACGGCACCTTTTACACGAGCCTGGTGGTTCATGGAATTGGGTTGCTGTTTGGCATTGCTTTCGGAGTTCTTGCATACATGACAACTGAGAAGTCAAGCCCACCAAAGCAATGCATATTTCCTTGGCTTGCCGGAGGCTTTGTAATGAGTGTAACTTGGAGCTATATTACTGCACAGGAATTAGTGGGGCTGCTAGTTTCACTTGGTTATATCTGTGGAATAGATCCGTCTATACTAGGTTTCACTGTCCTTGCTTGGGGCAACTCCCTTGGAGATCTTACCTCAAATTTAACAATGGCTCTTAATGGTGGACCAGAGGGGACTCAAGTAGCGATATCAGGTTGTTATGCTGGCCCCATCTTCAGCACTCTCTTTGGCTTGGGCTTGTCACTTGTTGCCTCTTCTTGGTCAAATTACCCTTCATGTATTGAGATACCTAAGGATCCATACCTCTTGGAGACACTGGGCTTTTTGGCGGGTGGGTTGCTTTGGGCACTTGTGGTTTTGCCAAGGAGAGGCATGAGGCTTGATGGGGTCCTGGGAGGAGGACTTTTAGCTGTATATCTAATTTCACTCTCTCTAAGGTTGAGTCAGATACGTGGGTCTCCCCAGATTCTTCATACAAATGCCTTATAGTCTCAAATGAATGTCTTTTAGAAACTTAACTACATGTAATTAGATTCACTGATATAGTTAATTACTAACAAGCTTCCTGTAGAGCATCTAGTTTGCTGAGCTGATACCATTTGGCTTCTTTTAAGGTACTAATACTGTTTGTATTATTTGCAATGAAAGCCATATATGCTCTCCAAAATGGTTGGCATTGTTCTTGAAGCTTGATTCAAAATTTCAAGGAACTAGGCTGGTACGGAAGTTCTTTCAACTTGATGCCATGGTGCTATTTGTTTGTATATTGCTTCAATTATGGCTATGAATGATGAACTTCTATTACAGATCTAATTAAAGACATCATAAAATCCCTGGCCTGCAAAACTCGACCTGAATAACACAAATATGTACATTCCAGAGTGGGTTTCTAGCTTATTCAAGACAGTTCTTTCATACCATCATTATAACACAGTTTTGAATTTTGGGCAGGATGGTTGGATTAATTTACAGTTTTTGAAACGTGTGTAGTTTTGCAGTCATTCAGGGTTGAGTAAAACGTGTGTAATTCTACTTGCTGTTATGATTATGGCAAGTGGGGAGTTGATAACGTGGTGTTCATCCAAAACTTTTTCAAGATTAGTCGGCAGGAAATGGCTTTGGACAAAGTCAGACAGAGAGAGACATTCATGGAATGGAGAACAAGGCTACAAACAAGGAGTACGACCAGGTGGGGTCCATCACATTGTCGGTATTGATAAAGGGTTCAGAGGTCGGGTTGAAATTCAGGGTTCCGTTAAAAAACTTGATGGTTAAAGAGCCCAAGCTTCCCATGCATCAGAGTGGTGATAGAATGGACACGGGTAGGGTCCAACTGTTTATTGTCAGCATGTTCATCAATTTTGGCATTCTGCATCATGCTCTTTTTGGCGTTTCAGTTTGGCTTCTTTTAAGGCAAGTTTACAAGAATCTCAAGGAAATATCAGCAAATCTAATGCCATGTACAACATAAGACTTGCATGCATTTTCAAATATAATAAACAATTCAATTTTTTTAAATTTTAAAATAATAATAATATTAAAAAATAATATTCTAACAATATTTTATTCAACACATCTAAAATCATATCATCTTATCTCATCTTATTATCCAAACGAACTATTAATCAAAGGTGTGATCTTCTCGAAGAATCGAATTAGAATGCCTAGTACCAAAATAGATTGTTGGGGATGCCATTGTAATACGAGTAAATAGTTTGTATGATTAAAGTCCCGTTTGAATATATAAACGGTTTCATCTCATCATATCAGTACAATTTTTTTAAATTTTTATATAAAATATAATAAATAATTTAACTTTTTCAAATCCTTAAATAACAATAATATTAAAAAATAATATTCTAATAATATTTTGTTTAACTTTTAACTTTCATCATCTCATCTCATTATCCAAATGGAGCTTAGGTATGATTTTGAGTAATGATATATGTACAATTATTTTTACAATCTTTTATACAATTATGTTTTATATTGAGGATATTGAATAATTTTATATAAAATTATAAATTGTGCAACTGCCGCGTAATTGCTTTGAAAATGAGTGAGGTTTACTATTAAAAAATTAATTTTTTTTATGTGAGTCTTGTATTTATTTATTTTTTTCAAAACAATTATGCAACGGTTGCCCAATTTACGATTACAAATATATTTTCCGAAAAGGTTATTCGTGTATAAATCTTCAATTACAATTACAGGATGATTACAACTGTATTATTTATCTTTGAAAAGGAACTGAAAAGTTGTTGAAGGAGTAGTTACTCTGAAGCAGCATGGGAAATTTGTTGAATGGGCAATCATTAGCGAAAGCTTCGTGGAATAGCCTCTCGAGAGAATAAACTCACCCACAAGCTGTGCAGCGATTAATGGTTAAAATTTCAGATCGAAAACAGAGCAACAGTGGGAAAGCATTCTGAATAGTAAAAAATAACTTCGGAAATTTCAGAACAGTAAAAAATATTTAAAATTTTTGGAAATTCCAGAACAGTAAATTTTTTCAAACTGAGTTTCTCCTGCAAAGTGATGTACGATCTCAAAAGTCAAACTATCTAACAAATAAATAATTTGATAATTTAATTAATAGTTGAACATTGCCTGAACGTTTGAACTCAATCTCTAAATTAAAATTCGGTATTCAATACGTGGGACTTTTAACAGAAAATTATACTTAGTCCTATGGGACTTTTAACAGAAAATTATACTTAGTCCTAACTACCTCTTTTTAGGAGCTCCAAATTTTCAATTTCATTACTCTGATACTTCAGTTGCAATGTGCACCAAAAAACCTAATATGACCAAAGTTTGCTTATAAGGAAAAAAAAAAAACAAAAAACAAAGGCTTGGCTACATCACGAGTTTCAATCAATGAGGACTTTGGTTAATACCCTTGATGAGTTAAGCTTGGTATGTGGATCACTCTGTTGATTGAGTTGATGGAGACAAGTGATGTGGAAATTGTTCAAATCCAAAACCATCTTGAAGAAGACTGACTTGTCAAAATTTAAACCTACATTTGTGCATTTAATGAATAATATCTTATTTGAGCTAGTCTCCTCTAAGCTTTCTCTGAGAGAGAGAAAAGGAGTGGTAGTCTCGTTGCTCCTGAAATAAGTGAGGAAGAACTTTCCCTTAGTCTGATCGTGAGACTAAGGCTGGAAGAGATGGAGGATTTGGAGGCAAAGTGGGATCAATTTGAGGACGAGAACTTCGTTATAGAAATCAGATCTGTGAATTTTGAGATAGTAATAGAAATAGGGGAGAGGAGCCTGGTGGGTAGACTGTGGTATGATCGTAGGGTTGGAAAGGATGTTATCTGATCGAATATGGCTAAGATCTAGAAGGTGGGAAGTTCTTCCCACTTCCAGGAGATCAATACTAATCTGTTTGTTATAATATTTGAAAACCAGGAGGATAAATGGAGAGTGATAGAAGGGAAGCCATGGTTGTTCGATAATTGATTGTTGGCATTAAGACCTTTCGATGGGTTTATCCCCCCTCAAAAGATGAATTTTGTTAGCGAGGCATTTTGGGTTCAGTTGAACAATCTCTCATTAGCATATATGAATAAAAAAATTGGACAACAGATTGGTGGATCAATTGGTGATGTGAAGGGTGTTGATGTCCGAGAGGATGGAACTGGTTGGGGGAGTTACCTTAGAGTAAGAATAGAAATAAACCTGAAGAAAATGATAGCAAGGGGAAGAACTTTTAATTTGATGGGGGAAAAGCTCTGGGTTCCCTTGTGATATGAAAAGCTTCCTAGGATCTGTTTTAAGTGTGGGTTGATAGTACATGGTGTTAGAGGATGTAGTAATTCGGGAGCTAACACATCCGTGAATAATGGTGAAAAATTCCAATATGGTATATGGCTTCGAGCAGATAATATGACAGGAAGAAAAAATTTGAAAAGATATGATGATGTTGATAAGGGAAAATCTGGGACTAGTGATTGGGAACCTCAGGGGGAAAATGTAGAAAGGGAGAGGGAGTCAAATTCCAGATCTATTCCAATACATATTGATGTCACAAGGCATATAGTGTCCCAAAATAGTAAAGCGACTGATTGTGAAATTCAGGGGTTGGTAAAAGTTGATGATGTAGGTGAGACACTTGTGGAGAAAATGGAGGATGTCAGTAACCAATGTCAGCAATTATCCAAAAGGGGAGTAGAAAAGGTGGGACAGGGAGGGGGAATGGATTCGGCTAGCCAGGTGTTTGAGAAAAGAGCAGAAAGACATGAGGAGGAAAATGGTAAACTGGATCAAACTAACAAAAAGCCTATAACCCAGAGTAGAAAGCTAAAGGCCCAAAGATCTACTAAGCATCATGAGAAGAGTCCCAAGTCCCATGGTATGTTGATTGGAATGGAACAGCAAGACCATGTGCCTGTTAGACGGGTGTGGCATGTTGAGTAGAGGAAGATGGAAAAGAAGAGCCCGAAATGCAGGTAACTTTGTGGAGTGTTTAATGATTACTAGTTGTAAACGAAATTTATCAAATGAAGAGGTGTCTTGTAATGAAGAAAGTCTTTAGAAAAAAGGAAGACAAAATGAATTAGTTGATGATATTTTGCCCTCTAAGTCAGTGGCAATGGCTGCAAGTTAGTCCCGCCAATCATCATGAAAATTTTGAGTTGGAATTGCCTGGGGTTTGGGAACCCTCGGACAGATCTACTGCTGGGGGCTTGGGAACCCTCGGACAGTTCTACTGTTAGGGGCTTAGGAACTCTTGGATAGTTCTAGACCTTCACCTTTTGGAGAAGGACTAGAGACCCAATATAGTTTTTTTCATAGAGACAAAACTATTAAAGTGCAAATTTGAAGCCACTAAGAAGAAATTGGGCTCTGTATGTAACAACCCGCTAGAAATTCAATGGTAAAATTTCTTTAGGCTATAGGAACCTCACAAAAACTCCATAAGTTTTCACGAATTGACCAATCGTGTAGGTTTTAGTCTATCAATATAGTTAGTGTTGCCACTCGCTATGATGCATGAAGCGTGATTTTATTTATTTCAAGCAGTTATAAGTGTCAGAATGCGATATGGTCTATGCCATTAGACTCAGTTGATTATTTAGGATTTTATGGCTCAATAATCTCATTGTCAGTTTTTGGACGAAATGCTTGATCGAAAATGTGTTTTATTTATTTTGAAGCACTTCGGGATTGAATTTCGATAAACGGATTACACAGTTACTGTGTATGTTTAAGATTTTTCAATGTAAAGTTTATTTTTCACTTTTTCAAAGTGAATAGTAACCTCAATAGTAGCACCTAGGGCAGTGTTTTCAAACTCACGGTGTGGAATGTCCAAATTAGGTTAGAGAAGTTTTATTTGGACACTTGGCAAAATCTTAACCACACTTGGTGAATAATATTGGACACTAGGCACCAAGAGTAACCATAAGATAAATTGTGAAGGAAATCAAGATGTGAGATCATGTCATCTAAGCAAAACCCTATTCCATCCAACCATCCAAATTATGTCAAACCAAAGAAAGTTTCAACCCTAGTAAAACCCTAAATGGTTGGAATCCAATTGAAACCTCAAAAGTTTGGGTGAAACCGAAACCTAAAGTTGGCCTCCAAACCCAATTTGATCTGATTTCTAGCATTGTCTTTAATCACTTAATTAAATCACTTCCACATGCTATTATTTCCTTAAATTCATATTATGACATTATTATCCAGCCCTTTAAATTTTGAAAATTTGATTAGACTAAGAAAAATTGGATTTAGGATAGATACCATCTCAAACCCTAACAAACTCTCTCTAACCCCCAAAATGAATCTCACTTGTTTAAGGCCCATTAAGGTCCACGAATTTTGGCACCTTGGCAAAGCTTCTTAACGAAGCTTCCACCCACCCATGGCAGGCCAACCTTTGCCCTTAGAGCTCTCGAAGTACTCTCGTGACAATACAATTTCTTCTAGCCATTTTATCAAAACACATACAGTGCGCTCTACTTCATCTTCTTGCATCGACCTTCATCAGCATTGAGCATCCTTCCTCATTACATTCACAATCACAAGCAGGTCTCTAACATTTAGCTAGTTTGACCATTCAAGTGCATGGATTCGCATTTTGCCACAAAATTTGATTTGCCTAATAAACTGTTGTTATGTTTTGATATATGCACACCCACTGAAATCTTTTAAGTGGTTTAGTAATAATAACTAATCTTGCACGAAATATTATCAATTATTATTTATAATTTAATTGTAGATTTTTATTTTTTTAAAAATAGCATCTATCTAAAATTAGACCTAAAAGTAAGAAGAAAAGATTTAAATAAAAAATTTGAAATGTTTCGAATTTTTAAACTTCTAAATTATCTAATATTCATTGATGTGTTAAAAATAATATTTGCAATCTTAAGGTGTACAATCCCATATCCATTTGAAAAAAGGTTTAGGTCTTACCAATTTTTTTCAAAAGAGAAATGATATTGTAGTCATAGAGTGCGCAAGCACCGTACACTTCTTTTAAAAAATGAGCAAATATAGAAGTTACATGAAAAAATTAATTTTTAATAATAAACTCTATTTTTTTTCTAAAATGAGTACACGACACTTGCACAATCATAATTATATTTTTTTTATACGTACAGTTATGACTATATCTAAAATTAATCGAAAATGTATAATCTTGCAACAGTATCCAACACAACTTGAGTTTCGGTAGAAACTTGCAACAATTTTGACATCATCACAATCTGAGATCTCTGTAATTTTTACAAGAATGGAGATGGCCGGTGGACAAACATCAAAAAATAAAAAAAAGGTTACAAGTACAAAACTTTTGCCTCAATGCAAGTATTCTTGCAACTCTAATCTTATTATAACAACACTGCAAAGAACGTCAAAAGAATCGACTACTACATTAAACCAGACAATAAATGTACCCCACAAGAAAATCAACATGCAATGGAATTCATCTGCAAGCCCCTCGTTAGCTACATGCCAAAACTCTACAAATTAATCGTACTGTGTCCATCTGGAGGAGCAACACACTACCACAAAGAACGATATGCTGGAATATTGGCTGCGTCAACCCCAAGGGCAGAGAGGTTGCGACCGTACTCCTGGTCAAAATATTTGTGAATTTGTGCAATTATATGCACAAACGTGGGAAAATCTTAAAGGTGGCCATACAGATTATGTTTACCTGAATGGGCAGTGCTGGTGTGCCGCTCCACATTTACTGTTGGTGTGCTCGCTAGTATAAATTTATTTATTTATTTATATTTATATTTTTTTAATATATTTAAATATTTTTAAAAAATAAAAAAAAATATATTAATATATTAATAACTACTTTCTTAATTATTAAAAACAATAATTAAAAAAATAAATATATATATATGAGCAATAAAATAAAAACATAAATATCAACTAATGGTTGCATACAGAGCTTGTCCGTGTCAGACACATTATGATCTGACACATCAGAGCTTGCACTAGCTCGTCTTTGTGCCCCTTGTCGTATTCTCTAGAGTGAAGACTCTGTTTTCCTAGCCTGGTCGTGATGAAAATGGAAAATTTTAAAGATAATATTTCAATTCTAAATACTGTAAGGCAAAGGGAATCCTAGAAGAATAAAAATTTTACAGAACTAACTGACATTTAGAAACTAACCACGCTGACAAGATCAGCAGCTAATTCGTAATAACGACCAGTGATCTCAGTTGCAGCACCATGCAGTAGTTCGTTCTTAGTTTCCCTAGTCGAGTATTGTAGCTTGCTCTCCATCCAGAAGAGCCTGGAAGGAGTTGGTTGGTACATGTAAAAATTATAATTAAAAAGTTATCTTCCATGTTGTTAATCTACAAGTGTAGAGTTGGCAAATGAACTTGAATCGTAACAAGTGTTGCATCCACAGATGAATGTGGCCAAAGCCCCAAGTACCGTCCAGTGAGTAAAATTAACAATGAGACATCCATATCGATGACCGATATTTTTTTGAAAAACGCTTGTTGCAAGCGTATGATGCAAACCGCATGCAAACGTGACTGATGTGTCCCAAAATTAACAATGAGACATCCATATCGATGACCGATATTTATTTGAAAAACGCTTGTTGCAAGCGTATGATGCAAACCGCATGCAAACGTGACTGATGTGGGGACACTTGATGAGAGAGACCAAGCTGATGAGAGAGAGACCGAGCTGATGAGAGAGAAAGAATTCATTTTAAATCTGACATGACATGGACGACTGTACGCCGATTGTATCTAATAACGACTGTATATAAAAAAATTGTATTTATTTACCAATATCGATCAATCTACTACGGAAAAAATAGTTCAAATCTGTAAGGTAATTGGGTTTCTAGTAGATAGGATATACTGCCAGAAAAAAGGTCAGTAAAAATGATCCTAGTAACTATTGTTTTTTTCAAAATTCTTCTCATCATCCTTACAGCATACACTATATATAATTTTTTTTATTTTTTTCTCTTATCAAATATGTAGTATATGGATGATGAGTAGAATAAATCAATTAATTTAAGAAAAATCAAACCAAAAAATATTTAAAAAAATAAAAAATAAAATAAAAATAAGTGTGGTGTGTAGTGTGTGAGGATAATAAGTAGTAAAACTCTTATTTTTTATCCATATTCTGACGTATGCAAAAAGTGGATTAGATAGATCTGACACTTCAATGCACAGCCTCAGCAAGTATACAAGTCCATGTAGTAGTACGCTGAAACTAAATAGATCTATTGTAGGTTGCCTAGCTTTTTCCCATGTCCACATTCCAGATTTCATATACATTGATCATGCTAATTAACTCAAATGGTACAAGCATACGTATGCTATGTTTGAATTCTAAAAGGCCTCAATAAAATCAAGAGATTCAATGAAGATGATATATACAAGAAGATGCGAGAGGTTTGCATCCTTAGGCCATCACATATCAATAATCAAACGAAGCTGATAGTTTCCTGTCTGAGATCATTTAGAATAATGAAATCTACACTTAGTTTTAAACTGCTGCTTTGAAGAAAACAATCAAGGAATCTAGCAAGCACTAGATACTTGGATAGCACAAAAGATAACAAGCTCAGATATTGCCCATGAAAAAAAAAGAAAAGAGGATGACACAAAACAGCTATAAATTAAAAATAACTGCACACCTTCAGGGGTCGCAATACCACAGACACATATGGTGAATGTCTGACAGGAAGAGGTTTATTAGTCATCCTGTAAGTTGCGGTTATTCCCTTCAGCTGTCTCAAGTCCTACATTCATTTTTGAGAAAAAAATATGACCCGAAAAAAGGTTCAGAACTTATAAAAACATTCAAACATATGAACAAAAAAAGAAATCCAGATGCTAACAAATGAAATAGGGCATAAGATATTCAGAATCCACAGTTCCACAGCTCAATTAGCGGATAAATCAAGTCATCACCTCACCCATCACTATCAAGAAAAATTTGAAGCAATGAAAAAAATAGGCACCTTGTCACCTTCCATGGCCAATTCAAACAATAGAATTTAAAAATTCTAACTTACCTCAATTGACTTTTCGACTAGTGCCTCTATTATTGTATTAATTAACAGAGGAACCAAACCCTGTTTTATTGAATCAAGAACATCGGTAGAGCATGAAGACAGAAGTTCCAGTACTCGTTCCTGGTAGTCACCACAAATCTCCCTGGCCAGAAAATTTATGTCATGAATGATCTGCTAATCCAATAATCTCTATCAGTTTGTGAGTTATCAAAATGCATGTTTGATTTTTCTTTTGAGACAAATTCTTTTATTCCTAATTCATGTGACATCTTTACAGAAAGTGATAAGTAGCCTAGGCTAGTCTGAGCCATCAATCTAAGACATATTATTAGGGGCATGAAAGAAGGAACAAAATATTTCCATAATTTTCTTCTTCTTTTCAAGTGTGGCAAGCTATATTACTAAGCAAGACTACAACACATGCCTACAGTTGAGAACAGAAGATCCACAAATCACAGACCAGCATGCTGTATATTGGCAAACTAAAGGACCAAGATAAATACAGTGAATAAGGATATAGTGCTCACATAAATAAAATCCTCTGGGACAGCTGAAATAGCCCATTCACATCCAGGGCTGGAGCCTGTGTTACCCACTCTACAACCAGCCAGTCCAGATGACAACCAATTTGAGTACCTAATGCATATTCAAAAAGAGGCAGTATCAATATATCAGCTGAATATAGTAGAAACTTTCCAAGTTTCAATAAAATAACCTTGAAAGAAGCTGCAAAGATAATCGAAGAAACTTGTCAGAGCAAGAGAGGACAAGAACATCTTCTCTCCAGCAGGATCTCAAGCTCTCCAACAAAGTAACACTTTGTTTTAAAGTCAATTCAAGAGAAATTCCTTGAGCAGAAAGCACATTTTGAACCGGCACAAGACTGGTGGCATTAAGTGCAGAATCTAAAGCCCCTGCTGCTATTTCCTGAAACCTGAGGTAAGAGTAGTTTAAAGAGCAGCCCACATCATCAAGTAATCTACTTAACCCAATTTATAAGAAGACAAACAATAATAGAGTTTCAGAGGGTACCTCAAAGAGGAATAAACCCCAATGTTCCATTGCTTCATGAACTCAACGTAGACAGCTTCTGATCGGAATTTAGCAACAGCAGATCTAGATGGGCAGTACCCTTGCATGAAAATCAGAGCCTATTTGGTAAAATGAACGAGATGCTCTATATGCATAACCCATGTAACATATGGTCATTTTAGTTGTGTCAAAGTTTTTACAATCTTTTTTCTTATCGGTAGTTGTGTCAGAGTTTTCACAATCTTGAACGTACAATCTAAGAAAGGAAGAAGAAGGAGAGAGAGAGAGAGAGAGAGAGAGAGAGAGAGATGATCACAACCTTCTAGAAGAGCCAAGAAACCTAGGCTTGATTTATAATTTTTTAAGAATTCCGTGGGTCTTCCTGGAGAAAAAGCGCCTGGTTTTCCCTTTTGGATTGCGAGAAGAACCTCTTTAAGGATGGAATTGGCCAAGAAGTCAAACACATGCAAGCCTGAATTTTCTGAACAACCCAACCAGCATCCCACTAGTTAATAGCATTCTAACAGTTAATGGCATTCAAAAACAATAGACATGAATTTGTACCTACAGAAACAACTGATTATCTGACATGTCATAACATGACATTTTTGTCATATTTGGTCAATCATCCAGATATTGGCAATGTTGTAGCCAAGATAGAATGAGGTCAACAAGGTTCCAATGTGATAATTGATGATGCAATGCATACTCAATTGGGGGCTATGAGCAAAGACGTGCTTTATTAAAAAAATTGGCAGACATGCTTCATTTGCAAAGCTATTGCTAATAGATAAGTTTCATGGCAAAGCACAAATTAATAGGCTGCAAGTAATAGATAGAAGCAATCAAAATATGATCATACAAATCTAAGAACGGCTTTTGTAAAATAAAGACCAATGACTGCACCAATGGATGAATTTTTTCATTGTCGGGTACTATTTAAGATCTTAGGTTTTTTAATGGAAGTTCCATTCTCACAACCTCAGCTCATCATAAAATCTGAGATAGTTTAAGTTGTTAGTATCAACAAAAAATCTAGATGGCAATACCTGTAGAAGAAATTTCCAGTAAGAATTTACAGTTTTTATCTATACTTTGCTTGATTTGCGGATAATCATTCTCGAGTTCATCTGTGTATGACCCTGCAACTACTGATGATGTCTCATGCGGGATAATTTTCTGTATCAATGGAGCAACTATAGTTGTACGAAAAATTTCTTCTGCACTCCTAGTGTTATCAATAGCAGCATAAGCACGTAAACAATTGTAAATTGCATTCGCATCCTGGTGCTCAAGCCCATCTGTGAAACAATGTCCTAAAATTGCATCTAATATTAGGCTAGCACTCTGAATCCTCTTCTCCATGTTTTCAATGAAGGGCAGGTTCTGTACTGGCATAATATAGAAACGAGATGAGCACAGAATGAACAAGGACCAAAGACTCAATGAACAAGGATATGCTTTTTTAAAATCATAACTTCAACTTTTAACAAATGCAGTTACTGATAAAAAAAAAAATAACACATGAAGTTGGGTACTAAGAGATTTAAGGGAATGAGATCCCCATAGCAAGAAAAATTAAAGGTCTAAATCTTTCACGTTATAGAACATGCTAATATTAGCTCGCCCGTCAGTTAAATTGTAGGCACCAATTTTGCACATGACCCACCCCTACAAGAAAACTGAAATTCATTCTTTCCTTTCCCCAATTAAATTCCGAGGCTGGAAATACCATTTGCGTCCTACCAGCCCATCTAGCATCTAACAATAAGCTTGCACTTTGAATGCAAAACTTTATCATATGAAAAGGCATAGCCCAAGCACACAGGGAGTATACACACAATATGCCTAAGTACCACTAAGCATGAGTGAGGGATACAAGCAAATTATGAAAACTGTCCTGTTTTGACAAAGAAAGACATTATACATTCCTAGGGATCACATTTTTCTATTATATAAACATGCATAGAGGTTGGGTTATCAATCAACCGTTTCAGTTCAGAAGTCTGACACACCAACACACACTCTTGAACTCTTCCTCGATCTCATACAACACATCAATGAAGACAACACCATGCACACAAACACATAATTCAGTAAGCAACCGTTTTTAGCTCCCATCCTTCACATGGCAGAAACCTTTTTCAGATTCATTGAGTCTTGAACATCCTTTAACAGAAATCTCTGTTTTCCTTTGGACCTCATATAATGCTTACTCATTGATCAATCTTTTTTAAACCCACCTTAGTCACTTTCCAACTACAAATAATTAATCACTCTCGGAACAGCTAAGAACACCATACCTTGGTATCTTCAACCATCATGTCATATAATTTATAACTAATTTGCTTGTTGTGCCTCTTACAAGCAACTTTCCCAACTTCTCAGAAAATCAATACTTACAATAAACTCAAAATTATTTTCTTCTCCCTACTCTTCCCCTCCACATGCATACACTCACGCAAAGCAGACATATAACTCCTGTAACACCCCAAACCCGGATGGTCTGGAGACTTACTACCTGTCTCTAAAGAACTTATTATCCAACACAACTAAAATGAAACTCAAATCTTTAATAACAAAACTCAATATCAAGAGTTCTAAATAACCACCTTGACAACTCCACAAAGTCATTACTGCAGCTAAAATAAACTAAGGAGTCCGTAATCTCTCGGTAATCATAACAACTCAACCAATAATTTCATACCTCTTTCTGAAACCCAAGATATTAATAAAGCTCAAAAACATTAAAACTAAGAACATCAGAAGTCCTTCTTCCAACAACATCTCCTCAGTTTAAACACATTCAGAAATCTACTCCAGGTCCCCATTTGGACTCTCCACATCATCTGAAAAATATTATGAAGATAGGGGGTGAGTTATCAACAACTCAGTAAGCAGAAATCATATGCTAGCGTGCAAACATGAGCATTTACAAAATAGAACATGCAGAACAAAATATTTTCCAGGGTTAACATGCAGAACAGAACATATTTTCAAAAGTAACAGAGCGATTGTTTTAAGACAAGTAAAACCCTTAGTGCTTTGGCATAACATAAACTGAGTATCATCATCAGATCCAAACAGAGCATCAAACAGAGCAGAGACCATGTTTCACCCCCGTGGTAGGGTTGTGCTAACCCCGGTGGCCAAACCAGGCAGAGACAGAGGTGAAATCTTTCCTTTATTCTTCCCGGAGCCCCGAGTGTGCACACAGGAAAGACCACAATAAAACCACTTTGTTTCCAAAGTGGGTGCACTCAGAGACAGAGAAGTTGGTACCAACCCAAACAGAGCAGAGCATAACAGAGCAGAGCAGAGCAAAGCAGAGACAGAGTCAGATACGAAAAACCAGTACACCATGCCAAAGTTTTCAGATGTTGTATCAAAATAATACAAAGTACCAAAACAGATTCAGAACAGTTTACACACGCTGTACACAAAAGCCAGAACAAATAAATGCACAACTTTTCATATTCTCAATATCGCTCGTTTTCAGATTTCAGAAATCACATGACAGAATTTAGCTCATGTCTACACAATGCATGTCAGAATATATTTTCCTTTTTCACACAGATTTCATGAATAATGCAGATAAGAGACCGAGGTTGATCTTTGTTTTCACAAGTTCCCAACACAACACAATTTATGCAAGCTTTCATAAAATCAACCTCAGTCTTATTTAGCTTGTATAAAACCCAGCATAGGAACCCCGCTTACCTGACTCCTGCAGCGCATTATCTATGACTTGAAAACAGTCTCTATCCGTCTCTTCACCTATTCATAAAAATAATATAAACTAAATATTAAAGTCCAACAACACAAAATTGGTCTTAGACAACTCCAGATCCAAACTCTAGATCATAATTCAGAAAGTTTAATCAAACTCCAACAGCCAAATAACAATCCGGACAGCCCTCACTTCGACCCAAAATATTCTATACCAATCTCAGTATTGTCCAATACAAGCATCAAGACCAATGCCAATTCAAATTCCAATAACTCACACTTATTCCAACAGTTCGCAGTCCCAAACAATTACTAACAATTTAACCAATACTAAACAAAGCACACTTCTTCCCATTCACAACTCCATAACAGAAAAATATAAACTAATACCTCCAAAAATTAAACTGCACTCAACAAAGAAAATTAATTCCCCTCTAAATATTCTCTCAACCATAAATCCAACCGACCCCCCCTTACTCCTCGGACTCAGTCCGGCACAACCAACAAATTCACAGTAAATATGAATTAGTGCAGATATACTTTTAAATCTCAAAAGTTCTTTGGAAAAAAAAATACTTACAATGCTATAATATAATTTTTGAAAGATCACGGAGGTGCTAGAAGCGGCAACGCAGCAACACAACAGTGCCAAATGCACTGTGGCCGTGGGTCTCAAAAACCCACTTCTGAACGGGTGCAAACGAAGACCCAAGATTGATAGGGTAGGGCTTAGGGATGCCGGTGAAATCAATGGTGGTGGTGGTTTGCCGTGGGTGGCGGCGCAAGGGGTGGTTTTAGGCCAAAAATGTACAAATCGGAAATGGACTTGGTGGGGCCTCACCGGTGACGGATCGGAGCTGGGGTTGGGTCCATTGGGTTGCCAAGAGGTCGGGAATGAAGTGGTAGGAAGATGGTGGCCGGAGGTGACGCGACGGCGGCGCAGCGGCGCAAGGAATGCCGCGGCTTCGTGTGGTGCGTGGAGGCTAACGACGGCGCGGCTGTGGCTGGAAATCGGAGGGGGAGGTCGCCGGCCGGTGGGGAGCACGATGGGGTGGGCGGTGACGGCCACCGCCGGCACACGGTGGCGGGCTGGGGGAGAGGGGCGACGCACGGAATGAGAGAGGGAGGGAGTGCGGCGCGCGGGAGAGGAGAGGAGAGGAGAAAAAAGAAAAGAAAAGAAAAGAGGAAAGAGAAAAATGTAGGGAAAGAAATGAGGTCCAATCCTCATATCTTGGGTCACACAAATGATCCAACGGAAACGATTTTAAAACAGCAAGTAAAATAAAATAATTCAAACGTAATGATTAAAATGAAAATAAATAATTAAACCCCACAACAAGTTAATATAATTCGAGAAGAAATTTAAACACATAACAATAATTAATTTAGATAAAGCACTTCAAAAATAATTTTCGTAAACTAAAAATCATAAAAATAACACAACTAAAAAAAATCCCACAATTTTAAAACAAGAGAATAAATTTTTAAATTAATAACAAATAATCTTTCAATTAAAAAAAACACTAAAATACGGGGTGTTACATCCTTCCCCCCTTAAAAAAATTTCGTCCTCGAAATTTGTAAGGTCAAACGTGACACTAATGCAGGATAGAAGATACAACCCAAAAACACGCTCGAAAGGATTATACCATCAACAACTCCCAACAAGTATGAGTAATGTTCTCTCAAGTCTATTTCCATTGGCAATTCCATCATACTCATATTAGTCTCCCAGTGACACATCACATCCAGTATTCTTAGGGTGGCTATGCTATCCAAAATCTCATCTTTCCACAAGAGCCTTAATACAACATCCAAGGAATCCCAATGATTATTATTATTATCGTAACACGATCTGCGCTAACCTCAATCGACTCCTATGTTAAAACTCACAAACCTTCATTGTATTCTACAAGTTGGTAACTTTAGCTACTTCCAAAGTTAACCATCAATAATATTTCCATCATCCAGACCTATTCCCTCAAAATCAACAAGAATTATATCCTAATTCCGCACCACCAATAGTTTAATCTCTAATTACAAGTATCATTATCAAATTCTCAAATCACCACTAATTTCTTAAGATCAACACAAAGTTTGAATCCTTAATTATAACCAAAATATCGCGCTCCTGTTGCGCACTCTGATAATTTGCCACATGCATAAAATTTATGTCCTCATAAAGCAATACCATCAAGTACAAGGTGGCTCCATACCTACTGATCAGAAAACTCTTATGACATTTGGTAGAAAATTCTTGACCTCTAAAACCATACACTATTACACACTTTCCTCAAATTCATCAAGAATTCATTCTTAAATCTGCACCAACTATTATCCTTGAATCTGATATGGATCCAATCCCAAAACTTGCCACTAAAATCCCGAACTAATAACCATCATTTCCTAAAGTCTGCAAAACCTTAAACTTTTGGTGAAATTCCCGTAAATCTATCCTTAAAGTTTGTTGAACTTACAGTCTTCTATTCCAAATCCTCGTGTCATACATCCATGAAATCGAAAACCTCAGATATCCTACTCCCCAAATAGATCACCCAGATCATGCCGTTCCTTTCAAACCTTGATATTATAAAAGCACACCAAGTCGATAAAAGTTCAAGCTTACTCTGCTAAAAAATAATAATAGCGTTCTCAGTCGTACCATCTTCCTGCTATACTTAATCCTTAACCCGTTTTTCAGCTTCGAACGAAACGAACAAAATAAAATAAACTTAATAAATTAAATAACATAATTTCAATTCCAATAAAATCAAATCAAACAAAACCGAATAAATTCAATTTAAATAAAATAATAATAATTTTAATAATTTCAAAATAAACCTTTAAACTTCTCTGGTACTGCACACATGGTTTTACTTATTCTTAGCCATAACTTCAACCAACTCGTACAGTCACTCCTATCATCTCATATTGTAAACCCAACATCGCTCTAAACTCCAGTACATCTTTAGAATCCCAAACTTAAATATCCACAAGATAATCCTTAAATTCCCCAAGTTCCTACACTGAAATCTTTACATCCTATGAACCCACAGAAATCTAAACCTCCAAGGTTTATAGTATGCAGAATTCAAACATCTCTCTGATACCAAATGTAACACCCCAAACCCGGATGGTCTGGAGACTTACTACCTGTCTCTAAAGAACTTATTATCCAACACAACTAAAATGAAACTCAAATCTTTAATAACAAAACTCAATATCAAGAGTTCTAAATAACCACCTTGACAACTCCACAAAGTCATTACTGCAGCTAAAATAAACTAAGGAGTCCGTAATCTCTCGGTAATCATAACAACTCAACCAATAATTTCATACCTCTTTCTGAAACCCAAGATATTAATAAAGCTCAAAAACATTAAAACTAAGAACATCAGAAGTCCTTCTTCCAACAACATCTCCTCAGTTTAAACACATTCAGAAATCTACTCCAGGTCCCCATTTGGACTCTCCACATCATCTGAAAAATATTATGAAGATAGGGGGTGAGTTATCAACAACTCAGTAAGCAGAAATCATATGCTAGCGTGCAAACATGAGCATTTACAAAATAGAACATGCAGAACAAAATATTTTCCAGGGTTAACATGCAGAACAGAACATATTTTCAAAAGTAACAGAGCGATTGTTTTAAGACAAGTAAAACCCTTAGTGCTTTGGCATAACATAAACTGAGTATCATCATCAGATCCAAACAGAGCATCAAACAGAGCAGAGACCATGTTTCACCCCCGTGGTAGGGTTGTGCTAACCCCGGTGGCCAAACCAGGCAGAGACAGAGGTGAAATCTTTCCTTTATTCTTCCCGGAGCCCCGAGTGTGCACACAGGAAAGACCACAATAAAACCACTTTGTTTCCAAAGTGGGTGCACTCAGAGACAGAGAAGTTGGTACCAACCCAAACAGAGCAGAGCATAACAGAGCAGAGCAGAGCAAAGCAGAGACAGAGTCAGATACGAAAAACCAGTACACCATGCCAAAGTTTTCAGATGTTGTATCAAAATAATACAAAGTACCAAAACAGATTCAGAACAGTTTACACACGCTGTACACAAAAGCCAGAACAAATAAATGCACAACTTTTCATATTCTCAATATCGCTCGTTTTCAGATTTCAGAAATCACATGACAGAATTTAGCTCATGTCTACACAATGCATGTCAGAATATATTTTCCTTTTTCACACAGATTTCATGAATAATGCAGATAAGAGACCGAGGTTGATCTTTGTTTTCACAAGTTCCCAACACAACACAATTTATGCAAGCTTTCATAAAATCAACCTCAGTCTTATTTAGCTTGTATAAAACCCAGCATAGGAACCCCGCTTACCTGACTCCTGCAGCGCATTATCTATGACTTGAAAACAGTCTCTATCCGTCTCTTCACCTATTCATAAAAATAATATAAACTAAATATTAAAGTCCAACAACACAAAATTGGTCTTAGACAACTCCAGATCCAAACTCTAGATCATAATTCAGAAAGTTTAATCAAACTCCAACAGCCAAATAACAATCCGGACAGCCCTCACTTCGACCCAAAATATTCTATACCAATCTCAGTATTGTCCAATACAAGCATCAAGACCAATGCCAATTCAAATTCCAATAACTCACACTTATTCCAACAGTTCGCAGTCCCAAACAATTACTAACAATTTAACCAATACTAAACAAAGCACACTTCTTCCCATTCACAACTCCATAACAGAAAAATATAAACTAATACCTCCAAAAATTAAACTGCACTCAACAAAGAAAATTAATTCCCCTCTAAATATTCTCTCAACCATAAATCCAACCGACCCCCCCTTACTCCTCGGACTCAGTCCGGCACAACCAACAAATTCACAGTAAATATGAATTAGTGCAGAAATACTTTTAAATCTCAAAAGTTCTTTGGAAAAAAAAATACTTACAATGCTATAATATAATTTTTGAAAGATCACGGAGGTGCTAGAAGCGGCAACGCAGCAACACAACAGTGCCAAATGCACTGTGGCCGTGGGTCTCAAAAACCCACTTCTGAACGGGTGCAAACGAAGACCCAAGATTGATAGGGTAGGGCTTAGGGATGCCGGTGAAATCAATGGTGGTGGTGGTTTGCCGTGGGTGGCGGCGCAAGGGGTGGTTTTAGGCCAAAAATGTACAAATCGGAAATGGACTTGGTGGGGCCTCACCGGTGACGGATCGGAGCTGGGGTTGGGTCCATTGGGTTGCCAAGAGGTCGGGAATGAAGTGGTAGGAAGATGGTGGCCGGAGGTGACGCGACGGCGGCGCAGCGGCGCAAGGAATGCCGCGGCTTCGTGTGGTGCGTGGAGGCTAACGACGGCGCGGCTGTGGCTGGAAATCGGAGGGGGAGGTCGCCGGCCGGTGGGGAGCACGATGGGGTGGGCGGTGACGGCCACCGCCGGCACACGGTGGCGGGCTGGGGGAGAGGGGCGACGCACGGGATGAGAGAGGGAGGGAGTGCGGCGCGCGGGAGAGGAGAGGAGAGGAGAAAAAAGAAAAGAAAAGAAAAGAGGAAAGAGAAAAATGTAGGGAAAGAAATGAGGTCCAATCCTCATATCTTGGGTCACACAAATGATCCAACGGAAACGATTTTAAAACAGCAAGTAAAATAAAATAATTCAAACGTAATGATTAAAATGAAAATAAATAATTAAACCCCACAACAAGTTAATATAATTCGAGAAGAAATTTAAACACATAACAATAATTAATTTAGATAAAGCACTTCAAAAATAATTTTCGTAAACTAAAAATCATAAAAATAACACAACTAAAAAAAATCCCACAATTTTAAAACAAGAGAATAAATTTTTAAATTAATAACAAATAATCTTTCAATTAAAAAAAACACTAAAATACGGGGTGTTACATCCTTCCCCCCTTAAAAAAATTTCGTCCTCGAAATTTGTAAGGTCAAACGTGACACTAATGCAGGATAGAAGATACAACCCAAAAACACGCTCGAAAGGATTATACCATCAACAACTCCCAACAAGTATGAGTAATGTTCTCTCAAGTCTATTTCCATTGGCAATTCCATCATACTCATATTAGTCTCCCAGTGACACATCACATCTAGTATTCTTAGGGTGGCTATGCTATCCAAAATCTCATCTTTCCACAAGAGCCTTAATACAACATCCAAGGAATCCCAATGATTATTATTATTATCGTAACACGATCTGCGCTAACCTCAATCGACTCCTATGTTAAAACTCACAAACCTTCATTGTATTCTACAAGTTGGTAACTTTAGCTACTTCCAAAGTTAACCATCAATAATATTTCCATCATCCAGACCTATTCCCTCAAAATCAACAAGAATTATATCCTAATTCCGCACCACCAATAGTTTAATCTCTAATTACAAGTATCATTATCAAATTCTCAAATCACCACTAATTTCTTAAGATCAACACAAAGTTTGAATCCTTAATTATAACCAAAATATCGCGCTCCTGTTGCGCACTCTGATAATTTGCCACATGCATAAAATTTATGTCCTCATAAAGCAATACCATCAAGTACAAGGTGGCTCCATACCTACTGATCAGAAAACTCTTATGACATTTGGTAGAAAATTCTTGACCTCTAAAACCATACACTATTACACACTTTCCTCAAATTCATCAAGAATTCATTCTTAAATCTGCACCAACTATTATCCTTGAATCTGATATGGATCCAATCCCAAAACTTGCCACTAAAATCCCGAACTAATAACCATCATTTCCTAAAGTCTGCAAAACCTTAAACTTTTGGTGAAATTCCCGTAAATCTATCCTTAAAGTTTGTTGAACTTACAGTCTTCTATTCCAAATCCTCGTGTCATACATCCATGAAATCGAAAACCTCAGATATCCTACTCCCCAAATAGATCACCCAGATCATGCCGTTCCTTTCAAACCTTGATATTATAAAAGCACACCAAGTCGATAAAAGTTCAAGCTTACTCTGCTAAAAAATAATAATAGCGTTCTCAGTCGTACCATCTTCCTGCTATACTTAATCCTTAACCCGTTTTTCAGCTTCGAACGAAACGAACAAAATAAAATAAACTTAATAAATTAAATAACATAATTTCAATTCCAATAAAATCAAATCAAACAAAACCGAATAAATTCAATTTAAATAAAATAATAATAATTTTAATAATTTCAAAATAAACCTTTAAACTTCTCTGGTACTGCACACATGGTTTTACTTATTCTTAGCCATAACTTCAACCAACTCGTACAGTCACTCCTATCATCTCATATTGTAAACCCAACATCGCTCTAAACTCCAGTACATCTTTAGAATCCCAAACTTAAATATCCACAAGATAATCCTTAAATTCCCCAAGTTCCTACACTGAAATCTTTACATCCTATGAACCCACAGAAATCTAAACCTCCAAGGTTTATAGTATGCAGAATTCAAACATCTCTCTGATACCAAATGTAACACCCCAAACCCGGATGGTCTGGAGACTTACTACCTGTCTCTAAAGAACTTATTATCCAACACAACTAAAATGAAACTCAAATCTTTAATAACAAAACTCAATATCAAGAGTTCTAAATAACCACCTTGACAACTCCACAAAGTCATTACTGCAGCTAAAATAAACTAAGGAGTCCGTAATCTCTCGGTAATCATAACAACTCAACCAATAATTTCATACCTCTTTCTGAAACCCAAGATATTAATAAAGCTCAAAAACATTAAAACTAAGAACATCATAAGTCCTTCTTCCAACAACATCTCCTCAGTTTAAACACATTCAGAAATCTACTCCAGGTCCCCATTTGGACTCTCCACATCATCTGAAAAATATTATGAAGATAGGGGGTGAGTTATCAACAACTCAGTAAGCAGAAATCATATGCTAGCGTGCAAACATGAGCATTTACAAAATAGAACATGCAGAACAAAATATTTTCCAGGGTTAACATGCAGAACAGAACATATTTTCAAAAGTAACAGAGCGATTGTTTTAAGACAAGTAAAACCCTTAGTGCTTTGGCATAACATAAACTGAGTATCATCATCAGATCCAAACAGAGCATCAAACAGAGCAGAGACCATGTTTCACCCCCGTGGTAGGGTTGTGCTAACCCCGGTGGCCAAACCAGGCAGAGACAGAGGTGAAATCTTTCCTTTATTCTTCCCGGAGCCCCGAGTGTGCACACAGGAAAGACCACAATAAAACCACTTTGTTTCCAAAGTGGGTGCACTCAGAGACAGAGAAGTTGGTACCAACCCAAACAGAGCAGAGCATAACAGAGCAGAGCAGAGCAAAGCAGAGACAGAGTCAGATACGAAAAACCAGTACACCATGCCAAAGTTTTCAGATGTTGTATCAAAATAATACAAAGTACCAAAACAGATTCAGAACAGTTTACACACGCTGTACACAAAAGCCAGAACAAATAAATGCACAACTTTTCATATTCTCAATATCGCTCGTTTTCAGATTTCAGAAATCACATGACAGAATTTAGCTCATGTCTACACAATGCATGTCAGAATATATTTTCCTTTTTCACACAGATTTCATGAATAATGCAGATAAGAGACCGAGGTTGATCTTTGTTTTCACAAGTTCCCAACACAACACAATTTATGCAAGCTTTCATAAAATCAACCTCAGTCTTATTTAGCTTGTATAAAACCCAGCATAGGAACCCCGCTTACCTGACTCCTGCAGCGCATTATCTATGACTTGAAAACAGTCTCTATCCGTCTCTTCACCTATTCATAAAAATAATATAAACTAAATATTAAAGTCCAACAACACAAAATTGGTCTTAGACAACTCCAGATCCAAACTCTAGATCATAATTCAGAAAGTTTAATCAAACTCCAACAGCCAAATAACAATCCGGACAGCCCTCACTTCGACCCAAAATATTCTATACCAATCTCAGTATTGTCCAATACAAGCATCAAGACCAATGCCAATTCAAATTCCAATAACTCACACTTATTCCAACAGTTCGCAGTCCCAAACAATTACTAACAATTTAACCAATACTAAACAAAGCACACTTCTTCCCATTCACAACTCCATAACAGAAAAATATAAACTAATACCTCCAAAAATTAAACTGCACTCAACAAAGAAAATTAATTCCCCTCTAAATATTCTCTCAACCATAAATCCAACC
Organism: Juglans cinerea; assembly: GCA_961763995.1. NCBI lineage: Eukaryota > Viridiplantae > Streptophyta > Magnoliopsida > Fagales > Juglandaceae > Juglans > Juglans cinerea. The sequence continues at coordinate 11,599,246 of CAUIVZ010000008.1, read as the reverse complement.
GACCCCCCCTTACTCCTCGGACTCAGTCCGGCACAACCAACAAATTCACAGTAAATATGAATTAGTGCAGAAATACTTTTAAATCTCAAAAGTTCTTTGGAAAAAAAAATACTTACAATGCTATAATATAATTTTTGAAAGATCACGGAGGTGCTAGAAGCGGCAACGCAGCAACACAACAGTGCCAAATGCACTGTGGCCGTGGGTCTCAAAAACCCACTTCTGAACGGGTGCAAACGAAGACCCAAGATTGATAGGGTAGGGCTTAGGGATGCCGGTGAAATCAATGGTGGTGGTGGTTTGCCGTGGGTGGCGGCGCAAGGGGTGGTTTTAGGCCAAAAATGTACAAATCGGAAATGGACTTGGTGGGGCCTCACCGGTGACGGATCGGAGCTGGGGTTGGGTCCATTGGGTTGCCAAGAGGTCGGGAATGAAGTGGTAGGAAGATGGTGGCCGGAGGTGACGCGACGGCGGCGCAGCGGCGCAAGGAATGCCGCGGCTTCGTGTGGTGCGTGGAGGCTAACGACGGCGCGGCTGTGGCTGGAAATCGGAGGGGGAGGTCGCCGGCCGGTGGGGAGCACGATGGGGTGGGCGGTGACGGCCACCGCCGGCACACGGTGGCGGGCTGGGGGAGAGGGGCGACGCACGGGATGAGAGAGGGAGGGAGTGCGGCGCGCGGGAGAGGAGAGGAGAGGAGAAAAAAGAAAAGAAAAGAAAAGAGGAAAGAGAAAAATGTAGGGAAAGAAATGAGGTCCAATCCTCATATCTTGGGTCACACAAATGATCCAACGGAAACGATTTTAAAACAGCAAGTAAAATAAAATAATTCAAACGTAATGATTAAAATGAAAATAAATAATTAAACCCCACAACAAGTTAATATAATTCGAGAAGAAATTTAAACACATAACAATAATTAATTTAGATAAAGCACTTCAAAAATAATTTTCGTAAACTAAAAATCATAAAAATAACACAACTAAAAAAAATCCCACAATTTTAAAACAAGAGAATAAATTTTTAAATTAATAACAAATAATCTTTCAATTAAAAAAAACACTAAAATACGGGGTGTTACAACTCCACTATCCTCCTTTCATTCTCACAAAGAGTTAAAAGATATAAAATGAAGAGAAAACCTTCCCAGAGGAACATCCGCTACTCTTCCATCAACGGAGTCGAATGGGGACATGCCACGTAGAAGCCACATGAACACACAGGTAGACCGCACTGCAATAATAAACAGGGATCCAGATCTGCAATAAGCCAAGAATCAGATCTAAGGCTTCTAAAGGCAATTGAACCAAAATTGTAAATTGAACCTGAAAAACACACAGTTACACTTCATAAAATTGTTTAGCTCACTGAAATCAATATAAGACTGCAAAGATTTCCTCTCTATTTGAATTCTACACGGTGTGTCATCGAGTTTGCAAGAACCAAAGTTGTGCAAAAATTCCAATTATGTCAAACTCAATCATAGTGCCTTCATCATCCAAATGTTTTATTATGTGATCTATTTAATTTTAAATTTAATTACACATACATTAGTAAATTAAGCAACTACAGAATGAACTCCAAGCTAAAGCAGCCACTTAATAAGTTACAAATGTTATCCCTAAATCAGGCATTGCTAACCTGTTACCGTAACACCCCGCTCCTTCCTTCTGACGTACGTTCATTCTTTCTGATGTAAGGGGCCTTCTTTCTGACATAAGAAAATCCCGAGAGCAGAAATTATGCAACAGTCTGCCTACCCTCTAGCGACTACGAGTCTCGTCATGCGTGTCGAACCTCGATAGCGTGTTTTAAAGATACTATGCGATTTCTAAAGTACACCCAGTGTTTTAAATGTATTAGAAATATTTATATGAGATATTTCCAGTGTTATTGAACTAAGCTTGTTTTTAAATACGACAATTATAATATTCTTGAAGAGCTCCAAAAATATTATAATTGTCGGAAATCATTTTAATATTAATTATTAAAATGATTTCAATTATTTAAAATATTATGGGATTTAAATTATGTTAAAAACTCTAATTTGAATTTAAATAGTTTTATTCTTTTAAAGATATTAAATAAGACTTCATAATTTATTAATGATGAAGAATATTATTTTATAAACTAAAGTTTAGTTTAAATAATATTCTACCTTAATTCCTCTAAGTACTTTTACTTAAGTTAATATTTACGCATTTTCAAATCAGTGTTTTAATCCTCCACAGTTAGATTGTTTTGAGGATCCCAAGACGAAAGGACTGGATTAAAACCCAGAGCCATCTCTTTCCCTTCATTTTCCCCTCTCTCTCTCTTCCCTCTCTCCTTCGGCTTGCACTGCACGACACCCTTTCTCACCCGATGCCTCCATCTCACAGCCTGGCGCTGCCGTGAGCCGGCAAGCCTCACCTCCGCCACCATCGGGACCTCCTCCCTCCGGTGAATTCTCCCATGCCAGCCTTTCTCTCTCACGCTCTCCCTTTCTCTCTATCAGCAGTGCACAACCCGAATGGGCTTGATGCTGCTGCGCCGCCGTGCGCCGTCCTCTGGCTCCACCACCTCCACGCTAGCCTTCCCTCATGCCGGCGACCTCCCACCGTCGGAGCCAAGCTCCTCACACGCAGCCCTTTCTCTCTCCTCACGGTAAGTAGCTGACATGGGTTTTTAACCCATTTCTCCTCCTTGGGCCACCGTACGCGGCCACCAAACGCCTCCATGCGCTTCCCCATCCCTCTCCCCACCGCACGGGCTTTCTCCCTCCCTCACGCACGGGTTGCCACCCTTGCGCCTCCCCCCACCGCACCACCACCAAGGGCTTCCCCTTCCACCGGTGACCTTCCCGTAGCCTCCCCATGCTCAGTCAAGCTCCCTAGCCTCTACAAGCACCCTCACTCTCCCATGGCTTCTCCTCCACTTCACGGCCTAGATTCGCCACCGTGGCGCCACCCCAGGGCCACCACGAGTTCCACCGCACCTCCCTCAGCCCCTCCATGGCTAGCCATGACCAGCCAAGCCTTCCCCTTCCATTTCCATGCTTTGAGGCACACGGGTTTCCCTTGGAAACCCACAGCTCTGCTGTGCTCCGCCACCCCAGCCGCCATGAAGACCACCCTCAGCCTCCCCTAGCCTAGCCCTAAGCCCAAACCGCCACTTTATGTGGTGGACAGCCACCACACATGGTGGACAGCCACTGTACGTGGGTTAGCCGCCATGTACAACCCTTCCGACATCATCGACTGTGACGATCAGTGAGCAACACACGGATTATCTCATCAATGGTATAACTCTCTATCTTTCATTATTTATGTTAAATATTAATTAGTTGACTAGGTTGTGGACTATACTGTTGGTAATTGTGGAGTTCACTGTGTAGTATGGAGATGTGATGTGCTGTGTAGTGAAGTGTTGGGCGTATCTGTGTAGTGTGCTGTGAAGTGTTGTGGACTGTGCTGTATAGTGTGGTTGTGAAGTATGTGCTGTAATGGTAGCGTGGCATCGTGTGGATTGGGAAGAGAGTGTGTACTCTCGTGGCTTAGTGTGGAATAAGGAGTATATATATACAATATACTCTCCTGACGTATTGTGGAATGGGAATAGTACACGCTGAGATTACTCTGTGTGGCGTAGTGTGTATGAAGGGAGTACACGTGGAGTGTACACATGCATATTAAACTGTAGTTTCCTTACTCGTCACACATACACAGTAATCTGATAGTCAGTTAAGAGTTAACTTATAGTGATTGTCACGTTTTACGAGACAAAGCACGAAACACGAGAAACTATAACTAGCATATCTAAATGTTAACAACTTAATCACTCACAATTAGAAACATGAATAAAGTCTAACTTAGAGTAAAATTATCATTTTACCCTCTACATGTGGGAAATGACCATTTTGCCCCTAACTTAAGGATTTCACAACCTAACTCAAAAAATCACCAAAATTTACATTCCTTATGTAACTTTTGTCCTAAACTCAAATATCAGCTTAAAAAATTTTAAAACCAAACACAACTATGCAAAACATGATAGGGCCGAAACTTCCAAAGGCCATTTCTCTTTGATTTTTGTTCCAATTTTATCCAACTTCAAACATATGCTCAAGTTGAAATATTGCAACTACGATCCTCCTATCTTAAGCTTAAAACATTCTTAAAACATTCAAGAAAATTATACTTTACATAATCACAAACCTCTTTAGTAAAAAGATCCAAACTTTTTAACGAAAATACAACTCTTGAATCTCAAGGTTTGACCTATTTCAAAACATTTCCAAGAACTCCAAAAATCTAAAATTTCTTCTAATATGTTCATAACACATTTCTAAGAATTAAATTTTTTTGAATCAACACATAAAAGTAACCAAAAATCATAAAATCTCACTTGAAGTACTCGGCTCCAACACTTAGCCAAAAACATAAATCTTTTCTCAACTTGCTTTGATCAAACACTTGATCCAAGGTATGCCATAATGAGATCTTCAAACCACAACATCAAGTGGTTTATAAATGTGTCCTAAAGTATATCCAAGCATTAAACTTAAAATCAAATGGCTAAAAATAAACAAAAACATGGATCTAGCCAAAAACATTAAACTTTTGACCAAACTGAGAATTCTCTTGCATAAAAATTCATATCTTTGAAACTAACACCAAACTCTTCAAACTAACATCCTAACATGTCGATAAAAGGCTTAGTATCATCAAATAAAAATATCAAATCCATTGGTGTAAGATTAAACAATAAAAGATCTAAACTTTCTTAAAACTAAAACTGTTTTTCCTCTTCCAAACTTTCTAGATCTGAGAAAAAATTTCATGAAAAGCTTTAATCATGCAACTAATCGCAAACAAACATTCATATAAACATGTTGACAATACTCCATAAAAAGTTTGGACCAAAATTTGTCTATTAGCTTGGTCAAAAACTCCGAAATACAGCACACTATCCAAATTATAGTCGAGAATGACTTTTTTAAGGTTAAAACAACTTTTGACCAATTAAATGACCATGAAATCAAACAAACAAGATACCAACGAAAGCTAGACTCAAAGAAGAGCAACTTTTAAGAAGGAATCATTGTTAGAAGATACTTATAAAGGTTCCAAAAATGGCATGCCAAAAGCCTCTGGAATTTGTCCGAGAGAGCTTCTAAGGGTTTCTTTCTAAGAATGGGGGTGAAAAGTGGTGAAGTGAGGTAAGTGGTGACCTGCACACCTCAAGTACTTATGGAAAGGGAGGTATGGTCTTGTATGAAATCTTGAGGTATGGTGGTTAGGTCAGAAAAAGGTAAGAATAGTGAAGGGGAGTGGGCTGCTGCTGTTACCCTGTAGAAGGGGGGTGATGAGGTGAATTTACCTCTCACATCAAGGGACAATTTGGGGCTATCATAGGCAGAGGTTGGTCTACCATGGGTGGGGGGAAACGGCCTCAAGAAACTTTGCCAAGGTGGCCAAAATTCATGGGCCTTAAACAAGTGGGCTTCATTTGGGGTTTAAAAAGGGTTTGGTTAGGGTTTGTGATGCTATCAAACCCAAATCCAATTTTTCTTAGCTCAATCAAATTTCTAAAGTTTAAAGGGTTGGATAATTATGTCATAACATGAATTTGAGGAATTAATAGCATGTGAAAGTGATTAAACACAATGCTAGAAATTGAATCTGGGTTTGGAGGCCAACTTTAGGGTTTGGGGAAACCGTTTAGGGTTTCAGTTTCAACCAAGTTTTTGGATTCCAACTATTTAGGGTTTCACTAGTATCGAAATTCAACCCCGAAGTGCCTTGAAATAAACAAAACGTGTTTTCGAACAAGCATTTCATTCGAAAACTAAAATTGAGATTATTGCACCATAAAATCCTAAATAATCAAACTGAGTCTAATGACACAGACCATATCACATTCTGACACTTCTAACTATTTTAAATAAATAAAATCGCGCTTCTGACACCATAGCGAGTGGCAACACTGACTATATTTCTACATGATTGGTCAATTTGTGAAAACTTATGGAGTTTTCACGAGGTTCCTAAAGCCTAAAAAAATTCTACTATTGGATGTAAGACCCGGGCGTTGTGAGGCCCGGACCAGTGCGTGAAGATTTTAGTGCCTAGTGGGACTACCGAACGATGTCGTTTTAGAGAGGTGAGTGTTTCCCCTTCAAACTTCCGTTCCTTCTTTCCGCATTTCTGCATCTTCCGTTTCTGAGTTTTGATTTTTCTTCCGCATTCCTCTCTCCCACGTTAACTCTTTTCTCTTCCGTTTCATTTCAGTTTTTCTCCTCGTCATTTTCAGTTCCTATTGCCGAAACTCTTGCCCTAAACCTCATCACTTTGATTTTTTTTTTCTGCACTGCTTCTGGTTTCCGGGGTGTGCTGTCTGCTGCATCTCTGTTGCTCTCCATTTTTACATTCCGGTCTTCCTCTGCAACACAGCGTGCATCACTTCTCATCCTTCCATTTTCGACTGGTAAGAGTTCCATCTTCATTCCTTTGATTTTTGGTCTCCTCTGCTGTAGCGTAATCATGCAGATGCTTCCTCGAATTTGGTTTGATTTATCCTCATTTCTGCAGTTTCTGTTTTTGGCCGTGAGGTTTGAGTTGCATTTTGTGAGTTCCTGGGTGTTGTGCGTGGTGAGTCTTCGGGTTTGTGTGTTTCGGGTAGGCATTGAAGCCTTTGCTGGAGTTTCTAGTTGCCGTAGGTAAGTTTCTTGCCTCAGTTTCTCGCACACACACACACACACACATTTCCACCTCTAGTCTTTTTCAATGAAATGTTTGGGTAATGTGTTCATTTTAGATTAGTTCCGTGGGCGGCTCTTTGGGCATTTCTTGGTATAACAAAATTCTTGTGGTGGAATGTTCTAAGTTTGGATTATTTGAAGTTGCATTGTAGTTGAATTGTTGGATTGGTGGTTGAGAAAATATTTAGAAGGGAATTTGATTTTCTTTGTCGAGTGCAGTTTAATTTTTGGAAGTATTAGTTTATATTTTCTGTTATGGAGTTGTGAATGGAAAGAAGTGTGCTTTGTGTAGTGTTGTTTGGTTAATTTGTTAGTAATTGTTTGGGATTGCGAACTGTTGGAATAAGTGTGAGTTATTGGAATTTGAATTGGCATTGGTTTTGACGCTTGTATTGGACAATACTGAGTTTGATATAGAATATTTTGGGTCGAAGTGAGGGCTGTCCGGATTGTTATTTGGCTGTTTGAGTTGATTAAACTTGCTGAATTATGGTCTAGAGTTTGGGTCTTGAGTTGTTTAAGACCAATTTTGTATTGTTGGGCTTTAATATTTAATTTATATTTTTTTAAATGAATAGGTGACGAGACGGATAGGGACTGTATTCAAGGTATAGAAAACACGCTGCAGAAATCAGGTAAGCGAGATTCCTATGCTAGGCCTTACACAAATTATTGAGACTGAGGTTGATTATCTGAAAACTTTGCATATTTTTATGATGAAATGAGAACTTGGGAAAAACAAAACCAACCTCGGTCGTTTATTTGCATACTCATGAAATCTGTGTGGAAAAGGAAAAATATGTTCTGACATGCATTGTGTAGACATGAGCTAAATTCTGTCATGTAATTTCTGAAATCTGAAAAATGAGCGATATTGAAAATATGAAAAGTTATGCATTTATTTGGAAAGATGTTCTGGCTTTTGTGTTCGTTGTGTGTAAACTGGCTGATTCAGTTTTGGTATTCTGTATTATTTTGATATAACATCTGAAAACCTTTGGCATGGTGTACTGGTATTTGTATCTGACTCTGTCTCTGCTTTGCTTTGCTCTGCTCTGGTTGGGTTGGTACCAACTTCTCTGTCTCTGAGTACACCCACTTTGGAAACAAAGTGGTTTTATTGTGGTCTTTCCTGTGTGCACACTCGGGGCTCCGAGAAGAATAAAGGAAAGATTCCACCTCTGTCTCTGCCTGGTTTGGCCACCGGGGTTAGCACAACCCTACCACGGGGGTGAAACATGGTCTCTGCTTTGTTTGATGCTCTGTTTTGATCTGATGATGATACTCAGTTTATGTTATGCCAAAGTATTACTAGTTTTACTTGTCTTAAAATCATCGCTCCATTAGTTTTGGAAAACATGTTTTGTTCTGTTTGATAACTCTGAAAAATATTTTGTTTTGCATATTGTACTTAGTAAATGCTCATGTTTGCACGCTAGCATATGTCCTCTACTTACTGAGTTGTTGATAACTCACCCCCTATCTTCATAATATTTTTCAGATGATGTGGAGAGTCCAACTAAGGACCTGGATTAGATTGGTGAGCATGATTAAGCTGAGGAGAGGATGTTAGAAGAAGGAATTATGTTGTCCTTTAGTTTTAATGTCTTTTAGATTTAATTATATCTTGGGCTTGGGTTTAGTAAGACTTATGAAAGTATCTGTTTGGTTTGTTATGACTACCGAGAGATTTTGGACTCCTTAGTTTATTTTGTTGCAGTAATGACTTTGTAGAGTTTTCAATGTGGTTATTTAGAGTACTTGAGATTGAGTTTTGCTAATAAAGTTTTGGAGTTTTATTTTAGTTGTGTTGGGAAACATGTTCTTAAGTGACATGTAGTAATTCTCCAGACCAATCAGGTTTGGGGCGTTACATTGGATTTCTAAAAAAAAGATTTCGTCTTCGAAATTGACGTAAGTACTAACAATCAATAATACTAAGGAGAAGATGCTGCTCATCAAACTGGCTGTCCATCATTGGACACATCGTCACTGGTCGGTGCCGGTGGTGGTGCGCCAATGTCCATTGGCATGGCGTGCTGGGGTAAGTAGTAGAATACATCGTCGTCTGGATCATATATCACGTTATGCACTGGGCCGAGGTGTTGCTCGACCTCTTCATCGTCGTCACTATCTGACATTTGACCTTCTACCAGCAAACGTCCATGGTAAGTCGATGACATAGATGAGCTTGACGTTTATGGGCTCAGCATTGGCGGCTGCGGCGTGCTCCTATACGTCTCCGTTGGACTCAGCTTGGTCCCTTGTATGTGCCTTGAAACTTTCCCGGTCTAACTTACATTTAATTTTATAAGAGCTTAATGAGATTTTCTAACCTTAGAAAATATTTGATTTCAATTCATGACTTTTAACGCTTCACTTTATGTTATGCGACATAAATGTAAGTTAGTTTCTAACTTATTCTCGTTATATTTACGTATGTACGATGGTATGACTACTGTGATTTATATTTATGTCACTTATGCTTATTATAATTGTTATAATATACCATGCAATGTCATCAACTATCTATTACACGTTTATCTATTATACGAATGCCATGTCATCTTTTATATTAATGCCATAACGTCTGTTGCGTGAATGCTATGTCATTTGTCACATGTTTATCTGTTACATGTCACGAACGCCATGTTATCGATCACATGATTATCTATCACAACTCATGAATGCAATTTCATTTGTTACATGCCACAAATGCCACTTATTCATTTTTGTTATATGTCATAAGCATTTAGTATGTCATGAAATATCTCTAAGTCAAGTATGAGTCTTTTATGTTATCATGACCCCAAGTGCATAAGAGTCTGTCATTAAATGCTTTTGAGTCAAGCACGAAACATTTATCAAGTTAAATTATATTACGGTCAAGGAGATACGATCTGCCGGGTACTACGATAAAGGCACATGAGCTACCGGGTACTATGGTGAAGGGCATACATCTATTGTAAAAACGGGTACTCAGTGTAAAGGCATGCGAGCTGCCTGAATACTTATATTCTCAGTTAGAATACATGAATTCAATTTACACGAGCAAGCATACCACATTCATGTCAACTCAAGTTATTTTCAGTCATGTCACGTTCATGTCAAGTCATGCCACGTTCAAGTCAAGTCATGTCATGTTCATGTATAGCTATGTTAATTTCAAGTCATGTTACGGATATTCAAGTTCATGTCATGATGCATACTGCTGGTAGCTTAGGAGATTTATTTGATGAGATTTTATAAATCTCATTGTGGTAGTCTTAACTATCATTTTTCCTAAAATGGTAGGTGTTGTGCTAGGGCCAATAGAGCACTGTGTCCAGAATTGGATGACATCAAGTAGATCAAGGACAAGCCTTGAACAGTTAATGGGGATTATACTTCAGTTTTTGAATGTGGTTTTGGCACTGATAATCGAGCTGCATAAGCAACTGGCATATAGACTAGATTGTTTTTAGTCTGTAACTAACAAGACCCAACTTCAGTACAATGTCTTTTCAGTTGAAATCTAGTTGACTAATGATGTTACTTCTGAGTATGCTTATATGAATGAAACATAAGGATGTTTTGGGATTAGTATTATGGTACATTGTGTATTGCTCAAAGAAAAAATTTATCTACTTCGAATAGTGCATACTGTTAGATGCAAGTTAGGTGCACTGCATCTTTAACAGTCATGAACGGGGGTATGTGATCTTATGTTGTATGTCCCGATACTTTAGGCTACATCAAATCCCAAGTGTAGTTTGGAGGCGTCACACATCCGATAGTAGAGATGGTTGGAATTGTTAAAAGAGTATGGCTGTAGTATCAACTACTATTCAAGCAAGGCTTATGTGACACACCCAATCTCTGCTTGTAATGTAACGAAGACTTAGAGCATCAGGACATGTAACGCACAGTCACATATACCCATTCATGACAAATAATATGCAATGCAACCTATGATATGACTAACAATATGTAATATTCGCAGTGGAATTGTAAGTCGTAAAAATTTTTGTACTATAATAACTGAAAGCATAACATTATATAAAAACAACCATCATTCACGCCTCATTAATTGTCCATAATATGGGGAGTGTACGTAACATATTAAACAAATGGAGATTATATCTCCTTATTCAGATCTTGGTTAACAGGGTTTCAAATAGAATGTAATTCAGAGCATCTCTCTGATGCGTTAAATGGTTTGTAGGATCATCTCTAAAAACATCATAATCAACTCCAGCTAGCGATCGGGATCTAACTCTAGTTTAATCATTCTTAGCTAGGGGTTTACATTCATCACCATGATTGGGTCGTGCTACAACTTCTACCATCGCAAATTGAATAGTAGTTAAAACTAACAGAGTGAGATTCCTTGAAATTTCAGTAAGTTAACAACCAACATATATAGAGATAACACATATATGATAGATAATAAACATGAAGTGAAGGCATGAGATGTAGAGAAAGTATTTGCTTGTCCTTCCAGATTCCTCAACATCTTTCAGAGAATTCAAATACACATTTTCTTACAAAAAATATTTCATTCTCTTTCTTTTCTTTTTCATTTATTTTCTTTCTTAACATATGGTAATATCACGGCTCCCCATTCTGCACCGTGAGTACCTGCTAGTTACCGTAGCCCAACTTTTAGGACAACTTTATTAGAGCTGCGCAGATAAATTCATTGTATTGATCATACTTTCTATGACACAGCCACCCACTGTCTTTAGGTGTCATTTTATACGACAACGCCCTGGAATCCTTTAACGAGAATCCAATCGAAGTTCATTGACTGTTATTCGTCAACTTTGGGGTTACCACTCCATTTTTAATAACTCCAGAGTGGACAAAAGAGTTCCACTAGGATAATCCCCCATCCTAGCATTGGGTCATGATAAAAATGTTTTTAATGATATGCTCATGACAAAACATGTTTGATGACATGTGCTTCTTTTGTAACAAGTTTCACACTTCATGTAAAATCTCAGATTTTCATGCATCATGCCAAAGAGTACTTGTTTATGCAAAATGTTAAAATAACTAACACATGTCATATAGTGACCAAATGCTCATAAGGTATTGTAAGACATTTCATTATCAAAATAGCAATTATACAATGAATGTGGCATTCACATAAAAGTCATATAAATATTATCCAAGAATAAGTTAGAGATCAACTTACAAACTTCTTGAGTTTATGAAGGTGGTGGCTGAGACAAGAGATGTATTACAAGTTAGAATTGTGATAGACATTTGAAAACTATACACCTAACCCATCAATACTTTAAATCTCACCGATCAAGTGATTCTATAATTCTTCTATGTGTCTAATCTTCTATATGACTTTCTAGTATCTTGAATCATGATATTTCTTGTCTAAGCCGTGCCATATACTCATGCTAAATACCAAAGAAGTCGATACCAAGCGCTTTTGCTAACCTTTTTATGATGCTATCATCAAATTAACATTGAGTCAAAGACCAAAATTTTCAAGTGACTCATACCTTCATAAGCAACTCAATCAAAGCATCATAAACTACTAGTAACCAGAAGCATGATTGTTGATCAAACCAAGTTATTAATTAATTTCCTAGCATGGCATATCATAACCAACATTTACTTTGATGCTTATAACCTCTTATCATGATCACTTAGTAACAACATCACAAATTTACTATGTTAACCTCAAAACTTAACCCGAGCATGCATACTCTTTATTTTCTCATATCAATTTTCATGGCATCATAAATTCATGCTTAACATGGTCATCCATCACTTCATCAAACATTAAGACAGACTACTTACCACTTTGAGCTTTCCCTCCGAGTACACTACTATAGCTCTCTCACTATTTTTGGAAACTCTTCTCTATATCACTCAAATTATCTTGCTTGAAGTGTGAGGTGAACTGAAGTATGAAGTGTACCATTTATAGGCTTCATTTGAAGAAGAAGATCATTCAAGAAACCACTCAAACCATAGGTTACCCAACAACCTACTTCTAGTCTTACCATGGTGAACTCGGCTAGGGTTATCATGATTTTCTTCCCTTGTTTTCTTATGTGCAGCTATTGTATCTTATGTCTACCCTATGATGAAATCATTTATGAGTTTGTGGGGGCATGGGGTGGAAGAATTTTCAGACGTTGAATAGGTTCTTGTGAACTTAGTTTGATCTTGAGCAGTTCCTTTCTTTTCTTCAAAACCACTAGTTTCCTTGGCTAGTTTGGTTCTAAGCCCCTAGTTGGTACATAAATGATTCCTTCTTTGTACAAGAAAGGGGTGAGAGTGAGGGACACATGTCTTCATGGTGGAAGAGATGAAGGAGAGGTGAAGTGTTGTTGGTAGCCGAGAAGAGCCATTTGGCTTCTTCATATCTTTCTTCCAATTTCCTTTAACTCTTTGGAGTCAACAAAGGTTTAGGTGTCAAGTAATGGCTGAAAGCAAGTAATGGCTGAAAGCCATGGTTTCTTCATCCTTGCTTGGGAATCAAGAAGATGGTGTGGGAATAGGAAGAGGTTTGGAAGAATGTTCATCATGGTGATTCAGCTAGAAGTTAGGGCTATAGTTCTCTCTTTGTTTGAGTGTTAGGGACGCAGCCTACGACCTCTTTGCATATCTGATTCTCCTATTTTCTCAATTAGGGCTATGCATTTTTAGAATTTTCCCTTCAAACTTTTGATTCAAATCTATGATCTTACTCTTAGGGTATCTGATTGCACTTATGGATGTTTGGAGTGGGATGCAAGGGTTTGACATGTTGCTAGGGGTCTTAACATGAGGTGACACTTCTTCCTTGTTTGAGATAACGTGTATAGACTCTAATTTGAGAAGGTGGAGTTTTTATGGCAAGTGGAAGATAGAAAAATCCAAATTTGATGCTAAGGGTGTCAATCGGCCAAGATAGGGTCTTTTGTCTTTCTTTGTCCTTTTCTTCTACCATCTCTTGACCAAAGACTTCATGGCGGCCAAGGGAGATCTGAGCACTTGGAATCTATCATTCATTTTGCTTGGGGACAAAGCTTATGGCCTAAAGAGGTGCTACCTTTCTCTATTGGATGGTGTAAGAGGTGTTGAGGTCCGGTTTGAACTCTAGTGAAGTGTGTTTCATGTGATTGTTAAGAATGTGCCACCCCCTTGTCCTATTTCCATGGTTCAAGTCTCCAAATTGTTCAGATGGTAGGGCTGAGCTTCTTACACACAAACTAGACAAAATACATGGTGGCATGTAATGGAAGTATCCGGTTTGTATTAGTTTAGAGTACACGGCTTGGACATACCTCTTGTAACTATGATCTGTACTAATACTTAGTATTATCTTAGTTTAGCTAATGTTTAATCTAATTAAATAGATCAAGATTAGATTTCTAGAAAATTTCCTTAAAAGGTCTAATAGCCGATTGTCATTATAAGCTAGTTGACTTGATCCTTGTTTTGGTCTTGGTCATCAAATTCTAAAATTGCCCTTTGAATTTTCTGAAATGAAGATCTTGGCAGCCAAGTATTCCTTTAGGTGCCACCTTGAAGGGTTGTATAGTCCAAGGTGTTGAATTCCTAAGGTTAAAGGTGTGATGCAAGTTTCTTTGAACTTCATCTTCAAGTTGGGCAACTTTGGCCCCAAGTTTGGTATGTTGGGCTAGGCTTGGGTTTGGGCTTTCCTTATTGGGCCTCGGCCCACTTGGGTTGGGCTAGGTTTGGGCCTTGGTCCATTCGGTTCAGGCCTAGCTTGTGGTTGGGCCTTGGGCCCATTCAGATTTGGGCCTAAACTTGGGCATTAGGCCCATTCAGATTTTGGGCCTAAACTTGGGTCATAGCTTTTCGGTTTTACCTTGGCCCATTCTAAGCTTTGTTCTTAGGAGTTGGATCCTCTACCTTCTTATGATTTAAGCCCACTTTCCTTCTAACTAGAATTCACAAGATGTTATGGGTTTTGTCCTTAAGCCCACAAATATAATAATTCTTTTAATATGGTCTATTCTCCACTACCCTTGTGGTTCTCTTGATAGGCTTTTGGTGAGGTGTTACAGCCTACATGGTTACAGATGCCGTTAATAGTATCTCTTCTTTAGGTACTTTGGCTACCATGTACACCTCTCAGAGGCATCTCTTATTGAATATGGAGCAGGCTGGTATTGAGATGGTCAGAGATACAGGCTCATACGAACAACCTAACTAGTTATTCGTTCGATAGGTATGGATGAGATTAAGAGTGCTAGGATAGATGATGCAAGTTGGAAGAAGATAATAGATGAGGTATGGGAAGGGATGAAACCAAAGTTTAGATTGGCAAATGATGGTTACTAGTGGTATGGTGATAGAATTTGCATGCTTGATAAAAGGGAAATTGTAACAGCCGAGCCCAGTCAAGCTGTTTTACAAAATTTGGGTTATAGTTATGAAAAATCGTTTGGGATTACGAGTAAAATTTTTAGAAGAGAGTTTGGGCCTAAGACATTTTTGGCTTTATATAAATTTTTTAATAGGTTTGATAATTAGGTTTTAAAGTCTTTAATGGATCAAGTGATGTTCATCAGAAAAATTTATGGGATAAGTGTATTTGTTTTATGTTGAGTCGAGACCCAAAACTTAAGTAAAACCCATACAGTAACCCCATGCATGATCAAAGTCGTGGGCCAAGTCTATTTATTTATTTATTTTTATTTTTTATTTTAGGCTAAAGAGCCCAGTCCTGTGGGAGTTCCCTGATCACGTCGCATGGTTCCATTTTCATGCATACCCCTTTTCATCCCCTTCCTCTAGATTTTCTCTTTACTACTTATATCTTCTATATATATTTATATGTTAAACATCTCAGCCCTAGTTTGTGTGCCGCTGCCTTCTCTTCACATTCTCAGCCATCCATACTTATCTGAGCCTCCACCCCCCAACCTCAGTACAGACCACAACCATTCTCTGTAAAACACCAAGCTGAAGGGCTCGGTTTGCTTCCAGTAAACCGCCACCCCAAAGCTAATCCGCGTGCCGCGACGCCGCCAAGCACCATTCGTGTCAGTACCTCAGCCTCTCTCAGTTCACCACCCAGGCCGTGAGCTACCGCCTCTCTGAGTACCCCGTCCGGTTCTCAGCTATCCCCACCCCCTGTTTTTACACCAAGAAACAAATGAGTGTTTTCCCACAACCGTGCGCCATCAACCTGCCAACCCAAGCCGCCAGCCATCGTCCCATCACCTTCGGTCTGCCGCACGCCACCTTGGTCTCTCGGTAAGCCACCGACACCCCCTCGCTGTAGCTCCCCTTTCGGCTTTGCTCTCCCTCCGTTTTCTCTCTCACAGTATCTCCCTCTCTCATTCTCAGCTCTCTCTCTCTCTCTCTCTCTCTCTCTCTCTCTCTCTCTCTCTCTCTCTCTCTCTCTCTCTCTGTGCGAGGCCATCGGAAAGTCATCACCACCTCTGTCCAACGTCTGTCGCACTCCCCGGTGCTGCTGCCTCGATTTTTGTTTTCGTGGGTATGTCCCTGCCGTCACTCGCGTTTTGCCTCTTCTGATTTTAGTTTTTGCTGTTAATAATAGTTACTTAAAAAGGGAATTGTGGTTGTCTCGGGTACTGGTAGGAGAAGGGCGTTTTTACCCTTTCGCCCTTTTTGTTTAAAACATCAGCTAAGTTGGTATTTTTTTAACTGAAACGTGGGCTGCATGTGATTTTTATGGTTACACTAAAGCACATGTGAGTCTATTTTGCTAAGCTGGTATTTTCAAGAGACTGATTTTTTTATCGAATTGGTTATTAAATAAATATTGATAAATATTTTTGGAATGATCAGTTAGTGCAAAATCCTATTATGAATCCTTCTAAAAGAATATTTTTTAAACAAAAGTATCATTATCTACTTATAATGATTTCGATATAGTTATGTTATTTTAGTTTTATAAATTATAGTACGATCTCAATTGTAAATAAGTTAGAATTTAATGTTTTAGTCGGAGTTATTAGGTTGGATATTGATGAGTTTAGAAAGTGATATTGGAATTTTAGGAATAATGAGAATTTTTGGATTTTGAGGAATTAAAAAATGGATTATTTTAGCAGCTTATGCTTGAATATCGAAATATGAGATTGATTAGAAATTTTCGTGATCATCTTATAGGTGACAATTAATTTTTGTATGGCATTGTTGAGGAAATTTTCGAAAAGCTAAGAAGTTCAGGTAAGCGGGGTTCCTATGTTAGACTTTGCATTAAAATAAAATGAACTGAGGTTGATTTTTGGAAAATATACATATTTGGTTATGAAAAAAATTTGAACTACCTCAGTTATTTGTTTTGCATTATTCATGAGATTCTGTTTAAGAATAAAGTATTTTTTGTCATGACTGGTGTAGACATGAGCCTATTTTTGACATTTTATTTCTGAACTGTGCAAAAGAGAGCGAATATGAAATTTGTGCATAAATTATATTTTTGTAATCTAATTCTGTTCTGTTCTGAAAATGTTGTGTACTCTGATATGATAAGATGTGATTTCTGAAACCTCTGGCATGACATTCTGTTTCTATTCTGACCTTACCACGGGTGTAAAACTGTAGCCTCTGTTTGGGTTGATACCAACTTTTCTGTTTCTGGTGCACCCACTTTGAAAACAAAGTAATTTTCTGCGTGATCTTTCCTATGTGCACACTCGGGGCTCCGAGAATGATAAGGGGAAGATTCACATTCTGTTTCTACTCGGTTGGCTGCCAGGGTTTGCACAATCCTACCACGGGGGTTAAACATGGAATTCTGTTCTAATATGATGTTTCAGTTATGCTGTGCCAAGGGAATTTTGATTACGAAGATTTTTGAACTTTCGCTCTGATATTTTGATAACATGTCCTGACTCTACCTTCTGAAAATAAAAAGTGTTTTGTTCTGTATTCTGAAATCTGTAAATGCTCATGTTTGCATACTAGTATATGTTCTCTGCTTACTGAGTTGTTGATAACTCACCCCTATCTCCATAATATGTTTCAGATAATTTTGATGCAACAGCTGGAAACCATGAATAGGGAGTACTTGCAAGTTTTGTTGATCATAGAAGACTAAGTGCCTTAGGGTACAATGACTTTTGGAGAGTCTTTTGGTAGTGTTGATATTTTATGTGGCTTTGGTATTTTGAGTAATGGATATTCCTAGTCTTTGTGAAGAGTTTATGTATATTAATGAGACACCATTGATGTGCCCTTATGTAGGAACATGGATATTTGTGTTGAACAAATAGGCTAATATGTTATGGAGACTCTGGTTTATTTTAAAAGTATTATTGGAGATGATTTTAGGTGGTATGAGTTAACTCTCCGGACCCTCGGGGGACGGGGCGTTACAGAAATTGTGGTGCCGGTTGGGGTTTGGCAAGGAACCACGGTGCCCAAGATGTATGCATAACGGGCTACGTCCCTTAACGTAACGTCGGAGTCTTGTGTGCTTGTATGCTAACCACACGTGTGTACAAATTCGCAGAAGAAAATAATAAGATACTAGTTAGAAAACTAATAATATTAATACCAGAGGTTTATGCATCACTCGCCCAATAGTAACCATAAGTTGATACCACATCATCATTTAAATAATACAAACCGACAATCGTTCATCTCCCAACTCAAATAAGATTACATCACAATTCTTCGTAGCCCAAATACGATAAACAGCCTAAATTACAAAAGATTATAAGCTTAATGGGGACAGACCCCTATAACTATTCCTCTGGTTGCATTAGTCCTTCCTCCCAGAAGTAACCCACCTGAGCTACATCTACATCAAAATCTACGGTTTCAAGGGGCCAAACCTTAGTGGGACTATCATGGTGAGATTTCTATGAAACCTTACTAAGTTAAAACCTATAACAACACTAAAAATGTAAACCAATGGCAATGAATATGAATGCATAAGCTTCATAGAAATAAAAGTTGAAGTCACATATACCATAAGTATACCAAGGAACCAATATTCCAAGTAAAGAAGCATAACCATCAATCATCGTAAAACTTTACCGAGCACGCAGTCCCCAAATCCACAATAAACATCACCGAGCACCCAGTGCCCAAATCATTTCATAACATATCATATCATTTACCGGATCCCAGGTCCAAATCAACATGTGGTATCTCTCCACCACATTGACACGAGGAATCTCTCCACCCAAGTCAACACATGTAATCTCTCCACTAAAACAACATGTGGAATCACTCTACCACTCACACCCATTTTGATTTATTAACGCATGTCACTACGACTCTCCATCATTGATCATGCACACACCCTAGCTCCCTTGCCACACTGTGGGTAATGACCATGTGAATGATTTCTTAACAAGCGATGCCCAATTTCGTGCTTGGCATGTTCATGGCTAAGCATCCTCTAACCTCCCTGAGTAGAGAGGAAACAACATCAACCCGAGAGTGTTACCATCTCGCCCGATCCCGTTATTGCCAACAACAACCCAGGGGACATTACTCAATTCTTAAGCGCTCCTGAGTAAATAGAGAAACTCCACTGTGATACACACATGCATCCATAACTCCTCTTGAAACCAATACAATAAGTACTTTAAAATCACATCATCAAAATAATCAATAATTAGGAATCGTAATGAGAAAACATGCACTTTCATTAGAGAATAGACTGAGAAGAAGAAGATGAATACCTTGAACATACCCAACGACAGTTGCCCCACATTACTAGTGTGGTTGTAGGAGTGACCCTACATGAATAGTGAATTAACACTGAGGCCTCATTTGGCTTCACAGATGGTCTCAACCCATCTCATTCCATTTCATCTCATCTCAACATCCAAATACCATTCAAACACAATTTTCAAATTTCAATTTTTAACCTTTTCATCTAATCATTACAACTTTCTAAACTTCCAAACAAAACACAAAATAGAATTCAACCTTTTCAAATTTTAAAACAAAATTATATTAAAAAAATAATATTCTAATAATATTTTAACTTTATAAAATTTTTATTCAACTTTTTCCGTTTCCTTTCCCAAAATCCATAAAACATCTTAACTCAAACTATTTCATTACTATTCACAAACTATCCTACTATTATTCACATATTTCTCATGTCATAATATGTAACCAAAAGATGCCTAAGCGTTGCGCTGAAGATGATAGCCTCCTTGTCAATGAAGACTCCGAGCTCAACTTCCTCATTCGTAAAGTTCAGAACATAAGAAAAATAGAAAAACAGTGTAACAGACTACTTAGGGATCATGAAAGTAAGATGAAGATTGACGGTAAAATATCTTTTATATGGATAGTGTTGTCAATCACGGTTCTAACAGCTCTCATCTCTTATTGGTAGAAGGGAAAATCATGAATCTCGGTCGTCTATGCATACATTGGATTGAAGAATGGTAGAGACCGAGTTGATTGACGGAACATGACTTGCACGTCCCTACAACTTGCCTCAGAAACAGATGCACAAATGACCTCATATCAAAGTCGCCCATGTGCCATTAAGCCTTACTTGTGTGGTTAGACGCATGTTCTGTGAATCCATATTCCTCTTTTCCATTGCATGCTTCTATTGAGATGTCATCGTTGGAGTAGAGTACATGCCTTGATATATTGCCTGCTACTCTCTGAGCACTGCTGTGCTATTTCTGGGCATTCCTATTCTCGTACTGTGTTGTTTGTTGCTTGCCCCGAACTACTTTTGTGTCACACGTTGTTCACTCGAAGGTCTGGGTTCCCTTTTGGGTCTGCTCGCCTTACTTATGGTCAGCATGCATTTTGCTCACCTGATGTAGAACACATATTTTTTTACTCGCCTTGTTTATTGCTCGCCCAATAAGGTGACTCTTGACTTGCTCACTTGTGCTTATCATCCCGTGCCTTTGCTCGTCACAATGTGTTGCTCGATCTACGAGTCTTTCATCTACATGTTTCTCGCTTGACTGTCTTCTTCCCGGTTGCATTTGCCCCCTTGCTGGAAGTTCCTTCCTTTTATTCGGCGCGGTCCTCATAAAGTTGCGGGACTTGATTTAGAGAGAAACACACTAATCCTTGTACATTTGAGGCAATATTATTGCATGTACGTACGTGTCAATTGATGTGAATGTGAATCGTCTACATGAAAGATGTTTTCCTGCATTAAGATGATTTTGGATAAAGTTCGAGGCAAGTGACTATGTACATACCCTTCTTCCTATTTTATGTAAAAAGAAATGTCATTTTTGGAATCTATATATGCTATATCTACATGTTTAAATGATATGTGTACAGACCATTTTTTTTACAGCCCCATTATATGTGCCCTTTATTATTTGTGCGATATGAAAGGGATGGGCTGCATGTTTCTAATTGTGTTTATATAAATATATATATATATATATATCTAATTGTGTGTATATTAAATATGTATATATATATATATATATATATAGTATCATTATATATTGAATGAAGGAAAGGAAATGGACTGACTATATGTTTGACTGTTTAAAGGGGCCATGACAATGAAGACAATACCGTGAGGTTAAGTGGCGGATTGCAATAATAGAATGCATGATTGGCAGTGGACCTGGTGATACCCCTTCCTGATAAGGTTAGGTTCTTATCCATGAGTCACAGACTATTCGATTCATTTTTCTAAATATGTGACCATCCTAGTTAATGCTTTAAAGTGAAGTTTAAAGTTGCAGGACGGGACTTGGCTCAAGAGAAAACGATAGAGGCCTATATTATGTATTGAGATTTTATTATATGCTTTTGATAGGAAGAGGTTTGAGAAGTTTTCAATATATGCTTCCACAGACTTTATTTTAATTTTATAAAGTACGTTTAAATTTTAAGCAAGAGAATATTTTATTCATGGTGCTTTGTTAAAGAATAGAAATTCTTAAAAGGCGAGTAGCATTCGGGTTTCCTTATTTTCTAAACTTAGCGTTGTTAATAACCCTTGGGGATATTGTGTTACAGTACACCGCCAAGGCACTAATCACTTCAAGCAAAAATATCTAAAAACCCAGCAGAGTATTGGGCTGCTAAGCGTACAAGACCCACTTAGCCATTGGGTTTTTGCCAAGTGCATTACGCAATCCACATTGATTGTTGGGTGGTGCTATGCGTATAAACTAGACTTAACTATCAAGTTTTGTCAAGCATATTCTCCACCCAACTTGACTAGTGGGCGTAGGGCTGAGCAAAAATCCGACAATCCGACAATCCGACTCCGCACCGACTCCGCTCCGGCTCCGACTTGTCGGAGTCGGAGGTTTTTTCCTCTTGGCAGTCGGAGTCGGAGTCGGAGCCATTGATGATCCGACTCCGACTCCGCTCCGATCCGACTCCGACCCTCCGACTCCGCCTCCGCCTCCGACTCCGCCTCCGACGTGGCCCTCCGACTCCGCCTCCGATTTTATTGATATTTTATAAAAAAATGTGTTTTTCTATATATTAATTATTTAAATTTTATACAATTATATCTTATATAGTTAGTTAAAACTCAATAATATATTAGTTAAATAATATATTTATACTATAATATATAGACTACATTGACTAATAATAGTTTAGTATATGTATATGACTATATGTAAATATCATACTATTACAAATTTACAATATTACTACCATGTAACACTAAATTACTAATGTATAAATATAATAGCATATAATACTAATAACTAATGTATATATAATATACTATAAAGTTATAAACACTAAGATGAATAATAACATCGACATGTAATATTGTAATACTAATGTATAAACACTAATATATAAAATTATAATAACATATAATACTAATGTATAATAACTAAAGTATTATTCATATAAATTACTAATAGTATTAATTACTATATATAAATTAGTAAATCACTTTAAGCCTATATATAAATTACTGTAGTATCAATTACTAATACTATATTACTATATGATACTATTAACTATAGTGAATCAGTGATATACTAGTATTAGACATTAGTGTACTAATACAATCAGTGATATAGTTAGTATAATATTTATACTAATACTATTATTAATTATATAGTTATACTAAATTAAAATCACTATAGCAAATACTAATATATAATTATGCTAATCACTATAACTAATACTAATACTAATACTAATATAGATTATAGTAATAACTTATAGTATTATAACTATACTAAATCACTATAACTTATAATAATATAGTTATACTAAAATTTAAATCACTATAAGTAATACTAATATAGTTATAATACTAAATTACTAATATAGTTATATTACTATAGGATACTATTAACTATAGCGATAAACTAGTATTAGTATACTAACATTATTAGTGATATAGTTAGTATAATATTTATACTAATACTATTATAAATTTATATAGTTATACTAAATTAAAATCATTATAGCAAATACTAATATATAGTTATTCTAATCACTATAACTAATTCTAATACTAATATAGACTATAGTTATAACTTGTAGTATTATAACTATACTAAATCACTATAACTTATACTAATATATTATAAAGTTATACTACATCACTATAACTTATACTAATATAGTTATACTAAATGACTATAACTATAACTATAACTATATATAGTATTAATATTACTATTAGTATAATATATTGTATTAATATCACTATTAGTATATTATATATAGTATATATATTATTAATATCACTATTAGTATAATAGTATTAATAACTATTAGTATATTAGTGTATTACTAGTATTTCGTATACGGTGCCCTTTTTTCTAATAGTCATTTATAATAATATATATCATATATTTTTTTTAATGAATCTTCATATATATATATATATAATATAAAATAGATTCATATTAATTAGTAACTATACTTAATACAGTTAAATTGTTAATACTACTTTACAATACATAATACGGTGTCGTTAGTCGTTTCTCGTTGGGGACCTGGGGACTGAAGACTGAAGTAGTGAAGTAAATTGTAATTAGCCTAATTAGCCAATTAGGTCAGGTGCTGAGGTACGGGTTCCCCTTCCCCAATCCCCATTCCAGACTGAATCGAAGACCCATCGGCCATCACCCACTAAACCCTAGCAGCCCTCTCTCTCGCGCAGGCGCAGCCGCGCAGCCCTCTCTCCGCAGTCGCGCGGCCCTCTCTCCTCAGTCACCGATTCGCCACTCCTCTCGCAGAACCCCTCTCTCTCGCAGCCCTCTCTCTCGCGCAGGCCGCAGGCGCAGCCCTCTCTCCTCAGTCGCCGTCGCGCCGATTCGCCTCTCCTCTCGCAGAACCCCTCTCTCTCGCAGCCCTCCTCTCACGCAGACGGCTTCCATGCTTGCATGATCAATTACTTGAAAGGTCAGTAGGGTTTCTCCCAACTTCGTAAATCGGTGATCTTTTTATTTTTTTATTTTTCCTCTTGTCCGAATTGGGGAACATATGTTTGTTGCATCTTCGGTTTTTATTGTGGAAGTTTTTGTCTTATAATAATTATCGTTGATTGATGTGCACTGCGTTTGGTTGATGGGAAAAATGTGGGTCAAAGAAATTGATGATGGGATTTGTGTGTTGGGCCTTGTTTTTGGTTAATGGGTCTGAGTAAGGACTCCGTTTGGTTGCCAAGAAAATGTTGGAAAAGAAAAGTTAAAAACAAAAGGTTATGCACATGGCATGATTGACAGTGGTGTAATTTCTACTTCCGGATTTAATATTGTCCAAGCAATTCACTCGGATAACTATGAATGATGTAGGCTAGGGGTTCACTTTATTTTACCATCTTTATTCCACCATTGGTGCATGGATTTGAGTAGAAAAAAGTCTATCAAGTTGGGTTAATGAAATTCTGTTATAACAATGAAATAACTTGTTGGCATTGCCAAACCATCAAATAACTTTCAATGTAGGAAAAACAATTCCCCACAACATCAAAAACAGAAACTTCACTATGTTGGAAAATTCTTAAATTTCTAAACTTCCAAACACCCTAAGCAATGATAACAAACTGTGCAAAAATATGGGGATCATGGAGTTCCATCACTGCCCAAACCACACTATCAAACCCTGCATGCAAGTCCAACAGATGCATATCCCTTCCAAAATATTTAGCCCATATTTTTGAAATACTAGGACATTTGCATAATGCATGATAAACATCTTCATTAACTGCATGAAAGAAATTGCACATACCAGAATCAAGTATCTTGTGATGAGATAGCTGGCATTTAGTGGGTAAATCATCATTACAAGCCCTCTATACTAGCTTATCAGCATTCCAACGAGGAAATAATGAGATATTTAGTATGTCAGCAGTTCTCGACCAACAAGTTAAGCAATCCACCAAAACAAGTTAAGCAATGCCAACAAGTTAAGCAAAAAGTCTATAACAAATGAAATTATGTTATACAGATGCAACAAAAAAAAAAGAAGTTGAGTTAATGAGTTAATGAAATTCTGTTATACAGATGAAATTCTGTTACTTTTTCTATTTTTCTGTTTTAGATGATTATATATTTTCTCAAATATATTTATGTTTTAGTGATTGTAAAACATCCACAAGTTGAGTTAATGAGTTTGTATTATGCTTTTGGGGCTGTGTTTGGCGTTTTAGTGATTGTCTTAACCGTACTATTTTGTTTGTTTGTTGTGTGTTAGTTCTTAAATCATGAATATAGAAGGCAGAAACACTTCTACATCCACAGCTGCATCTTCTCCCGCCATCCCTGAATAGCCTATTGATGCTCCTTGTCCCATGGTTGAAGAGTCCACTGGACCAATAGAATCTTCGGTAGGCACTCCTAGTGCCTTCTGTTCTAACCCTCGCCCTCCACCTGGTAGTAGAGTTCCTAAGAATAGGTCTTTGGTATGGGTCCACTTCACAAGAGTGCCCGATTGTGATCCTGAAGAGCCAATAGCTACTTGTAACCATTGTGGGAGGCAATGGAAATGCCATCCCAAAAGGCAAGGCACTTCGGCCATGAAAACACACATCCAACTTTGCCCAAAAAACCGTAAGAGTAAGTTGGACAACACTCAAACATTCTTGGTCCCGGAAGCAAGAATTGAAGGCCAAGGGGAGAAGACCTTAGGGATGACCAAGTACAATGAGAAAAAAATCCGGGCAGCCCTTGCTAGGATGGTGATAGTGGATGAGTTACCCTTTAGGGTTGTTGAGGGCCAAGGGTTTCGGGAATACACTAAATCCCTTGATCCTAGGTTTCCAATTCCTTCTCGATTTACCGTAATGCGTGACTGTATGAGACTATTCTTGAAAGAGAAGGATAGCTTGAAGAAAATGTTTTTGACCACCAAACAAAGAGTGTGCCTGACCACTGACACTTGGACTTCTATCCAAAATATTAATTACATGTGTGTGACCGCTCACTTTATTGATGGTGATTGGAAGTTGCAGAAGCGGATCATTTCATTCGTTCGGATTAGCGACCACAAGGGGGCAACGATTGGGAGGGAGTTGGAGGAGTGTATGCTTGATTGGGGCATTGACAAAATCCTCACAATTACGGTGGACAATGCTACCTCTAACGACTCTGCTATTGATTGGTTGAGAACAAGGGAAATAGGAAGTGAGGATTGTGTTGCAGCTCACGAGTTTATTCACATGAGGTGTACGGCACACATCTTAAACCTTGTTGTGAGTGAAGGTTTAAAAGATGTTGATGACTCGATCATAAGAGTCAGAAATTTGATTAAGTATGTGAAGTCTTCTCCCCAAAGACTTGCCACTTTCAAGTCTTGTGTTGATAGGTCAAAAGTGCCATGTTCTAGTTTCTTGTGTCTCGACGTGCCTACTAGATGAAACTCGACTTTTCTTATGTTGGACGTGGCTGAGAAGTATCAAAAAGCCTTCCAACTTTTGCTTGATGAGGATCCCTACTCAAGAGTTTATTTATCTGAGGATGGGCATGGGAAAAAGGGTCTAGGAGCACCTGAGGCTGATGATTGGGAGACCATAAGAAACTTTTCGAAGTTTCTTCATGTATTTTATAATGTCACCATGCGTATTTCTGGTACACTATATGTTACATCAAATTTGTATGTCCAAGAGCTCATTAATATTCATAAAAATTTGAATGCTTTTTGTACCAATAGTAATCGACGCTTGAGTTCAATGGCTTTGAGAATGAAGACAAAATATAATAAATATTGGGGTGATCTTGAAAAAATAAATCGATTGTTGTTTGTTGCTGCCATTCTTGATCCACGGTACAAATTAGTTGCTCAAGCATATTGGTTCAACAAAACATTGGGGGATGAGAGGGGTGAGGAGTTTGTTGTACTCCTCAAGAGAGATATGGAATATTTATATGAACAATATGTAGGGTTTTGTGGTGGCCGCGTAACTGGGTCTAAGTCAACTCGGAGTCGGAGTGGTGAGGCTAGTGCATCAATGGGGAGTAGTAGTGGTACCGGTAATGATGATGATCCCATGGACTTTTTGTTCGAATTCCATAAAGATAAAAAATCAGCATCCTTGATGGATTGTAAGTCCGAACTAGAGCGGTATTTGTTGGAGGATGTTGAGATTCCTACGGGAAATTTTGAAATTTTGGTATGGTGGAAAGTCAACTAAAGCAAATATCCGGTTCTTGCCCTAATGGCAAGAGATATCTTGGCCATTCCGATCACCACCGTTGCATCTGAGTTAGCATTTAGCACAGGAGGCCGTGTCCCGGATCCATTTAGGAGTTCTTTGGCTCCTAGAACTGTCGAAGCTCTTGTGTGCACGCAAAACTGGTTGAAATCAACTCCTATATGCTTGAGTCAAAATTATACGGATGCCATTGATGATGCGGAGAGTTATAAGTTAGACTCAGGTAATGTATTTAGAGATTTTTTTAAGTTGTTATATATGTTGATTTTGACATTTTCTGATACTAACCTCTTATACTTTAACATCTTAATGTAGAATTAATCACTGGTATGGCCAACTTACTTCGTGAAGATGATTGACAATTTGACATATTGAGCCTTTGAGGTTTGAGCTACTATCCAAAATACTAAATGCTTCATGCTAAATTCTGTTTACTTTTCAAAGACAACTATGCTATCTACTTCTATTTTGTTTATACCATTGGTCCATATTTATTTAAGTTTCCGAGACCTTAGTTCAAAAAAACTAAATGGATCCATTCCTCCTAATAAGCTTTTTGAGAATATTACAACTATGTAAGATTTTGCATCTTCCTAAAAAGATGTAATATACATGCTTTTTTTGTTTAAATTTATTTTTCATATGATATTAAAGTTGGGTTGTTTTTCTTACTAATATTTTCATTTTTTTTTTCAGGCACAACTTGAAAGTTGGAAGTTTGAACATTTGGAAATTTGTAACATTTAATATATTTTGGTTCATTTGGAAGCTTGTAATTTATTTTATTTTGGTGCATTTAAAAGTTTGTAATTAAATATTTAAATGTTGTTGGAACATTTATTTTGGTTGGCTCTTAGAACATTTTAGATTTTTTTTGTTTGTTAGAATGATGTGGATATCAGGATATGGAATCTGGATGATGGGAGTACATGTAAAAATAGGACTTTCTTTTTAATTTTTGATGCATGTTATTGTAGTAGTGGTAAGTATCTATTATTATAATAGATGTGGATGATGGATGGTAGGTGTGATATGTGGATGTTTATTGTAGTGATTAGTATTTAGTTGGATGTGGATATGAGGATATGGATGATGGATGATGTGGATATTAGTAAGTTTGGCCCTTCGAAACTTTTGTAATGCAGGTTTTTGTTTGCATGTTCTTTTAGTATAATGATAACATTAGATTGATATTGCATGCATGTCCAAGTCTTCTATTTAGTTTAGATTGTAATATTGAGAAAGCTGAAATTTGAAAGCCCACAAAATTTTTTTTTTTAAAAGTGGGTCAAATATGAAGTTAAAAAAGACAAAAAAATAAAATAAAAAAATCCGACTCCGCTCCAACTCCTCTCCGACAAGTCGGAGTCGGAGTCGGAGCGGATTATGACTGTTTCGGAGTCGGAGTCGGAGGTCGGATTCGACCTCCGACAAAGTCGGAGTCGGAGTCGAAGGTTGGGCCCTCCGACTCCGAAACAGTCGGTGCTCAGCCGTAAGTGGGCGTTATTAAGCACAACAATCCTGCTACATCCAAGGGCTTACATCTTATCAAGCATAGGATCATTTATACAAAATATTTTTACAATGCATTGTATAATATATCTCATGGGATTACAAACATCAATAGGATCATAATAACATATTATTTCAAAGCAATGGTTAAAGCATGTTTTCTTTAGCATGCAATTTTTTAGCTAGTCCAAAAGTAAATCACTTACCCTTAGGTTTTCCTTCCAAGTGTTCATGTGCCCTGATTGCTAAAAGATTTGCAAGTGCTTTATGTATCTTTATTAGCCTTGATGTTTTAATAGACTCTCTAAGTATCATATTGGGCTTCTATATATAGGCATGTTTAGTCTTGCTCTTATTATAGGCTTGTTTAGTTTGTTTACCAACTTTATGTTTGTTGGTTTATATTTGGGAGGGTTTTATTTGCTTATTTGTAATCTCCCAGATGCTTCGCTTGTAACAACGGCATTCCTCCGTCATAAGTGAGGGCATATTAGTAAAATTGGAACGGGGCCGCTATGTGTGTGGCTACCGACTCTTTCAAAAAAAAATAAATATTGGGCTTCTATGAAATGCCCGTACATGTGGTGAGACTTTAACAAATAATTTTAGAAAATGAGATCGAAATTACTAAATTTTAACAAATATTTCGTCTTTAAATCGCAAGTCGAAGATAAGGGATGAAGGAAAAACTTTGGAAGTGGATTCATTGTTGGAAGAAATGTGGCGCCCCCGACCCCCATGCAAGGAGACACGGAAATCGAGATGCCAGGATGATGACAACACGGTCACGCATCCCAACGAAAGTGCCAAGTGTGTGTACATGCAACAGTGTACAATAAAAACGCAGCGGATAATTAAGTCTACTAAGTACCAGAATTTAAAATACAATTTAAATATCAGTAGAGGTTTAAAAAGCAGTTATACAGTCATCCAAAATAAAGTTTAACACATGTCCCAAAATACAAATGAGTGATCTCAAATCACTCCTCGGGCGGAGCCGAGTCCTCAGGCTCACCCTCATCTTCAACTGCATCAAAATCTGCGCTACCACAAAATGGTACCGCAGGTAAGTATAACCCAAATAACCATGTAATGAAAATGCATTAATGCAACCAACATGCATGCATATGAAGAAATATGCATTTTCCTCAAAACCTCATTTTTCCCGAAAATGATTATTTTCCAACACACGCCAAAATCTCATTTGGCCCAAAAATATCCGTAAAACATTTTCCCTGAAAATGATTTACACAAAAATCCAACACACACTATTTTCCCAGAAAATAGTTCATTAATCCATTATTACCATATGTACCATGGCCTCCCCTAGGGACCATCCGCACGTCCTGGCTTCGTAGCGATGCACAGTTCCGCGCCCAGCGCGTTCGTGGCCAAGCACCCACTACGCAACGAGCGATGCCCAGTTCCGCGCCCAGCGCGTACGTGGCCAGACATCCTCTGGTCCCCGCCAGCAGAAGGACCACGGAGTCGGCACGACTCTCTCGTCCGATCCCATTGTCGCCCGACGACAATCCAGGGGACGTTACTCAGTATATTCCGCTCCCGAGTAACCAGAGGAGCTCCACCGAGATAATGCCCCATCTCGGCTTGGGGTCGTGATACACACGCACCCAAAATCCATTCTCACATGAAAACCCAGTTTCCTTTACAAACATGATCATGCGTGCCAAATGCAATGTACATGAACACAATATCCAAACTAACAATTACCAATCTAATCAAATCCAACCAAACAACTCCAATCACCAATCCATTCGACCCCCGAACTCCTCGGACTCAGTCCGGCATGTCCAACCAAATACAGTGAAATGAGTTAGTGCAAAAATACATTTAAATCACGAAAGTTCTTTGGAGAAATACTTACAGTGCAATATAGTAATTTTCGAAGGATCACGAAGCTGCAAGAAGTGGAAAAACAGCTGCAGAACAGTGTAAAATACACTGTGGCCGTGGGTCACAGATACTCACTTTCAAACGGAGACAAACGAAGACCTAAGATTGATAGGGTAGGGTCTAGGGAGGTCGGTGAAGCTAGTGGTGGTGGTGGTTGGCCGTGGGTGGCGGCGTAATAGGCGGTAGAAGATCAAAATACCCAAATAGGAAATGTTGATGAATGTACTTCACCGGTGATAGATCGGAGGTGGGGTTGGGTCCAATGGGTTGCCAAGAGGTCGAGGATGATGTGGTGAAAAGATGGTGGCCAATGGTGGTGCGACGGCGGCTGAAAGAGTGCCGCGGTTTCAATGGGCTCGTGGTGGTTAACGGCGGCACGAATGGAGCTGAGGTTGGTGGGGTAGGGTCGCCGGCGGGTGGGGGAGCTACTGGGCTGGGCGGTGCAGGCCATGGCGGTGGGTTAAGGGTGAGCGACGGAACGCACGGGAGAGAGAGGGAAGCCGTTCGCGCGGGGAGAAGGAGAAATAAGGAGGAAAAAGAAAAGAAAGAGAAAAGAAAAGGAGGAAAAGAAATATAGAGGGAAAAGAAATGAGGTCCAATCCTCGTAACTTGGGTCCCAAAAATGAACCAACAGAAACGATTTCAAAACCATAAGTTAAATAAGGGCGATCTACACTTCCTTCCATACAAAGCTTCATACGGGGCCATCTGAATGGAGGAATGAAAACTGTTATTATAAGAGAACTCAATAAGTGGCAGATGATTCTCCCAACTTCCTTGAAATTCCATGACACAAGACCGCAACATATCCTCCAAAGTCTGAATAGTACGCTCTGATTGACCGTCTGTTTGGGGGTGATATGCAGTACTAAACTTCAACTTAGTACCTAAAGCTTCCTGCAGACTCTTCCAAAAATGGGACGTGAATCGCGGGTCCCGATCCGACACGATACTCTTGGGTACTCCATGCAAACGCACTATCTCCTTGACATATAACCGAGTCAACTTACCCAAAGAGTCAGTATTATTAATAGGCAAGAAATGAGCACTCTTGGTCAACCGATCAACAATCACCCAAATTGAGTTCTTCCCACTAGGAGTACTCGGCAAACCCACAACAAAATTCATAGAAATATCATCCCACTTCCACTCAGGAATAGGGAGAGGTTGAAGTCTACCAGCAGGTCTCTGATGCTCAGCCTTCACTTGACGGCACGTGTCACATTTCTCGATAAACAAAGCGATGTCCAACTTCATTCCTTCCCACCAAAAATTTCTCTTTAAATCTCTATACATCTTTGTGCTTCCTGGATGAACTGAATAAGGAGCCGCATGAGCTTCTGCCAAAATCCGCTCTTTAAATTCAGAATCTCGAGGAATCACTCTACGATCCCAAAACCGAAGAATACCATCCTTATCCAAGCTGTAATGCAAGGGTCCTCTAGACTTCCTGACTCTTTTCCTGATAGCTAACAACTTAGGATCCCTTCTTTGAAGAGTCTTTAATTCTTCAAAATCCACTACTCGGACATCCAAAACTGAAGATAATAATTCCTCTTGCTGCGAACTCTCGATAAGAAGCCTTATCATTCCACAAAGGAGAGAGTCCAAATCTGATGACTCTGCTTCCTCCACTTGTTGAGACTTTCTACTCAAAGCATCAGCGACTAGATTTGCCTTTCCTAGATGATACTTGATCTCACATTGATAGTCGCTAATCAGCTCTAACCACCGTCTCTGCCTCATATTGAGATTCTTCTGAGTAAACAGATGCTTCATGCTCTTGTGGTCAGTATAAACTTCACAGGCTTCGCCATACAGATAATGCCGCCAAATCTTAAGAGCAAAAACTATTGCCGCCAACTCCAAATCATGTGTGGGATAATTCCTTTCATGAATTTTCAGCTGATGAGATGCATAAGCTACAACCCATCCCTCTTGCATAAGAACGCATCCCAACCCGAATTTGGATGCATCACTAAAAATCACAAATGGTTTGTGTGGCTCCGGAAGTGCCAAAACAGGTGTCGTTGTCAATCTTCTATTCAACTCTTGAAAACTTCTCTCACATTTGTCAGACCATACAAACTCAACATTCTTCCTTGTCAAGGCAGTGAGAGGTTCTGATAGTCGAGAAAAACCTTCCACAAATCTTCGATAATAACCAGCAAGTCCCAAGAAACTTCGTATCTCACGAACTGTTGAAGGACGAGGCCATGACAAAACAACTTCCACTTTACTAGGATCTACAGCCACCCCTTCTAGAGAAATCACATGCCCAAGAAACTTAACTTCTTCTAACCAGAATTCACACTTGCTTAGCTTAGCATACAACTGATGCTCTCTTAATTTCCCAAGTGCCAGACGAAGGTGACAAGCATGCTCTTCCAAATCTCGAGAATAAATCAGAATGTCGTCGAGAAACACCACCACAAAAGAATCCAAAAATGGTCTAAACACCCGATTCATTAAATCCATAAAAGCGGCAGGAGCATTCGCTAACCCAAAAGACATCACTTTCAATTCATAATGCCCATACCTCGTTCTGAAAGCAGTCTTGGGCACATCCTTATCCCTTATCCTCAGCTGATGGTACCCTGATCTCAAGTCAATCTTCGAAAAGATAGCTGCTCCCTGAAGCTGGTCAAACAATTCATCAATTCTAGGAAGAGGGTACTTGTTCTTGATAGTCACCTTGTTAAGCTCCCGATAGTCTATACACATTCTGAGAGTACCATCTTTCTTCTTGATAAATAATACGGGCGCTCCCCACGGCAAAGTACTAGGCTGAATAAATCCTTTATCAACCAATTCTTGCAATTGAGTCTTCAACTCTTTTAACTCAGTCGGTGCCATGCAGTAAGGAGCCTTATGCACAGGAGCCGCCCCAGGTTCCAGATCAATAACAAATTCCATATCGCGAACGGGAGGCAATCCAGGTAACTCATCCACGAACACATCAGGAAATTCTTCCACCACTACAATATCCGCTAAAGATTTCTTCTCAGATGGTGTAGACACGACTTGAACCAAAAAAGCATCTGCTCCACAAGCTATATCTCTCTTAGCTTGAATTGCTGATATAATTGATGGTCTTGCCTTTAACTTGCTTCCCACGAATTCTAAATAATCCCCATCCGAGAGTTAAAAACCAATTACTCGACTTCTACAATCAATATTTGCAGAATAACGATACAACCAATCCATACCCAAAATTATATCAAAACCAAGCAACTTGAATACAATCAAATCTGCATCCAGTGTCCTCCCACAAAAATCCAAAGGACAACCCAAAGCAACCTTGGAGCAACACACAATCTCGCCATTGGGAAGAGCCACAACTAAGAATTGTGGTAGAGGTTCTGTGACTAGATTGCACATCCGTGCAAACGTGGCGGACACAAAAGATTGGGACGCCCCAAAATCAAACAAAGTACATGCATAAAAATCATATAGATGAACTCTACCTGAGGCAAACACATCCACCAGACAAATTCAAAAAACCCAACCACACCAAATATTAAATCGAAATAAAAACAACTAAATGCATACCAGTAATCACCCCAGCATCGTGGGTCTCTGGAGCCTCATAATCCACATCACCAGGAGTCACTACATAGACCAGGGCTTGTACCAACTGTCTCTGGCTGCCCCTTCCACCTCGTCGACCTCCTCGTCCTCCTTGAACTTGACTGGGACACTCCCGATCAAAGTGACCCGGCTGGCCACATCTATAACACTGAATTCCCCTTTGACCGCAGTCACCCTCATGGGCTCTACTGCATCTAGGGCACACTGGAGTCCGGCCTCATGCACGAACACCGGAGGTTGTCTGTGAATGGGCCCCGGTCCTCTAAACAAACTTCTGTGGCGTTCCAGAACTACTTCCTTCACCAATATAACTCCGCCTCTTCTGACCTTGAGGGGAGCCTACTCCAAAACTATTTTCCCGCTCTGCAATGCTGGCCAAATCCATTAACTTCTGAAATTCCATAATCTGAAGACAAGCCACATGTCTGCGTATTTTGGGGCGCAGACCCTCCAGGAAACGCTCAACCCGCAACTCTTCAGTAGCAATAAAGTGAGGAGCGAACCGTCCAAGCTCCATAAATTTCCTTGCATATTGCTCGACAGTCATGTTTCCTTGAACCAAATTATTGAACTCTCGAGCCTTTTGTCGTCTCACCGAAATAGGGAAGAATCGGTCATCAAATTCTTTCTTAAAACGCTGCCAAGACACAGAAGCCAAGGATCCCAACTCCATTTCTAGAAGTGGCTGCTTGGTCTCCCACCAGTTTGCCGCTTCACCTTGCAGCATATAGCTTCCATATAGAACCATCTGGGCCTCGGTGCATCCACAGACTTCAAATGTTCTTTCCAGATCTAGAATCCACCTCCTAGCTCGCATTGGATCCTCCTCCCCAGTAAAGGCAGGAGTCCTATGCGTTAGGAAGCGCTCATAAGTGCACCCAACTTGGACCGCTCTATTCGGATCTCCTTGCGGCAGTCGGAAATTCTGCTGGAGGAACTCTGTCATCCTATTCAACGCCCTCGCCATGGCATAATTTCCATCACCCCTCGGTAACTCATCCTCGGGCACATCAGCTTGTCTTCTTGGTCTCACCATATTCCAGTCATAGAGCAATCTCCAACCCCGCTTAAATCCAGACAAAATCAAACTCAACCAAAAGCAACACAAAAATACAGTAAGATAAAATAGAATTAAATAACATCAAATAACATAAAATATAAAATAACAATAAACTCATAATATAAAATAAATAATTTACCACACTTAAAAATTATTTTAAAATAATAAAATAATTTATGGTACTATACTAAGGGACATGTGGTTTTACCCAGAGCCGAACTGCTCTGATACCACCTGTGGCGCCCCCGACCCCCATGCAAGGAGACACGGAAATCGAGATGCCAGGATGATGACAACACGGTCACGCATCCCAACGAAAGTGCCAAGTGTGTATACATGCAACAGTGTACAATAAAAACGCAGCGGATAATTAAGTCTACTAAGTACCAGAATTTAAAATACAATTTAAATATCAGTAGAGGTTTAAAAAGCAGTTATACAGTCATCCAAAATAAAGTTTAACACATGTCCCAAAATACAAATGAGTGATCTCAAATCAATCCTCGGGCGGAGTCGACTCCTCAGGCTCACCCTCATGTTCATCTGCATCCAAATCTGCGTTACCACAAAATGGTACCGCAGGTAAGTATAACCCAAATAACCATGTAATGAAAATGAATTAATGCAACCAACATGCATGCATATGAAGAAATATGCATTTTCCTCAAAACCTCATTTTCCCCGAAAATGATTATTTTCCAACACACGCCAAAATCCCATTTGGCCCAAAAATATCCGTAAAACATTTTCCCTGAAAATGATTTACACAAAAATCCAACACACACTATTTTCCTAGAAAATAGTTCATTAATCCATTATTACCATATGTACCATGGCCTCCCCTAGGGACCATCCGCACGTCCTGGCTTCGTAGCGATGCACAGTTCCGCGCCCAGCGCGTTCGTGGACAAGCACCCACTACGCCACGAGCGATGCCCAGTTCCGCGCCCAGCGCGTACGTGGCCAGACATCCTCTGGTCCCCGCCAGCAGAAGGACCACGGAGTCGGCACAACTCTCTCGTCCGATCCCATTGTCGCCCGGCGACAATCCAGGGGACGTTACTCACTATATTCCGCTCCCGAGTAACCAGAGGAGCTCCACCGAGATAATACCCAATCTCGGCTTGGGGTCGTGATACACATGCACCCAAAATCCATTCTCACATGAAAACCCAGTTTCCTTTACAAACATGATCATGCGTGCCAAATGCAATGTACATAAACACAATATCCAAACCAACAATTACCAATCTAATCAAATCCAACCAAACTACTCCAATCACGAATCCATCCGACCCCCGAACTCCTCGGACTCAGTCCGGCATGTCCAACCAAATACAGTGAAATGAGTTAGTGTAAAAATACATTTAAATCACGAAAGTTCTTTGGAGAAATACTTACAGTGCAATATAGTAATTTCTGAAGAATCACGAATCTGGAAGAAGTGGAAAAACAGCTGCAGAACAGTGTAAAATACACTGTGGCCGTGGGTCACAGATACCCACTTTCAAACGGAGACAAACGAAGACCCAAGATTGATAGGGTAGGGTCTAGGGAGGTCGGTGAAACTAGTGTTGGTGGTGGTTGGCCGTGGGTGGCGGCGTAATAGGCGGTAGAAGACCAAAATATCCAAATAAGAAATGTTGATGAATGTGCTTCACCGGTGACGGATCGGAAGTGGGGTTGGGTCCAATGGGTTGCCAAGAGATCGAGGATGATGTGGTGAGAAGATGGTGGCCAATGGTGGTGCGACGGCGGCGCAGCGGCGGAAAGAGTGTCGCGGCTTCAATGGGCTCGTGGTGGTTAACGGCGGCACGAATGGAGCTGAGGTTGGTGGGGTAGGGTCGCCGGCGGGTGGGGGAGCTACTGGGCTGGGCGGTGCAGGCCACGGCGGCGCGACGACGGTGGGTTAAGGGTGAGCGACGAAACACACGGGAGAGAGAGGGAAGCCGTTCGTGCGGGGAGAAGGAGAAATAAGGAGGAAAAAGAAAAGAAAGAGAAAAGAAAAATAGAGGGAAAAGCAATTAGGTCCAATCCTCGTAACTTGGGTCCCAAAAATGATCCAACGGAAACGATTTCAAAACCATAAGTTAAATAAAATAATTTCAACGTAATGGTAAAGTCAAATTGAAATAATTAAATCCCAGTAATTAATTAAATATTAAAAGTAATTTAAATGCATAACAATAAATAAATATTAAGAAAGCACATAAAAATAATTTTCACCAAATTAAAATCATAGAAATAAACTCACTAAAAATCCAACCAATTTTAAAATAAGAGGATAAATTTTTTGAATAAATAAAAATAATCCTTCAGTAAAAATACACTAAAATACGGGGTGTTACAATAAATGAGACATCTATTGGTGAAGGATAGGTCACTAGAAGATATTCTTGCTGCCCTACAACAGTTAAGGATAAGTAGTTTCTAGGAATTGGAGGTCTGACGAAAGAGTGGCAGAGGTGAAGGACTTGCCCTTATTAGCTTGGGTGAGGACGGGACCTTGTTGTTCGAAAGGAGGAAGGTGATCCCAACCAACCTAGAAGTTATAAAAGGAATCTTGGAAAAAGCCCATTCCTCGCCATACGCCATGCATCTAAGAGGAACGAAAATATAACAAGATTTCAAACAATGGATACTAGTGGGAAGGAATGAAAAAGGACATCGTCCAATTCATAAAAAAATGTGATACATGTAGGAGGGTAAAGGAAGAGCGTCAATGTGACACCCCCAACCTCCGCTACCTCCGTTTCGGATGTAATGGAGACTTAGAGCGTCAAGACATGCAACACAAGGTTACATAGCCCCGTATATGACAGTTAATGTGCAATACATCCTAGAAATGCAGCTAGTAGTATGCAATAATCGTAGCGAAAAGTAAGGGTGAAAATGAATTCATGCCAAAATAACTAAAATCATCCAAATAATATTGATTAAACCATAAGTTCAAATCATCAGGTAGTTTAATCTTTAATACTAAATACCAAGTTTCCAAAAATCTAAACCAGCTGCTTCATGCGCTCTATGGCACGAACGGTCAGACCTAGAAATATCAAAATAAGATCAAGTCTCCTGTCGACGCCTGGTTCCTCCTCAATCTTCTTGATCCACTGGTCCATTAGATTCATCTGCCTCTGCAACTTTTGTCATTTCTAAGGAAATTATAGTGGGTTCATAAAGGGTGAGATTTACTTGAAATCTCAGTAAGTTAGATAACCAACGTGCACAAAAATAAACTATGCATGAAGAATAATAAACATGTAATGCAGAAAAATTGTATTTGTCTCCCATTCAGATTTCTCAAGAATCTACATTTTCTTATAGAGAACATATTTTCACTTCCATCGTTAAAAACTTAGTTTGTCATCATGAATCACATAAAATCATAGAATTAGCATAACATATTGTAACACCTGGGTCCAACAATAAGCCATTTTCTAAAATTTTTGCTTTTGGATTTATACGTATGAAGAGCCCAGTTAATTTTCAAGTATTATTTTTTTATATTGGTTGCGGGTCCAAATTCTATTTTGGTGGATATCGAATTTTTTTTAGGCTTGCTATTTTAGTAATTTCCTTAAATATTTTTGGGTCGGATGAAAGATCTTTTTATGGGCCAAGAAATTTATGGAACAAGTATATTTCTTTTAAGATGAGGCGAGACCCAAAACTTAGAGAAGAGCTCATTTATTTTTTTATTCACTACCAGTCATGGGCCCAATTTTGGAAATGGACCAAAAAGCCCAACTCCATGATTTTCTTTCTGACCCCACTTCATGCACGTCTCACCTTCCTGCTTTCTCTAGGGTTTTATCTATTCCCTATATATATTTATACGTTCATCAACACTTTTCTTGCCTCCAAACACTCTCACCACCGTGAAAAACTTACTTCTACATCCCACGGGTTAAGTAAACCACCACCTTCACGCCAACAACCCCAATTTTTCTCCACGTTGTTGCTGCTCCTGCCCTCTTCAGCCACCTCGTTGTTGCCGTCTCCTCCCTCTGCCACCATGCATCACCGTAAGACAGTGCCAAGTGCTTCAAACCTCTCAGTACCCCTCTGTTTTTCCAACCCTGTTGCACCAATAGCCATCGAGCCGCCTTTCCACACTCTGCAACCATGCCATCGTAGCACCACTACATGAATGCACCACCGTGTGGTAGCCCACTGCGCAGCTCCTCCTCTTTGCTACCGTGCGCCACCACCCTCTTCACGAACTTAGCCCGTTGTCCCTGTTTTCCCACTCCTGAAATAGAGCAAAACCGAGAAGGCCACGAACTTGATTGATCACCACTGTACGATTGAAAAATAATTGGGTTAGCCACAGAATCTGCTAGTCGCCACCTGCACGGAAAGGGCTGCCGGGCACCTCAAGCCACCCCAGATGAGCTCTCCCTCTCACGTAGAGCTCTCTCTCCCTCTCACTTTCTCTCAAGTGCTCAGCTGCTCAGCTCAACGGCGTCTGGGCCGCACCGCAACCCAGCTCCGCAGCGACCTCCTTCCCTCATGGTGAGCTTCCGTCGCACCTCTTCCCTCTCTTGTGAGTTTCAAAAATAGATGGGTGCTTCTGAGTTCTGTAAAGTTAGAGGGTAGGGGGAGATTATAGATTTATGAGATTACTACTTTGCCCTTAAGGCAAGTAAGATTTTTTTTTTGTTTTTTTAATTTTAAGAAAGAGAGAGTGATCACATGTCTAGGAGTGATCCCCACCCAAGTTTATTAATCAATCCTTACTTATGGCTAATGAATACCATATACACAATTCATCAATGATAGGGACTTACAAATAAACAATAAATTCATCCAGCGGTACACTTATTTCCCCTAACATAAGCAAAGACAGCCAATGAAAAAATAACAAGAACCATTATGAAAAAAAAATGAATATAAGGAACACTTCCTATGCCAAGTCTAATTAATCCTCTGATTGAAGCCAGAATTCCATCAGTGCTGACCCATAACTTGTTCAAACCTTTAGCACCGATTTTTGCTAAATCATCCGCAACGGCATTAGATTCTCTAAAAATATGATTAATAGAGAACTGAATCCCCTCCAATCTCTGCAGAATCTTTTGCCAAGTAAGATTTGAATGTATATTTCAGATGGGTTTTGAATGGCCTTGTTTTTAGGTTGGGCTTGGTTCTAAGTTCAGCTTGTGTTTTACAAAAGCTTTTGTGGTTGGGCTGGATTCAGTCTTTAATTGAAGTTGAGCTTTGAGATGGATTTTTATTAAGTGGATACTGAGGATTTTGGGAAGTGATGGTATTTTAGGGTTATGAGAATTTTAGGTCTTTTGAGGAATTAAAATAGGTAAATTTAGTATTTTAGATTAAATATTGAAATACGTATTCGATTGAAAATTTACGGGAGTTACATGATTATTTTATAGGTGACAAGTAATTTTTGTTTGGCATTATTGAGGGAAAATTTCTAAAAAGCTAAGAGTCCATGCAAGCGGGGTTCTTATGCTAGACTTTGCATAAAATAAAATGATTTGTGATTGATTTTGTGAAAAACATGCATGCTTTGTTATGAAAAGAAATTTGAAATAACCTCAGTTATTTGTTATGCATTACTCATGAAATTCTGTATAAGAATAAAGTATTTTCTAACATGACTAGTGCAGACATGAACTATTTTTGTATTTTATTGCTGAATTGTACAAAAGAGAGCGAATATGAAATTTTGTGCATAAAATTATATTCTTGTGATCTGATTCTGTTCTATTCTAAAGATGTTCTATACTCTGATATGATGTGATTTCTAAAAACCTCTGGTATGACATTCTGTTTCTGTTTCTATTCCGTTGTGACCTTACCACAGTGTAAAATTGTGGCCTCTGTTCGGGTTGGTACCAACTAATCTGTTTCCGGTGCACCCACTTGGGAAGCAAAGTGATTTTCTGCGTAGTCTTTCCTGTGTGCACACTTGGGGCTCCAAGAATAATAAGGGGAAGTTCACATTCTGTTTCTGCTTGGTTAGCTACCGGAGCTTGCACTACCCTACCACGGGGGTTAAACATGGTCTATGTTCTGATATGATAAAATAAGATGTGATGTTCAGTTATGTTATGCCAAAAAGATTTTGATTATAAATAGTTTTGAACTTTCGCTCTGATATTTTTGATAACATGTTCTAACTTTGCATTCTGAAAATAAAAAGTGTTTTATTTTGCATTCTGAATTATGTAAATGCTCATGTTTGCATACTAGTATATGTTCTCTACTTACTGAGTTGTTGATAACTCATCCCTTATCTGCAAATATTAGATAATCTTGATGGTTTTGCTGGAGAGCAAGAGTAGGCAGTGTTAGAAAGGCTTAATGTTCGTAGAGGAATAAGCATCTGAGGGTACACGTACTTATTTGAGAGTCATAGTTAGTAAATTGGTTATTTTTTATTATTTTGATATGATGAGTTAATGATATTTTCAAGTCGTTGGAGAGTTTCTAGTTTATTTTATTGAAAATTTCTTTGTTGTCCCAATGAAGGAACATGGATATTTGGGTTGGGCAAATGAATTAATATTTTATAGAGTTTTCTGGATTTTATAGTTATGATATTGGGGTTAATATTAAGTAATACGAGTTAACTCTCTGGATCTCCGGGATTGGGGCGTTACACGTATGGTATCATCAGAATTCTCCATATGCACTGTGAGTACCTGTCGGTGACCGTAGTACAGCTCATGTTGAAACTACATTGTCTGCAGACTTATTCTCAATGCATTGATAACATAACATAACATAACATCGTAAAAATGATAACATGTACACCCACTAGCATTAAGTGTCATAACATATGACTTCACTTTGGCGTTTAAAGAGAACCCATTCGAAACCTGTTGACTGTTCTTTGTCAACCCAGGGGTTACCACTCCATATTTAATCACTCCAGAGTAGACAGAGGAGTTCCACCATGATACTTCCCCATCCTAGCCTTTGGCTTGTGATAAAATAATTTTTCATGCAATACTTTTAAAAAATGATTTTCATAATATGTATGTATATGACACATTTCAAAATGATAGTTGTATGCAAAATGATAAAAATGGAACATAAGATATGACATTTCATGCTTAAAATGATAGTTATAAGATGAATGCGGTATTTATCAATAAATCATAAATAATCATCAAAGTATAAGTAAGAGGTCAACTTATAGACTGTTGAAGTTGGAAGTAAGGTAGTGACTGTGATAAAAATTGTACTAAGTTAGAATTTATACTAGATTAAGGAAAAATAAAATTTTCAAGATAAAGGGGAAATTACAAAAATACCTCTAAACTTCCAAATATTGCTACTAATGCAAATGCTCTCCAATTTTAACCAAAATTCATAGTCCTCATATCTTGCACACTCTAAGACCGTCTATGCCTTAAAAAAAAACAAGTGATCTTAGCCTATTCATTCTCAATTCGCGGCATGCTCTCTAGTTGATGCCTATACAAAATTTTGACTATTGATCCTCGTGAATGCATACATGAAAAATTCCTCCAATGAAAAGTGATCACTATAAATCCTCAATGACATAATAAAAGCTTAACTTTGAGCAAATTCATCCCAACACTTAATCATGCCTAATAAAATCCTTAAAGTCTAACTAATCCTCAAGTGATGCATGATATGACCTTTCTATCAATGACATGCTAGAATTAAATCTTGGATTCTTCTTATCTCAATCACAAGATTTTCTAAATGCTCATATTTCAAACCTAAGTAAAATAAGTCAATTTCCTCGAATGAAGCATGATTAAAAGTCAAACCATACATGCTTTGATGATAAACATAAGATAGAGATTAAAACCTATTATGACATGTTTCTAACCTCAAACTAAACCTTAAAAAAACATTCTAAGACATAATCGAATCATATCATGAATTATCAAGGCATGCCATAACTAATATTTTCACCAAAATAATTTAAACAATAAACCTATCCACCAATATTTCGGCTTCTAGCTAAACATCGTATCTCATGCTATAATCACCCAAAAATAATGTTAATACTCAAAAACACAACTTAACATATAAACTAAGATCTAGTGAGAAAACTTACAAATATTTTGTAGCCTTTGAAGCTTCCCACTCAAAGCTCACAACTCAAGAACTCACTTAGAACACTTAAAGACTTCAAAGAACTAGAGGATGAGAACTATCAAGAACACTCAAGGGAGTTTGAGGAAGTGAAGTGAGGAAGAAGTGGTGGTGGAGTGGAGTTTATATAGGCTCCAAGGGGTGTGTGTGGTGTTGGCAAGGTGGCCTCCCACGGGGGGGTTTGGGCGGTGGTGATGATGCCGCCTAGCCTAGATCCTCCTTGGGTGGTTGGCTCACTTGGTGATCATTGCACCTTAGAGTAAGCTGAAATGGCTATGGGGAGAGGGGCTTTGCCATGTGGTAGTGGTGAAAGGATGGTGCAATTAATGCAATGCTTAAGGGTTAATGATGCCACCGGGCATGGGTAATTCACAAGGCAAAACTTTTTTGTCTTGTTCATTTGGACTATCCACTTGGCATGTTGTGGCTAATTTAAGGCATACTTGAGTATCCTTTTTAGGTGGTAGATGGTGGGGATTGGGTGGTGAAGTGGTGATCAAATAAAATAAAATAAATGGGGAATTTTCGTGGGTAGTTGCCGAAAATTCAAGGGCATTTTCGGACTGGACATAATTTGGGGTTTTAGCTAGGGTTTTTGAAAATCAAGCTTGGTAGGAAATTTCATGAATAAATTGAGGATCCAATGGCATAAATGTCTTTGATAAAATGGTATAAAAAAATATTCGAGCTAGGGGCACATTAGTCCATTGCACACAAAAGTACACATGGATGCCGATTGGTATGGTTTTAGGATTTGACATGTCATTACCTTAAATGACATGCGTAAAGGTTTATCTAAAATTCTAATATGATCTAAGAGTAATAGAAATTGATAACCAAACAAGGAGATTTTAGAACAAAAGGATGAGAAATGATAAGAATCAAGTTTAAAGCATGGTTTCAAAATCACTAATCATGTGGTGATCGATCAATGCTCTTAACCAAGATTCTAAACTTAATTTAATTCTTTCTAAAGCTCTTAGGGTCATGGACTGCTCTAATGAGCTGGTCTTTTAAATTCTAGTATTGATCTAAGAGTTAATCTATAAGGGTAAATAGGCAGGGTGTTACAATCAACAAACGTCGAGAAACTTGAAAC
Organism: Juglans cinerea; assembly: GCA_961763995.1. Lineage (NCBI taxonomy): Eukaryota > Viridiplantae > Streptophyta > Magnoliopsida > Fagales > Juglandaceae > Juglans > Juglans cinerea. The sequence continues at coordinate 11,554,683 of CAUIVZ010000008.1, read as the reverse complement.
CTTTACCCATTCCCGAACAGAAATGGGAAGACATCGCTATGGATTTTGTAGTTGGGTTACCCCGAACTTCTACGGGTAAAAATGTGATATGGGTAGTAGTGGACTGATTCACCACGAGTGCTCACTTATTACCAATCACTATCATGAACACAATGAACAAACTCACCTAGTTGCACATAAGGGAAGTGGTGAGAATACATAGAGTCCCTAAGACTATCGTATCAGACCGAGACCCTAAGTTTACATCTCACTTTTGGAGGAATTTATAAAAGGCAATGGGCACAAAAAGGAAGTTCAGTAGTACATACCACCCTTAGAAGGATGGACAATCGGAAAGGACCATCCAAACGTTGGAGGATATGTTGAGATTATGCATACTAGACTTCAAGGGACCCTAGGAGCAAAAAGTCCCACTTATCTAATTTGTGTATAATAATAGCTATCAGGCAACTATTCAGATTTCCCCTTACAAGGCACTTTATAGACAGAAGTATAGCTCGCCTATATGTTGGATGGGTCGGAGATTATTGAGGAAATGATAGAACAAGTCAAACTCATACAGGCAAGGATGACTAGGACCCAAAGTAGGTAGAAAATTACGCCGACAATAAAAGGAGGATGTTAACTTTCGAAGAGGGTGATTGGGTGTAACTTAAGGTATTCCCAATTAAGGGGTATTAAGAGATTTGGCCTAAAGGGGAAGTTGATGTATTGGCCCAGTGACGTATCGGATTTAAGTGCCTATAGAATATGAGGTATGTTCCACGTTTCCTCACTTAGGGAAATCTTTAGAAACTAGCAGCCTTAGGTAACTGAACTAGATTTAGTTCAATTACAACTGAATCTTACATACAAAGAAAGGTCGGTACGTGTCATAGATAGAAAGGAGTAGAGATTGAGATCTAAGGTCGCACCCTTGGTAAAAATGTAGTGGGGAAATGCAGAAAATGAGAAGTTTACATGATAAAGCAAGCGGGCCATGCAGTAGCAGTTCCCCTATTTATTTAGTTCGCAGTTGTGGGCTATAACGCATGAAGTTATATTGCACAAAGTAAGGGTAAAATGGACAATACACGATAGGTCATCCTTTCCCCTAATCTGCAACTCAACGTCAATAGGCCTTGGTAGATAAAGTGATGCCAAAGAAGAAAACCCCTAAGAAGGTAGGCATGCCGCTCGATATCATACAACGATTCTTAGATGAATGATGTGAGAAGGAGAGAAGAGAACAACGACAGATAGAGGAGGAACGCCGCCGAGATGAAGAAAGTACTCAGAGGGTGAGGAATCTAATATCCAAAATGCTAGATTGCGCCGCTGCAAATGGGGCACAGCAGGAAGGAAAGTGGACAATGTTGGAACGTGTCGAGCAAGATGTGGACAATGGTGAGGATTCACCAACGTCTTGTGAAGTCGAACCTAGCAAGGACGCTAGGACACAAGAGACCACGACCGGTGGACAATGTCAAAGAAGAAGGCGGAGAAGACATGGGGAGTCATCCCGTGTCTCGATCTCCGTCAAAGAAGGTCAACTCGCTGATGCAATTAATGGGAAGCCCCATTTGCGGTCGAAGGAGATCAAAAGCATCGACGGGTCCTCTGTCTGAACTCGCCTCCAATGAGAGGACCAAGAAAGGGAATGCCCTTCCAAATTTCAAGGACGAAATTCTTTATAAGGAGGGTAGGATGTGAGGAACCACTTGACGCGAAAGGGGACAGACCATTCCTCGAGTTGAGTGGAAGGAAAAATGTGAGAAACACTCTAGTGATCTAAGGAATTAGCAGCAGGTGCTGCAAGTTCAACACATGGGCGAGCAAGCACCTTGCAAACACTCAGCGGACGCGTTCCAGAGCAAGGTGGAGATAAGTGTTCCATTTCACTAAAGGCGAGCACGAAAAGGCCTTGCCATGAAGGCGAGAATGAAGAGCCACGAAAGCCAGTAACTCTGACAAGTCAAAGAATTACCCGCAAAGGCGAGCTACAATCTATAGGAGACCGGGTAAGTGAGGGAGGTTTCCAGAATTACACGAAAGTGCTTAGAAAAGTGGTAGTACTGCACGTAGAACCCCTACTCCATTAGAAGGGTCACATCTGGAGTGGTTCTACGATGAAAGGTGAAGATGTCATCTGAACATGGTAATACAACTCAAGCCATGATCAAGACCCTCTTTTGAGGAAATTCAGAGAACAAAGCATTCGGACCATGCTTGGCAAATTGTCTCTGTCATCTTGCAGTATGACACAAAATTATTAAAGAAAATCCTTATTGCATATCTACAGACCTAGACGGTGATTCCTTATTGCATAAAAGAGAGGACGCATCCCCAGAGGATGATTCCTTGCCATGCCTATGTATCTACATGTATTATCTGAAAGGGTGATTCCTCACCCCATTTGAGGATGCACGTAGTTGTAAGGCTGAGGGTGACTCCTCGCCACGCATATACGTGTCCGTCTAATCTTTTCATGAAAATGTTCATAGCATCTTCGGTAGCATTATCTCTCATTAACAGTCTTGTCATAGCTGTCTAACCTACCTATGGTTTCATTCTTGGGACCATAGATTTTGATGCAGCTCCAAACCCCGACTTGAGGCCTGAGGAAGAAGAGTCAAACCTGCCCGATTCCTGAGTACGAAGACCAGTAGCCATCGTAATTACCTTGTACCTTCCATTAGAATATACAATGTTAAGTTGGGCAACCACCTTTAATTAATTGATCCACCACTTTATGTACATTTGGATGATATAATTATCTTGGGATTTAATGAAGGACGAGAGGCCCCTTTTGTTAGGAAGATTAGTATTGTGGTAATTAATAGCTAGCGTTATCACCATAATGTATTCTACTTAAATTTCCCCTGCGATTTCAAAGATAATTAAATATCTCTCACGTGTACTTCCCTTTAAAAAATTACACGCCTAGTTCAGTTCCCTCTTGGGTGTTGACCGTTGACCAGCGCTCTTGGCACCATTGATCCTCACGTAGGCCTTCATGAAGAACGGGGCTCCACACTATATCTAACATATTCTTTTATACTTAGTATTAAATGGTATTATTTTATGAGGCTCATTGTGGTGGGCATTAATAGTTGAATCTTAAAAGGTTTGAGGTTGGGGCAGTTGATGGAGCAGCCCCGGTAGCGCTACAAGGGTCAAAAAGGGGTGGCGCACGAATCCTTTGCACCACTTTGGGAGGTGCATGATGCGTCGGAATGATTTGCTGCTTATTTATTTTTTAGGATCATTGGTTTGGAAACTGGTGCTGCACGTGTTGCTCAGATATCTTAAAAAGGTGATAAGTCTGTCACTTTCCACTATATGAGAAAAAAAACTTTATAGAAATGGCTTCTAAGCCTTGTTAGAAGAAGGGAGATAATAGAGAGGGATGAGCAAGAATGCCTCCCCCCATTCGTATGGGTTCTTTGAGAGAGAGAGAGAGAGGTATAATCTGCTCAATCACTTCCAAATTTGATTTCATAGTCCTGTATATACCTGCATATCATATCAAGATTCCTAGATATGTAATGTGCACAGCTAGGATGGCTTTGCAATATCCAATGCATATGCTTTTGATTTTTTGTTTTTGTTTTTTTTTTCTTTTATGTTTTTGTTTTTTTGTTTTTGTTTTTCCTTCTGGAACCATAATGAGCCACCACTCTCTTTAACCCGCTAAAAATACAAATTGCCACCCCTACCTTTAACCCGCTAAAAATTCTCAATATTTTTCATAGGAAGGCTGCATGAAAGATATTAGAGGCCGTGATATCTAATAACCTTACCATTCAAGAAGTGTTTAAGGAAAGAATTCAATAACATTGATATTTGTTTTGAGAGATAATAACATCGATATTATTGTAATTGTTTCAATGTTTATGGGTTATCACGGCACTCGCAATTACCTTTGTTACTGCAAAGTGCAAATAAAGGTAACCGGTTGCACTATATATATTATTTTCTTTTTTCTTCAAATTTTCCTCCATAATTTCTTCAAGAATCCCATCTCATGTTAGGAACCCTAAGTGTTGAGAGGAAGACACAGAAGGAAGAAGGGGAAAAACTGAAGTGATTCTGCGAACTGAGTCGAAGTCAAGAGGAAGGCTCGTGGAATGGCGTCATCCGCAGTTATGTTTAGTGGGTCTTAGGTTTATGTCGTGTGTTACCAAATGTAAGACGCAGCGTTTTGGCATGGATAAGCCAAAACAGTGCGTCCCAATTAGTATGGTTTAATTTTAGGCTTGTAAAAAATGCACCATTTTGGTATATATAAACCAAACGGTGTGTTCTGTTGTTGGTGTGAATGACAGGGGAGGTTATCCTTGCTGGGGAAAGTTTGTTAGAAAATCTGTTATATGGGCGAGGGAGGCACTTGGAGGAGGGGTCTTTTGATCCTTAGTCCATTGTCAGTAGCTTGTAGCAGGAGGAAGGAATGGCCTCAAACAGTTCCAACATGAATCTATGTTATTGCATTCAGTCTTTATTCATATTTGTTGCCTCTTTATCATTTTATCAAACACCTTGTGTACGTTCGATTAATTGATCGCAGCAATTGTCTCCCATTTACATACCAGCTCTTTAATACAACCCAGGAAGAATAGGAAAGCCTATTACAAGTGGTATCACATATCCAACCGATCCTACCAACACCAGAAAACCAAATCCAAATACAAATTCATCCTTACAACCCAGAAACTACATATACAAATTCATCCTAGTCCACAAACCCACCGTCCCAGAAAATCACACCCAAACAGACCCTCAACAACCATACTCACCAAACCAAACAGCACCATAGCCGAAGTAACCAGATCCAAACAGCACTAAGAACATCTTCAACAGTAGGTTGATGGCTTGGAGGAGAGTCATCTGGCAACCCAAGCTCGACTCAATACCATTGATGAGAGGCTGGACCAGCTCACTGAAATGGTGCGGACCCTGGTCACTTATAACGGGAACGTGAATAGAAACCTGCACAATCAACAAGATCATGAGCAGTTACAGCAGAGGGGGCCGAATCTAAGAGGTATTCGTCTAGACTTCCCTCACTTTGATGGAGAAAGCCCATCCGAGTGGATTTTCAAAGCATTTCAATACTTTAAATTCCATCAAACCAACCATGCCCAGAAATTATTAATAGCATCCTACCACATGCAAGGGGTAGCCTTGGTATGGTACCAATAAGGTTTAGATACAGATCAGTTTGTGAATTGGGAGACGTTGGTGCATGCTATGTTGGTTTGTTTTGAACCCACGGCTTACGATGATTATTTGGAAACATTGACTCGATTGAAACAAACCACCACAGTGGCAGCCTATAAAGCCAGTTTTAAGGCTCTTTCAAATCGATTAAGGGGGCTCTCAGACCACCATAAACTGAGTTGCTTTCTCAGTGGGCTGAAGGATGAAATAAAGTTGCCTCTACGTATGTTTAACCCACATAACTTGACTACAGCGTTCAGGTTAGCCCGAATTCAAGAGGAATACTTAGCTAGCACTAAGAAGCCTATGAAGTTTTCGGGGGAGAAGGCCCCATTTTATTCTGGCAGCAACACTAATTCATTTGGATAGTTTGGGGATAGTAGCAATCAAAAACAGAATGCAGTCTCTCCTTTAAAAAAGTGTTCTCGACTACGATGGATGAAAAACGTAAAAAGGACTTTGTTATCATTGTGACGAGAAGTGAAATCCCGCTCACGTTTTCAAAAGTTCAAAAGTATATCTTCTACAAGGCATAGAGAAGCTACAAGAGTTAGAGGGGGATGAAAAAGTAGCTACTGAAATGGCTACTGAGATGGACTTGAAACAGAAGGTCATATTGGTGGAACCCGAGATATCCTTGAATGCAATCACGGGAACTCTGAGCTCAAGGACTATGCGACTGGTTGGGTCGATTGGGAGTGCACAAGTGGTGCTTTTGGTGGATTCTAGCTCTACACATAGTTTTGTGGACCCATCTATTGCTCAGGCTACTAAGTTAGGCATTTTTGAGGTTAACAAAATTGCTATCAAAGTTGCCAATGGGCAAATGGTGCAAAGCGTAGGCTACTGCAGCAAAGTTAAAACCAAGGTGCAAGGTATTTCATTTAACCCTTCTTTTTTTGTTTTACCTTTGGTTGTGATGTGGTCCTAGGGGTTGATTGGTTACAGACCCTTGGACCAATTGTTTGGGATTTTCATGAGCTATCTACGAAGTTTGTGCACCTTGGAAAAAATGTGGAGCTGTTGGGGTTGAAATTAGAAGGCCTTATCATTGAGAAAGGGGGCAAAGCCATGCTGACTTCGATACAAAGGGGGAAGGGTCTATTTTTCTAGCTGTTACTTGAAGTAAATGAAGAAAAATACTCGGGTGAGGGAAAGGAAGTACAATAGTTGATTACCCGATTCTCCCATGTGTTTGAAATACCAAAAGGGTTGCCACCTTCAAGGCCCCAAGACCATAGAATTCCCATTAAAGAAAAACCCAACCAATTACAGCTAGACCGTATCGTTACCCCCACTACCAAAAATCTGAGATTGAAAAAATTGTGGCTGAGTTACTAGACTCTGGGGTGAGATAAGGCCTAGCACAAGTCCTTTCTCTTCTCTTGTTCTCTTGGTCTGCAAGGCGGATGGAAGTTGGCGGGGGCATCGACTATAGAGCACTTAACCAAGAGACCATAAAGGACAAGCTCCCTATTCCCGTTATTGATGAACTACTGGATGAATGGTATGGGTCGGTGGTATTCTCAAAGCTGGATTTAAGGTCCGGATACCTCCAAATCAACGTGGTACCCAAGGATGTGGCAAAAACAGCTTTTAGGACTCACGAGGGACACTACGAGTTCCTCGTGATGCCCTTCGGGTTGACAAACGCCCCATCAACTTTTCAATGGCTGATGAATGAGGTTTTTCAGCCTTACTTGCAGAAGTTTGTATTAGTATTTTTCAACGATTAACTAGTGTATAGCAGGTGTTGGATAGATCATGTGGTGCATTTACGGGTGGTGCTAGAAGTACTTAAAAAAACTCAATTGTACGCTAAATTGTCAAAGTGCCAATTTGGGGTCACTGAGGTGGATTACTTGGGGCACATAATCAGTGAAAAACGGGTTCTGGCTGACCCACGGCAAGTGGCTGCCATGTTGGACTGGCCTGTACCAATGAATGTTAAATCCTTATGAGAGTTTTTGGGTTTGATGGGTTACTACCGCAAGTTTATTAAAAGGATATGGGACAATTGCTGCATCGTTAGCAGATTTACTTAAAAAGCATGCCTTTGTGTGGAATGAGGCTGCCATGAAGGCCTTTAAGGAGCTGAAATTGGCTGTGACACAGCCCCGGTTCTTAGGTTGTCGGATTTCACTTGAGTGCGATGCGAGTGGAAGGGGAATGGGGGCAATTTTAGTGCAGATGGGGCAGCCACTTGCTTATATGAGCAAGGCTTTGAAAGGTAAGGAACTCCTTCTTTCCACATATGAGAACGAGCTCCTCACCTTAGTGATGGCGATAAGGAAATGGAGGCCCTACCTTCTTGGGCAATCCTTTGTAATAAAAACGGACCAGTAGGCCTTAAAATTTCTGTTGGAGCAGCAGATGGGAACGGTAACTTAGCAAAAGTGGGTGAGTAAGTTAATGGGCTACGACTTTGTCATTGTTTACAAACAAGGGAATGGAAATGTAGTGGCAGATGCATTGTCAATAAAAGGGGAAGAGAATGAGTTGAATGGGGGATCCTTGGCTATGATATAATTTCCAACACCTGAATAGGTAGAGGAACTTAAGGCCAGCTACGAAGGGTCAATTGAATTACGTGAGATCCTCAGACAACTAAGGGAAGGCACTACTCCAATTAAAGGTTATCACTTGCTGCAGGAACTGTTATTGAAGAAGGGCAGAATCGTAATTGCAGCTGACTCATCATTTAAGGGTAAGGTTTTACAACATATACATGATAATCCATTAGGGGGGCACTCAGGTTATCTAAAAACCTACCAAAGAGTGAAGCAGGATTTTTATTGGAGTGGGATGAAAAGGGACATAAAGAAAGTGGTACGGGAATGTGTAATTTTTCAAGCAGTAAAATATGAGACATATCCATCGGCTGGACTGTTGCAGCCCTTGCCCATGCCTCAACAAGCTTGGACAGACATTTCTATGGATTTCATAGAAGGTTTGCCCATGTCAATTGGTTTTAATGTGATCCTAGTTTTTGTAGATAGGTTCACAAAATTTGGGCATTTTATACTATTGTCTCATCCCTACACAGCAGTTGGGGTGGCTAGTTTGTTTGTGAACCATGTGTTTAAGCTTCATGCGCTTTCCCGTACGATTGTGACAGATCGAGACTCAGCATTTGTGAGTTCTTTTTGGAAATTGTTTTTCTCATTACAAGGGTTAGCTCTCAACCTCAACTCGGCTTACCAACCTCAATCGGATGGGCAAACAAAGGCCCTAAACAAATGCCTAGACGGTTATCTACAATGCTATGCTGAAACTAAATCTCAGAGGTGGTCACAGTGGCTACCATTCGCTAAATGGTGGTACAACACTTCTTACCACACGGCCACCAAAATGACACCCTTCCAAGCCTTATATGGATACCCCCCACCACTACTGGTATCCTATATACCGAGTACTTCAACTAACCAATCAGTGGACCAAGCATGACAGAGCAGGCATAAGATTCTCAAAATACTGAAGGAAAATCTTGAAGGGGCAAGAAACCGTATGAAATTACAAGCAGAGAAACACAGATCAGAGAGATCATTTGAAGAAGGGGAGTGGGTATACCTGAGGTTGCAGCCGTTCTGACAGAAGTCTGTCGCCTACCACCGCAACATGAAGCTATCCCCTCAGTATTTCGGGCCTTTCCAAGTGGAAAACAGGATAGGAGAGGTAGCCTACCGCCTCAAGTTGCCGACATCCTCTAGAATCGACCCCATCTTCCACGTTTCGTGCCTCAAAAGGAAGGTGGGAAGTGCGACTCAGCCATTAGCTACTCTTCCCCCTGTTGATTCGCAGGGAGAAGTCCTTCCCGAGCCGGAATCTGTGGTGGATCGGCATCTGAGGAAGGAGGGGAACAGAGGGATCACGAAGGTTTTGGTCGGTTAGGGAACGAAGAAAATACATGGGAAACATTATGGAGGCTTCAATAGCTCTACCCACATGTAAAGGTCCTTTTAGAACCTTCTGCTAATCACACAGACTCACACAGGGAAGAACACTACACACACAAGAACTCAGATGAATGATCAAGATTCAATAGCGAATCTTGCAGAGAATCTTCGAGGGATTCTCAACCTCCAAAAAGGATCTCACTTAATTCTTCTTCAATGTCAATTACATGAATTCACTTCCTTTTATAGCAGGAATCGTGAAGCAGAAACAATGTAATGTTCTAACCCAAAACACGAACTACAAAAAGCTAAACGCAAAACAAAATGCAACTTGGATAAAACGTGCCGTTTTACTTATTCTTTATACAGACCAAAACGCCCCGTTTCACTAACTAACTTCATTTCGTTATTTCTGTTACTTGCAATCTGTTATTTCTGTTATGCCCTTTTGACACAACTGCCCTTCTCTTCTTCCCTTTCTTCTTCAAGGCCTCGCCCACTGCACCCGTGACACCACACCTTGTGGGCAAGGTGCTGTGAAGAAATAGGAGATTGTTAGGAACCCTAAGTGCTGAGAGGAAGACACGAAGTGAAGAAGGGGAAGAACTGAAGTGATTCTGCAAACTGAGTTGAAGTGAAGAGGAAGGCTAGTGGAACGACGTCGTCCGTAGTTATTTTTAGTGGGTCTTAGGTTTATGTCTTGTGTTACCAAATGTAAGACGCATCGTTTTGGCATGGATAAGCCAAAACAGTGCATCCCAGTTAGTATGGTTTAATTTTAGGCTTGTAAAAAATTCGTCGTTTTGGTATATATAAACCAAACGGTGCGTTCTGTTGTTAGTGTGAATGGCAAGGGAGGTTATCCTTGCTAGGGAAAGTTCGTTAGAAAATCTGTTATATGGGCGAGGGAGGCACCTAGAGGAGGCGTCTTTTGATCCTTAGTCCACTGTCAGTAGCTTGTAGCAGGAGGAAGAAATTGCCTCAAACAGTTCCAACGTGAATCTATGTTATTGCATTCAGTCTTTATTCATATCTGTTGCCTTTTTATCATTTCATCAAACACCTTGTGTACATTGGGTTAATTCATCGTAGCAACCATCTCTCATTTACATACCAGCTCCTTACTACAACCCATGAGGAGGAATAGGAAATTAAAGCCTATTACAATATCCCACAAAGCCTATTTCTTTTTCTTACGTTTCTTTTCGAGCAACAAGACCAGAGTGGATCATTAGAATATTGACAAATAAGGAGGATCTAAAATCTTTGCCCCGCAGCCAACATGATCCAAGTGTAACTTATCCAAAGATGATTTCAAGAAATTGGACCACAATCATTCGATCCGAACACTTCTAAGCAAGTTGTCCAAGTGGGTACTATTCAGAGAACGTACTCCAAGTTGGCCACGTACACTTCATTATTGTACGCGTATGTTTCTAAGTTAATTGAACATACTTCTACTTTGTCACATGATGCCGATGTTACATAAACATGAGGGGTCCGGCCATCCTGTCAAGAAGTCAGACAGACATCTTACCAGGAAATAGACATGAGACATCCATTCATGCAAGTAACTTTTAAGTGCACAAGTGAAGGTTCGAAAGTAACACTATTTCATGATAACTTTAGGCAAAAGCAAAAGCAAAGGAAGATGAATGTAAAATCACCCCTGAGATTCTATTAGATGGCCGTCTGAAGTTTTCACAAAGCATGACGATGTTCCCGCCGGTCCCAGCGTACCGTTAGGGTTTAATATATACAATTGGTCCAACGGTTTTAGGGTTTTTGAATTAATGGTTAAATTTTTAATTAATTAATTGAAAAAGCGCAACGAAAAAGGACACGATTTACGACAGGTTTGAGTAGTACTAAACTGCATGCAATTCAAGCGGCCGTGCGATACAGGAACTATTTATTTTTTAGGCATAGTTAATATATGGTCATTTCTTAACGCAATAAAAAGAGAGAAAGGCGACGAATCGCAATAATATTAGTCTTGATGAGGAATTTGTATTTACACGAACTACTTTACTTTTGGTTGGTAGAGATATGGTAGAAGAATCTTTAAGAACCCGTTTAGATACAGAGGTGATGAGATGAATTTCATCTCATCTAATTTTAATTAATAATTTTACTATTATTTACAAACCATCTCAACTTATCGCATCTCACTATCCAAACAGCCCCATGATCTGCAATCACGGCCAACACCAAGGCATCAACTTTGAAAAAAAAATTTGAAGAATAATAAGAAATAAAGATGGGTTAAGAAAGCTTAATTAACAAGGCAAATATGTCTTATTATACGATTGAATCATGAGAAGGTGAAAGACACTTAAATTAGGTTATCTTTGAAACTAGCCACCAAATAATTAGCTTAAATTAGTATTTATCCTATCTATAATAAACCAAAGAATAAACCAAGTAGGTTTGGCTCTATATAAATTATGTACTGTATTGATAGGAAATATATTAACATTATATGCATTAACACAACATCATATTTTAAGTTCCACTCTAGAAAAGAGGCCCACCCTTTAAAGGGGCAAAAGGGAAAATGAACCAACGTTATAAAGAGTATTGATGCTTACAGTAGGTTTCAGAAAATATACATAAAGTTCCACTATTGAAAAGAGCTCTCCTTTCTCAGAGTTTGAAGGAGGTCCCATGAAGGTTCAGAAAACCAAGTGCTCTGGCCAGCCTTAGGAACAGGAAGCAGACATAGATGGTCAAAAGCCCACCTCCAAGAAACCTATCCAGCCTCATATTCTTCTTTGGTAATATCACAAGAGCCCAAAGCAAACCTCCAATCAGAAACCCTACAGTTTCATAGAGGGAAGGGTCTGTAGGAATCACAAAATAAGATGGATATACAGACCATGATGATAAAACAAGTGACAAGCCTATGCCCATTAAGACATTGAACAAGGGCCCAGCATAGCATCCTGATATGGCGATCTGGGCCCCATCTGTCCCTCCATTGATTGCCATGGCAGTATTGGCTATTAAATCTCCAAGGGAGTTGCCCCAAGCTAGGACTGTTAGCCCCAGAATTGATGGGTTAATCCCAATTATATGCCCAATAGAAAGCAACAAAGAAACTAATTCCTCAGCAATGATATATGTCCAAGTGACACTCATCAAAAACCCTCCTGCCAGCCATGGGAACAAGCACCTCTTTGGTGGGCTAGCCTTTTTGGTGGTCACAAATGCAAGATTCCCAAAAACCATCCCAATCAATCCAGCTGTCAAATACGTCACCAGGCTGCTCCTTAAACCCACGTTTTCTCTCTGTGTGTTAGAAATCGCTGCCAAGAGAAGTGGTGCCAAAGTAACCGAGATCACTGCATATGGCTTAGACCAACTCTCCTCACTAACAACGGGGATAGTCAGTCTTCTTGGCAACTGAAGAGGCAGCTCCAAAACATGTAAAATATTGCTAAAATAGTAACAAGTTGATGAATTGAGATGCAAAAAGCTTGGAATCTGCAGTTGTTCTTCAAGATCGGTTTTCTCCACTAAGATTGGCTTTTCATCATCGACAGAACCAAGTAATGGAATGGCGATTTCGCCTGTATCTTGGTTTGAATTAGAAGTCCCCTCATTTCTACAGAAGAAATGAGTGGCCGAGACAGTGAAAACGTATACAAAATAAATAGAAGCAAAACAAATCGCACCCCACAAGTTGATTTTCCCAATGGCTATGATCAAGAGAAGAGAGAAAAGAGAGAAGAGAGAGAAGATAACATCTCTGATAAAGCTCGATTTGTCAACTGAAATATGACGAGAGCTAATCAAAATACTTATTATTCCGACAACAACACTCGATATAAAGAAGGCACCTCCCAAAACGCTGTTTAGACCAACATCACCACTCCCAGATCTTGTGAAAGAGACAATGGAAGCAAAGACATCAGAAGCCCCATTTCCAAGTGAAAGAAGGGTGACTCCTGCTATGATTGGAGAAAGCTTCATGAGCTTAGATAAATTTTCCAAAGAAGAACAGAAATAGTTTGCAGCTGTATTACCCAATAGATAGAACAGAACCAGAAGCCATAACAAAAGTACAACATGACCCAGGAAAGGAAACTGCCCAAAATTGCAGTAAAAGAATTGCAGATAACTTATGTACCCTTTGGGCCTGCAGCCAATATGCGTTTTGACATACAAGCACTTGTACTCGTTATCTTGGTAGTTTTGGAGGCCAGTGCAGCCATCTGTTCCGATAGTGCGGGGGAACAGAGGATTGGAGACGGAAGAAATTGTAGGAGTTCCGAGGGATAGATGAAGCAAACTTGAGTTGGAGGGGAAAAGATGAGTTTTGAGAAAGACAGAGAGCAGGAAGAGGAAGGATATGTTGAGGAAAAGAGAGAGTTTCTTGGATTGAAATATGGAGATATTGGAGCTTGCCATTTACAGAAGCTTGTGTTAGAGGTGTTAAGGGTGAAGATACTGAGAATTGAAGTCCATGGTTTTTTGAGGAGCCTCTGGCGGGGAACGTTTTGCCTATTTGTTGGGTGTGGGAGAGGATAGAGTAGGTATTAGAAGGCAAATTTTGAAACAATGATTGAGACCCAAAGACAGTGAATGTGTAAAGAATTTCCACCATTTTTTCTGCTTTTTTTTTTCTTTTCTTTTCTCCTCACTTTTTAATTCCTTTTCGTTTTCCACAATCTTTCTCCTACGCACCTAGTAATGGTAAAACTTCGTTTTCCATATGTCAATGTTAATCCGAGAGATGCACATCAATGACTTATCCATAACTTAAATGCATAAATATTATCAGCTAAACGATTGTATTAGATTTAATGTACTTTTTAGATTTAATATGGTTCCAATCAAATCATAAAATAAAGGGTATAATTTTGTTAAATTTTATTTGTTTGGGTTTGTCCCCTAAGTTTGACCGCTCGTATATTTTAATTTTTTTTAATAGTTAAGAAAGTTACCAGTAGTAAATATATGCATTTTTCTTACAAATATTTAAAAATATTTGAAATAAAAAATAAAAAAATAAAAATTACAAATGCACTATAGGGCACGCCAGCGATATTTTGAGCGGCATAGTAAGAGCGTCCTTACTTTAATTAATCACGTTTGAGCTATCACTATCTAGATTATGTTTTAAAACTTAGTATTTGTAATAAGTTATATATCAATTTCATCACAAAAAATCTGCTCATTCACATGTTTTGATAATATTCCTTCTAATCTCGAGTTTATATAAATATCTTACAATTTAAATATATATTTATAAAAATATAAACAAGCATATACGTAGATAAAGAGTAATTACATACATTAGATTTAGAAATTTTATATAAAAATATCACTTACCTCAAAAGTTTAAACTGATAAAAAGAGATAAATTTTATTATTTAATTTATATCTTAATACTTACTCTCCCGTGCGGACTAAACTCTCTCTACATGAGTTAGTCCAACACGTTTAATATTTAATTAAATAGAATAGAGAATGAAGAATTTAAATTCAAAACTTCGATATCATGTGAATTCAAGACTTATGCTATAAAGTTGACACAACTTCATTTGTAATTCTAAATAGATGAATCGAAATGTTTATAAAAGGCTTGTATTTAATGAGCTTCACCGACCAATGAAATTATTTGTTTTTTTACAACAAATCAAACTATTCCATTGTACTCCTGAAAAGAACAGAATCATATACGAATTCTGTGACCTCTGTACAACAGAGAAAGAGTGCAAGTAATCAAGGTTAAGGGTACATACGTCACATCGTTTAGAATGAATCTCGAACGATGCTTATTAGAATTAGCCAGACAGGAAACCAAATACGTCTACCGTAGTAACCAAAACGCATGAATTTCAGTACATATATGTTTTAATTCAATTCTTTTTTTCTTGAAGTTTTAAAAACAAATCCATTTAAAAATATTATTTTCACAAATTTTTATTACTTAAAATCCAACCTCTTTCCATATTTATAAACAAAACACGCCTCAATCATTTCTATTTCAACTTTTTATTAATAGAGCTAACCACAGTACTCTTTTTTTCATAAAAACAAAACATACTTGAAAAATTATATCTTTGATTTAAGAAAAATTACATTTACTAGTCTTTTTATTAACGTACTAAAAAGAAAAATGTTACTTTGCCCACTCAATTTGTCCCATCATTTTGACACCTCATGTATTTTAATTTTTTTAAAATTTGTTTCTTTACTTAATAGTTAATGAAGTGACTATTAGTGTATTGATAATTTTTTTTAAAAATGTTTTAAAATAATAAATAAATATAAATAAAATGTCAAATTGACCTAACGGTCAAATGGAACGGTGCTACTCAGGCGGCAGAGTAGCACCGCTCTACTAAAAATATTATAACTCAAGTACATGCAGTCAAAATAAAAGTATTCGTGTATTCATTTTTTTTTTATTTGTTTCGATCCTATATTAAGGGTATACTCACTCACAAGCTTATAAATAACAAAACTCTTGTTTTAAAGGTATAAATAATATGTAGATTTAATATTATTTGTATTATATTCTTAATAATCTCCTTACCCTAAACTCTTTCAATGAGTGGTCTCAACACGTGGAATTTTTAATTAAATGAGATAGAGTGTAGAATCATTATTCGAACTCAAGAATTCTGCTCTGATATTATGTGAAATAACTACTTGTCTAAAAAAACTTAAGCTAATAAAAAAATGTAGATTTAATTATTTATATTATATTATTAACATCTTATTCAGCTTTGTATATATCAACATGCAGTTAGGGTTTGGGCAAAACTTCCGGTGATTCCGTCGGAGTAGGAAAAGTTGGAGTCAGAGTTGGAGGGTAAAAATAGTCGAAGTCGGAGTTTGGAGTTGAACAAGACTCCGGACTACCGACTCCGACTCCGACTCCGATAGATATACTTAATATATTTAATATTACAGCATGATAAATAAGCGAGGTCCAATTAGCCTAATGGTTGTTGTTGTTTTTATTAATCTCCATGACTTGAGTTCGAGTCCCCTAGTCCCCAACAAGAACAAATTTTTTTTGGCTTCTTAACTAAAACGGCACCATACCCCAACCCCAAACTTATTTCACTCTTTCCCATGAGAACAATCTTCAATTTTTCACTTTTTTCCCCAATCCCACCCCCTTCAAACTTATTTCTATCCCCTAGTCGCCCCTCCTTCAACCTTTTTCACTTTTCGATGCCGAGAGTGGAGAGAAGCATGGTGCGATAGAGATGATGCATGTTGTCTGACGGAGATGGTGGTTGAACCGTGATTGATTATACTTGTAGTATGAGGTGAGATGGGTTTCGTTCGGTTGAGAAAGCGAAGGAGATTTGTTGTCTGAGGTGAGATGGGTTTCTTTGTTTGAATGTTGTCGTATATTGTTCTAATGTTGTTTGGAATTTGTGGATGTTATTTGGATGGTGTGAAAGTGGGAAGAAAAATGGAAAAAAACCCTAACTCCTGATTGGAGTCGGAGTCGGAGCTCAACTTGGCCTCTGACCCTAGTTGAAGTACTCGGATGTTGGAATTGACCATTCCGACTCCGTCGAAGTCAGAGCCCTCCCCTACATGCAATTGTGTGTCAGGTGGATTGATAAAATCTGTTAAAAAATGATGGATTAGGACTGATTTAGATTGGTTCACCCGTTGTTTAGTGTTCAAGAGTCTCCACTTGTATGGCCCAGCTTACCTAATGGTCTAATCGGCACCTTATTGTTCAATAATACTGAAAAGATAAAGTCTCTATATATCCATGTGCACACTGGGTTGGAGATTGAATCATTAATTTATCCAGCCAAGAAGTTGTGAGTTAAAGTTTGCGGAAAAATAGTTTCTTTTCAAAAAACAATTATTGAAAAATCGATTATAGGAAATATATGATAATTAAGTATATAGCCATAAAGGATATGCATGTGAAAGCTAAATATTTATTATTAAATAAATAATTCACCAAAAGTTACTGTTTTGGGGGCATTTAATTTTAACAAATTTCTCCCAATATTGACTCAAAATGTTTCTCAAATATTTTCCGAGTTAAATATGGCTATATTATAGAGTTTGTTGTAGTCTATATTGCTTGAAACTTTTCGAGTCATATGACGACAATGGTAGAGTAGGCCGTGGTTTTCTAACGTCCAAATCTGGTTGATAATCTATATTTGTAACGCTTGAACCGTCAACTCCTCATTACCAAATACTAGGAAATCATGCAGCTTGTTTCTGTTCAATTAATTGTGGATCATATGGTCACCTACGTACGTACAAATGAAAAATCGTTTTCTCTCTAGAAAAGACTTTGCTAGCTTGTGCTCTCCGGAGGGTGACTAGCTCCCTTCCATCTAGGGCTAAGCAAAAATCAACTCCGAATCCGATCTGATCCAATTGTTCATATCCAACTCCAACTCTAACTCCGATATTAATGTACATATATTATAAAAATATATGTATTTATTTATATATTGATTATATGTACTAATATAGTTATATAATTATATAACTAAAATTTATATAGTTAAATTCAATAATATAAAATGATATACTTATACTATAATATAAATAGATTAAATTGAATAATAATAATTTAGTATATGTACACAACGAATATCAAAGTATTACTTCCATGTAACATTAATGTATAATAATACTAGTATAATAACATGTAATAATACTAAGTCTAGTATATAATTAAGTTAGAAATAAGCTAGACACTATTATAATTAGGAGTGTACTTAGTCTAGTCTGGTTTTGGACAAAATTTAGGATCGCACTAGTATGCACCAGTTTTGTATTTTCGAAAACCGATTACGCACCGGTTACTCTCCTAAACCGGTACCTCCAATTTTACCGGTTCGGGTCCGGTTCGGTCCGGTTTTTCGGTTTTAATAGTATTAGTATTAGAGCATAAAATGTAATTAATATACTAATATATATTAGTATACTCATGTGTACTAATTAATTAAAGTGAAATGTAATTAATATATTAATGTATTTATCAAAATGAATATGTTGAGAATTTATTAGGCCATAAAATGTTATTAATACATATATATTTTATGTTTAAAGCATATGATTAAATAAATTTTCATGTTTAAGATTAAAATTGTATGTTATAAATTATAATAAGATTATCTTATATATATAATTATAATTTATATTATTATATATTATACATATATAAATTATAAATAATATAAAAAATATTATTTATAATATTAAAAAAATGAATTTAAATATATAATATAGTGAACTGGTCCTGTCCGGTCTTGTCCTAAAAAGCATAGAACCAGAACTGGATTGGTACCGGCCGGTTTTGGAACTAAGGGAGGTGGTTCCATTGGTTTGGGCCGGTCTAGGCCGGTTTTCTGGTTTATTTTTACACCCCTAATTATAATAACATATCATATTATAGCATAATAACATGTAATTAAAAACTATAATACAAGTCTATAATAGGAGTAAGTTAGATACTAATATAGTACAAATATAATACTAATGTATAATAACAATAACATAATAACATGTAATACAAGTCTAGTATATAATTAAGTTAGAAATAAGTTAGACACTAATATAATATAGGTATAATGAGTTAATAACATATAATACTATAGTATAATAACATGTAATCATTAATAATCAATACTATAGTACAAGTATAAATACTAAGAATTGTATTTAAACCTTATAGTACAAGTCTATTTACAATAATTTATAATAACACTATAGTATATATAATACTAATGTATAATAACACTAGTATAATACATTCTATTTAAGCACTATAGTACAAGTCGATTTAAATAGTAATTATTAATAATCAATACTAAAAATTAAATTGAGTGATGAAAAAAATTATAATAACTATATATACAATAATAACATATAATTAAACACTATAGAATGACAAAAACTATAGCATGATAACATATAATTTCATATTAGTGAATTAATATTTACAAATAATCAATACTAACAATTATAAAAACCAAAAATAAAAAAACTTAGTGCTAAAACAAAGATTAAAATTAAATATAAATTTAGGGTTTAAAAAAGCAGGTTTAGTTTAGGGTTTAGGGAAAAAAAGTCCAAGGGTTTAGAAGCCCAAAATTGAAGCAGCCCAGCTCAAAAGGTGCAACCTAGCTCAAATTCAGTCAAAATGGTGCTGTTTTTTTCTCCAAAAATGGTGTCGTTTTGACTATGGTTTCTATATTTCTCCCTCGCTAAATGACATTGATTTGACTACATTGCCTATGTTTCTACCCAACCCTCCCCCCGCCCCCCGCCCCTTGTTCGACCTCATCATCATTTTCTCACTCAAGATTCACTTAGAAACCCTTACTCAACTCGTCACCTTCTCCCTCCTCTTCTCACATTGCTGTCACTGTTCCTACCCCTAACCCTGCCCCTCATCCTCAACCACCACTCAGCCCTTGGTCAGCCTCCACCCACCTCGTCGTCTCTTTCTCTCTCTAACCCTAAGTCCCTCTTCTCTTCTAACCCTAAGTCCCTCTTTTCTCTCCTCATTCTCTCCCTTTCGCAGAACCAGCCTCATTTGTCTCCTCAGTTGGTGGATATCTAAGGATGAGAACCGATATGCTGCAAGATTCTTCAGGTAAGCTTCGCATCTGCAGATCTACTTCCAAATTTGGGTATCTGTAAATTATTATCCATTTTTGTTTCTAGACTATTGTAATTTTTTTGCTAGTTGTGAATTTGTCAGCCCCTTCCCCTCATTTTTTGCTGGTTGTTAATTTTTTTGTTGGTTCTTGGTTGTTAAAGTTGGGGCTGTTTATATATGATGCAAAAGTCTGGGTGTTATATATGATGCAAAATTTGGGGATGTTTTGAATGATTAAGCTGAAAAGTTGAGGAGTTGAATTTAGTGAGGCTTTAAGGACCTTAGAGCATTCAGGGCTCTCTTTTCTCTCTATGTTTGGGAGGTGATTAGGGCTTTTTCATGGCACTAGCCACCGGGCCATTGTCGCCAATGGCAGATCAAGAGGCTAGAGTGCCCAAGGATTAGGGGAGGATGACAGGATTGCCTCGCATTGAGCGAGTGTCTGATGCAGGGCAAGGTACAGTCAGGTTTGCGGACGTGGTGGCTGCAAAGCCACAACTTTTGCCAGAGGTGTTTGTGCCTCCGTAGGAACCTCGGTTTCAGGATGGAACAATGTTTTCATGTTTTCGAAGGCTGAGATTCAACAGTCTGCAGAGCCTTTGCGGCTCTCTAGTGTTTTGAAATTCCTTCATCGACGGCCTTCCTTCGATCATATTCTTGCTTTTATAAAAAATAGTTGGGGTTTGAGATCGATTTCAATGGTTGGGCAATTGCGTAACCCATGAAATTTACTGGTTCAGATGGCGAAGGAGGAAGATTTTATTAGTGTGATGGTGAGAGGTAATTCCGAGATTCATGGAATTTATTTTTGGATTTTTCACTAGACTCCAGATTTTGTCAAAGACGAGGATTCCACGTGGGTTCCGGTATGGCTTACTTTGCCGGGATTGCCTCCTAATTATTTTTAGGAATCAATGTTACGAAGTATGGGAAATGGCTTTGGTTGATACCTGAAGAGGGATAACGTTATGGCGTGTGTGACTCGTCCTGAGGTCGCGCGGATCTGTGTTGAAGTAGATGTCTCTCAGCCTTTGCGTAAATCTTTTTGGTTGGGTCCCAAGGGCCTTGCGACGAGCCATTTGCAGGAGGTTATTATCAACTCCTTCTTTCTGCATTTTTTTGCAGAAAACAGGGTCACTTTGAGGCTAGGCGTTCTAGGCGGGAACATCCTGTGGTTGGGAAAAAAGAAAAGTAGGTGTTGGCGCAGGATGAAGGAAAAAAGCATTCCACAGAAAATCAGTGGAAGGTGGTGGGCAACTGTGATTGTGAGAAGATCACTCTTGATAAGGAGAAGGTGGTGGGGGAATCTTCGAAATCTAGACGAGAGATCAATCTAGAATCCATCTGGGTGAGAAGGGAAGGGACCATCGAGGAGGCAACTGGTGTGTGGTTCGTTTTGCCGAATGGGGAATTATTTGATGCATGTCTGGAAGAGTCCAGAGCAAATCCTTCAAAGGTGGTACATTCAGAGGCGGTGGCAGTGCAGACTAGTGGTGTTTCTTTGATTGAAGAGGAGTTAGAGGGTCACATTACCTCGAAGAGGACGCCGTCTAAGCAACAAGAAAATTGGTTTAAGCTTATAAAGGCAGATCATGAGGGTGATGACTAGGAAATTCTCAAAAAATCCGAATCAAGAAGTACTTTGAGGCTAGTGGATGAATCTTCAGAATTTGAGTTAGGTGGTTTGGGAGATAGGGATCTATTTGCAGTGGAAGATTTGCACCATGTGAACTTTATGTCCAAGGCTGGGTCTGATGGTGAGTTTGGGGAGAAGTTGAATGAGTTAACAGTAAAATCTTTTGACTCGAATCCCGACATGCATGTTCCATTGAAAAAAGCTAAAGGGGTAAGAAAAGAAAAATCGATTATAGTGTTGGAGCGTCGCACTCGCTCCAAAAAATTTCTTCAGTCTTTCTAATGCATTTACTTACCTGGAATATTAGGGGAATTCTTTTGTCAAATAGTAGACTTCAACATATTTTGAATAAAAGTCACCCTTCTGTGGTGGCCATTTTAGAACCATTTTTAAATTCCAATAAGTGCAGTAGATGGGCGCGATGGATGAAGTTGCCGTATTGTTTCAATAATGCGGAGGTAGATGGAAAATTTTGGATTTTTCGGGTTGCTAATTTTGAGTTTGAATTGATTTCAATGTCGGGTCAAGCTATTAGTGGATGGTTTGTTCATAGGAATTTTCGGGTGCTTGCAACCTTTGTTTATGCTAGTTGTTTTCAGGCTAAAAGAATGAAATTATGGGAGTTTCTAAAGGCTCAAAATTCTTGTGGGCTTCCATGGTTCATTTGGGAGGGGGGGGGGGATTTCAATATAATTCGAGATGA
Source organism: Juglans cinerea (assembly GCA_961763995.1). NCBI lineage: Eukaryota > Viridiplantae > Streptophyta > Magnoliopsida > Fagales > Juglandaceae > Juglans > Juglans cinerea. The sequence continues at coordinate 11,532,631 of CAUIVZ010000008.1, read as the reverse complement.
TAGTGAAAAGGTGCGTGGCCTCTCGCAGGCTTCTCGGGCGAAGAGGGAATTTAATGAGTGTATTCATGAGTGTGAGCTGGTGGACCTTCCATGCGAAAGTAATAAATTGTTGTAGTGTAATGGGAGGATAGGGGTAGACGAATTTGGGCTCGATTGGATTGAATTCTTGTTAATTTGCATTTCTTGAACTACTTTGGGGATGTTACGGTTTCGTATCTGCACAGGACTTCTTCGGATCATGCGTCGATGTTGGTGTAGTTCATCAGAGACAAGGTGTCTGTTATTAGGCCATTCAAGTTTCTTCGTATGTGGGGCTCCGATGAAGGATTTCTTCCATTAGTGCAGGCAGTTTGGAATGACAGAGTGGAAGGGTGTGCTATGGTGAGAATAAGCACGAAACTAAAACGGCTTAAACATGCATTACGAACTTGGAACCAGGATGTCTTTGGCCTAGTGGAGGTAGAGATAAAAAAAAATTGGAGGATGGCATTACTGGGTTGGAATTAATTTTGTCCTGTACTTAGTTGCCTCAGACTGAGAATGAGCTATTGAGTTGTAAACAAGAGCATCTGCAATGGGTTCAAAGAGAGGAAGTTTTGGCATGCCAAAAATCACAAATTAAATGGCTCGCCAAAGGAGATGCTAACACAAGTTTCTTCCATGCTTCCATGTGGTTCAAGAGAAAGAGTAAAATAAATAGAGAAGATACAGCTTGATGATGGCAGCACTCTTGAGTCGGGGGAGGCAGTGCATGAGGGGGCAGTTTTATTCTTCCAGCAGCTGCTTTCGGTGTCGCCGATTGAGAGCAATTTGGATGAGCTGGAGTTGATACAGCCAGTGGTGTCCATGGATGATAATGAGGTCCTGTGTACTGCACCGACTATGAATGAGATCAAGAAGTCTTTATGGTCTATTCCGGCAGATAGTAGCCCCGACCCGAATGGTTTCTCGACAAGTTTTTTCACGATGGCTTGGGATATTGTGAAACACAATCTTTTGTAGATGGCTAAATATTTTTTTGAAGGGCAACCAATTTCTACTTTCTTTGGGGTTACAAATTTGGTTATGATTCCGAAGGTTGATGAGCCTATGGGTTTTGGACAATTTTGCCGACCAGCCTAAGTTCAGTTGTCTATAAAATAATGTCGAAGATTATGGTTTTTCGATTGGCACCGATCCAGGACAAAATTATCTAACCTGAGCAGGTTATACCAGGAAGAAGCATTTTTTAGAATATATCGTTGGTTCAGGAATTGGTTCAAGGCATTAATAGGAAGGCGAAAGGGGGAAATGTTTTGTTGAAAATTGATATAGCCAAAACTTATGATAGAGTTAATTGAAACTTTCTTCTAGAGATCATATGGCAGTTGGGATTTTCAGAGAAGTGGCGTAATATTGTATTTAATGTTATTTCCTCCCCTTTTTACTCTGTGATGCTAAATGGGTGCTCCAAAGGTTTTTTCAAGCCATCGTATGAGCTACGTCAAGGTGACCCTCTTTCTCCTTATTTATTTATTTTATCGGAGGAGATTCTTTCTCGGATGCTTCATAAAGAGTTTAGTCTGGGTCGGATTGAGCCTTTCCATCCTGGTGGAGGTCCTTTGATTTCTCATTTGCTATATGCGGATGATATTTTGATTTTTGCTAATGGGAGAAAGTCATCTATTCGGAATCTTATGGAAGTATTGCATAGGTATGAATTGATGTCTGGTCAAATGATTAATCCGAGTAAGTCTTCAATGTTTTTTTCATCCTCTATTTTGGCTGTCTGTAAAAATGAATTGAAGTTGATTTCGGGTTTTAAGGAAGGTAGTTGGCCTTGTACATATTTGGGTCTTCCTCTAATCCTGGGTCGCATGACAATCCGAGTGCTTGATTTGCTCTTGACAAAAATCCAAAAAAAGTTGGTTGGGTGGAAGAGTAAGATTCTTTTTTTTGGAGGTAAAATTGTTCTAATCAAACATGTTTTGAACAGTATACCTATTCATATACTCTGTCTTGAATTTACCAAAAGGACGGATATCGGAGATAAAGAGAATTTTTTCGAATTTTCTATGGGGTTCATCGTTGGAAAATAAAAACAAAGAAGTGGATATCATGGAGTAAAATTTGTGTGTCGGTGGAAGAGGGTGGGCTGGGTATTCGGGGTCTACATGAGGTTCAAGCATCCTTACTTATGAAATTTGCATGGAAGTTAATTAATGATAATTCAATGTGGTCGAACTTTTTCACTACCAAATATAGCGGAAACTCCCATCTTTACTCAGTGATGCAACTCAGAATATGGTCTCATTTTTGGAAAGGGATCATGGATCTCATGTCACAGGTTTTAAATAACTCACGATGGATTATTTGGGAAGGCCAAGTGAAGTTTTGGCTGGACAACTGGTTAGGGGAGGGGCCTTTAATTACATCTATCCTTGTTATTGGCAATGTTGACTTGCAAGTAGCAAATGTTTTCACGGCTACATGGCCGAACCTTCATGCGCTGTGGGAGCTAGTTCCGGAAGAAATAATTACAAAAATCTGTGATGTTTGTATCAGGCTACGTTTGGGAGTGAATAGGTGTGTATGGAAGCCAACAATTAGTGGTGAGTTCAACACCAAGTCTGCCTGGAATCTAATTCGTCAGCACGGTGAAAGATGCCCCTGAAAGAAATGGTTTTGGAAAAATTGGCTTCCAAAGAATCTGTCATTCTTTGTTTGGCAAGCTAAGAGGAAGGCAATACCGGTGGATGGCATTATTCAGTAGTTAGGCATTCCTATTGTCTCTAAGTGTGAGCGTTGTGATCAGCCACAAATGGAGCCTTTGCATCATATTTTATGTGGGGGAGGAGGAGCTCAAAAAGTCTGGAAATTGTTTGCAGAGGCATGTCGAATGAGAGTACCACAATTTCAAAACTGGGAGGGGATGATGAGTTTCTGGTGGCATCAATCTTCCCAGTCCACACAGTTTGGATGACTTCGAGGGGTTCTCCCTGTTGTAATTTCCTGGGCGTTATGGAGAGCTAGATGTGCCGCCAGAAAGGAAGGTATGAAATTTAATCCGAATGTTATTATTCGCTCTGTTAAAATTTTAATTAGAGAACTGCCAAGCAAGATAAAAGAATTTCGGTGGCCAGGAGTCCATGAGCGGATGATCCTTGAGGAATTAGTTTGCCCAATTATTCCTGTTGCTGCAAGGAAAATAAAATTAATTACGTGGCGAGCACCAGCGAGAGGGAGGGTAAAGTAGAATGTAGATGGAAGATCTTGAGGTAACCCAGGAAATTCAGGTGGGGGTGGTATTATTCATAATTCTCAGGGCGGAGTAGTGGCGGGTTTTGCGCATTCATATGGTCACACTACTAATACGATTGGTGAATGTAGAGCTCTCCTTGATAGGTTTCAGTTGTGCAGGCACTTGGGTTTGAGGGATATATTGGTAGAGTCGGATTCAATGGTCATAGTTGGTTGGTTGGCTTCGGGAGTGTGCAAATATTGGTTTCTTTGGAATTTTGGGGAGGAAATTACAGCTATTGTTGGGGAGTTAAATGTTCGTTTTCACCATATTTTTGGAGAAGCTAATATGGTGGCTAATTTTTTAGCTAAGCAAGGAATGCAAGGGGTCATTTCATATTTTGGTGACGATACTTCCATTCAATGATCTATTCGGGGTATTATTCGTATGGACAAGCTTGACTTCCCTTATCTTAGACATTCATGATTTATTGGTTTAGGGGGGGTGTTTTGTTGGGGTTTTTCTGGGATTTTTTTGATACCTGAGGGTTTTATGTTCTTAGGGGCTATGTTTCATGGTATTCTTTCGCCATAAGTGATGGTTTTGTTAATAAAATTGAGAAGGGATCACTATTGTACATGTGACCTCGGCTCTTTAAAAAAAAAGCTGAAAAGTTGAGGCTGTTTTTGAATGATTTATCTGTGCATAATCTCAAATTTCAAATTCAATGTGTTATAATACTTATTAAGTTGCTATCCATTTAAGGATAGAGATATAAGCTTACTTTAAGTAGAGTCCTTTGTTTGAGGTTGTGTTAACCTTACTCTTTTGTTTGTGTTGTGTTTTAGTTATTGAATGATGAATTGTGAAGACACAACCACTCCTACATCCACCTTTGCATCTTGTCTCGAAAGACCAGAACTACAATAGCCTATCGAGGCTCCTATAATCGAAGAGTCTATTGAACCATTAGACTCATCGATAGGCACTCCTACTACCTTCCGTTCTACCCACCACCCTCCACTAGACACTAGAAACCCCAAGAATAGGCCTAAGGTATAAGATTACTTCACAAGAGTGTTTGATTCTGATCACGAAGAACCTACAACTACTTGTAACCAATGTGGGTGGTTGTGGAAATGCCATCCCAAAAGGCAAGGCACTTCGGCCGTGAGAGCACACATCCACCTTTTCTTTAAAAATCGTAAGAGTAAATTGGACAAGAGTCAACAATTCTTGGTTCCAAAGGCAAGAGTTGAAGGAGGAATGGGAGAAGAATCTAGGGATGACCAAGTATAGTGAGAAAACAATTAGGGCTACCCTTTTTAGGATGGTGATAGTGGATAAGTTACCCTTTAGGATTGTTGAGAGTCAAGGGTTTTGGGACTACACTAAATCCCTTGATCCTAGGTTTTCCATTCCCTATCGTTTTATGGTAATGAGGGATTGTATGAAGCTAATCTTAAGACCGAACTATAGCTTGAAAAAAATGTTTTAACAACCAATCAAAGAGTGTGTTTGGGAACCGACACTTGTACTTGTATCCAAAACATTAATTACATATGTTTCATGGCTCACTTTATTGATAGTAATTGGAAGTTGCATAAGCGGATTATTTCATTTACTTTGGTTAGTGATCACCAGAGGGCAACGATTGGTCAAGAATTGGAGGAGTGTATCTTTGATTAGGGCATTGACAAAAGTCTTACAATGACGGTGGACAATGCTACCTCTTTTGTCAAATTTGCAGCTACCTCACACGATGGACGGCTATAAAAATTAGGGAGTGACCTGGTTGTTTGTGTGCCAAAATCCAACTAATCGTGAGGATTTGTTGGTTTTTTGTTTGGAAACGAGTTGACTCAGCTACTAATGGCTTCTTATAATTTTCCATTTGAATAGATATCTTATCATTTGAACTAGAAGGTAATTTTCCAAATAATATATTTTCCATTTGAACTTTCCAAATTCACATTCAAACGGATACATGAGAAATTAGATGGTTACATTCGAATAATCTAACTCATGTGTTCGAATGTAGTTACTAATACATTTGAACATATATCATCCTACCTGAATATAATCTTTAGAATGAACATATGTTCCATTTGTATAGATTTTTATTTGTTTCAAGGCTTAGTTGTTTGCCTCCAAAGAAAGTAGGTTTTATAGGTTATATTGTTTACATATTTATCCGTGTCTTCAGATTTTGTAATTTTTTTCAATGGTCTAGAAATATGTCCTATTTTGGAAGGAAATATTGTTGATAGGGAACATCAATTGACGGCCGGACAGACTCGGCCTACAAGGGCGCCCATACTAGTTGAGCAGTAAGTCATTTGATATACTTCTATGATTTCATCTCGAAGGGGAGCAGCATTGAGTTAGTATTCAAAGATAGAGGATGAGTTCAGGTTTATAACAGAAGGGGAGGCCTATATCTCGAGAAGGTGTATATGTTCTATAGGGACTAGCTGACATGAGGCTCACAGATGAGTCATTCAAATTCACTGTTTGGTTGGTCAATATTACTTTCTCGGCACACAAGATCGTCGACAATATTTAAATCTCTTGTGAGCCAAGTGCATATCCTACTTTGCAACATATTAAGTAGGGTTGTAAATCATTAGAATATCTTGTGAACAACTTGGGTTTGGTTCGAATATACTCAGATCATTTAATAAATGATATGTTGTTAAATACTAATAATTGTTCAAATATTAAATGAGCAAAACTCTTATAAGCTTGGTTTGACTCAGTTTAAGCTCATGGACGTACAAGGTTCATATAAGGTCGACTTGGCTCGTTTGAACTAGAAATGTGTTATATATGTATGTGTGTGTTTATTACATCTTAGCTGTATTTTGTAAACTTAATTATATACTATTAATTTATTATAATTTACCTTATTTAATATATTTATTTATGTTATCAAAGTGTGTATAAAATATTTTGTATAATTTTTGTATATAATATATTTTATGCAATTAGTTAGCCATAGTTAGTTGTGTATTTTATTACAAGTTATATGATATGTCAAGCTATTTTATGTTTGTAATAAAATTATTTCATAAGTTTAGTTAGTTATGTACGTTATAATATAATATTAGTGTTATATGTTATATATCGAATTAACTTTAACTGATTATATACAGGTTCATATGAGAAATGCATATCATAATGTAAGTTGATAGTATTTCTCTTTAGTTAAGGAATCATATCATTAACCTTATACACAATACGATTTTCATTATACAAGACAAATGATAACTTATATTGTAGTTTATAACTATTACATATGACTTATAGTTCATATGATTATAGTTTAATACTGTTAATGCATGTACAATAACTTATATACAATTCTATAACTATATACTTATATCATATGCTTGTAATGCACGTATAAATATACTATCTAGCGATGTATACCAAACGAGGAAGTATATCGGTTGATTGTAGAGGATTTGGCTCTTCCATATGATGATAGTAAGGTCATCAAACAAGTTCATTGCAATAGCCTACTTTTCAGATGTTGCAACTCATTTTCCCATACAACATCGATCTGAGGAAGCACAAGCTAGACTTTGGCATGGATTGGTGATGCCAGACATAATAGAGATTATTCAGCAGGTTAGTTTAAATAGATAATTTATAGGGAAGGAAGACAAGGGAATCGACCAAAACATAGAGAAAATAACTCTGATGTTCATTCCAAACTATCAAAACCCATGAATAATGAAATCAACCCACAAGCCGGGTAGTAATAGTTGAAAATCGACCATATCAAAATTTTACCAAAAGTAGAAAAAACCCAATAATCATACAAAAAATAAATACGTAATAAAAGAAATCTACTAAAAATCTAGCCCAAATCGAGTTTAGAATCACTTCCTAAACGATAAATGAAATATTACCATAAAGGGCAAAAAATAACTAAAATAGGGATTCAGAGGGGAAAACAGTGGATTTTGGCCTCGACAAAGATGCACACCGAGCATAGCTAGGTTACCACAATGTGCACACAAAAATGAGTTTTCCGAATTGGAGTCATATGCGCGATTCTTATACCCGTAGCCAAAGTTATGACCAAAATACCGTAACGTGCCTAAAACTGTCCCAATCACGGAAAGATCGCGATTTCCTACCATCTTTGCACTACTTTGCCACCTCAAGGTATTTCAGCGTCATCAACGTGCAATCTGACAACTCAGCATCATCTTATTCGAATCCTCCTGCATAAATTGGGGTATATTTATTCTACCATCGGTGATTGGGGATTCGATTAATCTATACTACCTTGTCCATATTCGATCTAAGTCGAGGCATCTTACTGGAGGTAAGCCCAACTGAGAAGGGTATAATAAACAGAAGTAGTGGTGTAAAAACAACTCGGACCGGACTGAACTGGTGGGTTTGGTCCAGTATCGAGTTTTGTTTGATCCAGTACCGGTTTTATTTTTCTTAAAACGGTCAAAATCGGTCCAGTTCTAATTTTTCTTTTTTTAAAACCGGATCGGACCGAACCGGACCGGTTCATATATATATTATAATTTTTTATATTGTATATAAATTTTATATATAATATATAATTATATGATAAATTACTAATTAATATAATATTAAATTTTAAAATCTTATATCACTATAGTCTATTGTATTAATAGTTATACTAATACTATATCACTATATCACTATATATTATAATATACTATAATATATCACTATATTATATATTATAATATATAATATAAAATACTACAATATATTATCACTATAGTATATACTATAATATACTATTATATAATATATAATTTAGTATATTAAAACTGGAAAACCTAACTGAACCGTTAAAATCGGAAGTACTAGTTTAGGGAGGTAATTGATGCGTATCGGTTCTTGAAAATGCAAAATCAGTACATACCGATTCGGTCCCAAATTTTATCTAAAACCAGACCAAACCGAACCGATTACACCCCTCATCAGAAGCAGGTGGCCACATTTCTGAGGGGAAAATGCTGGAGCTCCCGCTGGAGCTCTAGTGTATTTTATCATGTGTATTTTTTAATTCTTTTTTTATATAGATGTTTTTAATAATTTTAAATATTTTTAAAAAATAAAAAAATTTATAATATTATTAAATAATACTTGCTTAATCACGAAGTAAAATATAAAATATTTTTTTATGATTTTTTATTTTACTTCGTGATTAAGGAAGTATTTTTTAATAACTTTGTTTTTACTTCTTGATTAAAAAAGTGTTTTTAATGATGTTCTAAATTTATTTTATTTTTAAAAAATATTAAAAAAAATTATATAAAAAACAACTTAAAAAAAAGCATATACAATATATGCTACAGCCCCCAGCGGGGGCTGTACGATCCTTTCTGAGGACTTGACTTCTGCGGATTCTACGGGACCAAGTACACAGACACCGATAGCTTGACCTATATTTGCCATTATATATTGATATTGTGTAAACGGAGATCTGTGGGGGCACTTGTGGAGCAGCATGCGAGTTTGATTGAGAACATTGAGATCAGGATAATGAAGGCCATCGTTACTCAGTACTTGAGCGACATGGAAGATTGTATGGCGCTCCCTTTTGCGGTCTTTGTTGGCAAAAAGCCACTTTTGTATCTTTTGTTATGTATTTAATTTTGGTTCATGGTATTGAACAATGGTCATTTTAATGTGTTTTCATGTCTTTTTATTTGTAAAGAGAAGGATATATTAACTTGATTCTCGCATACCCTTAATTAGTTTGTTTTATTCACAAATTGTTCCTTATGCTTCTTAATCAATATCGTTTGTACTGATCTTATATTATACTAATTTTAATCAAATAAATAAATGCAATCCTTTAAATTCAATTTGCTAAACAACCACCATCATTGCTACAAGTTGCTAAACAAGCTTATTCTCATATTACTATACCAGCGTATATACCGCTAGCTACCAGCAACCATACTCATCATTGATATATGAAATACAGAATATTAAAAATCATCATCACTGGTACGGCAACCGTGATCAACATTGCTTCTGTCATCACTATTGAAACCTTACATGAGCGTAATGTTATATACATGTCTAGATAGTGCAACATTGCTTCTACTGAGCTACATCGTCCCGTTTATCACTTTTAGGGATTGTTTGGGAAATACATCTCATTACAATTTTTTCAAACTTCTAAACAAAATATAAAAAATAATTTAATTTTTTTAAATTTTAAAATAAAAATTATATTATAATAATATTTTAATTTCATAATATTTTTATTCAACTTTTTATGAACAAAAAAGAGGAGCTAGCTGCCGGGTAATTGTAGGCCGTGGCTTTAACTATTATGATTTTTTATGGTCTAGATAGCGGGAGGGAGGCCTCTGGTGTGAATTCAACGAATTTGAGTATGGGACGACGTTATAGCTTAAATTCTAGTCACACCGGAGAATTTATTGAATATTTACCTAGAAGATAGTACATATATGCCACCCTTATGATAATTATTCTCTTTATGTTAACTCACTCGCATTAGGGCTGACAATTGCCTCTACGTACGTACGAGGGATGATCTTAGCCTGACTTTGTGCGGGATCGTATAAACTAAGGGGAAAAAAACCATTCGCATAAGAAAACAAATCAGCAAAACTGGGCAAAAAGTTTGGCTCTGTTCGGCTATATATTAAGAAATCCAAGACCAAAGAATTTAATATGTAAAAAGGCAACAACGACATTGCATTAAAAAAAAAGGAAAAAAAAAAGAAATGAAAATAGGAACAGTATTAGGAGAGGCAAAATGATAATTGCATGCGATGGAGCGGCTTGTTTTAGCTGCTAATTACAAACTCGAAACAAAGAGAAACATGAAGAAAATAGTAAGATCGTGGTGGTTTGTGTCCAGTTCCAATTGGTAGATCATTTTGGGTTCATTATATATACATGATCAGTTTCTATCTGCTTGTAGCTTAATATGCATGATTATGTTCCTCCACGTGAATTCCAAATTTGCTTTATTATTTCATCCATCCCTCTCCCTCATCACCACTTCATCGAGTTTCGAATGCGATTTGAAACCTTGTCTTTTACCTGGCTGGCCTAAACCTTCTCACGCGCGCAGAAGTATTTCATAATTCGGTCCGGTCCGGTTTTGGATCAAATTTATGACCGAACCGGTATGTACCGGTTTTGCATTTTTGAAAACCGATTACGCACCAGTTAACCTCCTAAACTGGTACCTTCGATTTTACCGGTTCTGGTCCGGTTTGATCTGGTTTTTCGATTTTAATAAAATGTAAATTTGTTAGGCCATAAAATGTTATTAATATATATATTTTATGTTTAAAGCATATGATCAAATAACTTTTCACGTTTAAGATTAAAATTTTTATGTTATAGATTATAATAACATTATCTTATATATAATTATAATTTATATTAATATTATATATATATATATAAATGATATATAATATTAAAAATATTATATATAATATTAAAAAAATTAATTTAAAATATATAAAATAGTGAACCGGTCCGGTCCGGTCCTCAAAAGCATAAAACCGGAACCAGACCGGTACCGGTACCGGCCGGTTTTGGAACTAAGGGGACCAATCTCAGACTGGACCGATTCCACCGGTTCGGGCTAGTTCGGTCGGGTTTTTCGATTTCCATTTTACACCCCCTCATAATTCATCTGCCTCAATCTCTCTTTTCGAGCCTCGAACTTGATTTTCCCATGACCTAGCTAGTAGTAGCAAGTACATATATATATATAACAATTTCTTCTACCATCTTTGCAACAATTATTATATTTTTAAAGGTAAAATGTTGATACTGATCTCCGCTCTAAACTATCACCGCTTTATCATTTACAGCCTAATAAAAGGTTTAACTCAATATATACAAACGCCAACGTACGTACTACTTTGATGGCTAGACGTTTGCAGCTTCTTCCCTCAAATATAGTATTATTTTGTTGGGAAAATTCCTCACACACAAGATTTTGGCTGTAAACTCTGTCAAGACTCGTGTTGAAATGGGGTCGACGACGTTGTTATTAGCTTATGGGGCACGATATATATAGTGTGATAATGATATTTAACACATTTTACGCCATTAAAGCGAGGAAAATAATGGATTTTGAACGGTAGTGAGGCGATGGCTCCCATATACAAATGGCTGATAGCGTGAAATTAAGAAGTTGGAGATTGTAGTTCATTAATATTGCAATGCATGCACGTTAATTCTCAGATTTTAGTTCTCTGGGAAGTTACGTACCAAACAAAAGTACAACATACATTAACAAACACGTAGAGCAGAGAGAGAGAGAGATGCAAGTTATCCCAACTTGGAAGAAAGCTGATGCTTCAGCACAAATTACACACGTTGGACTGCAAAACAGTACTGTTAAAAGCGAACAAATATCGCATTATTAATATGTATGGAGAGGCTTCAGAAAGAAGGAGAAAGGCAGTGAGGTTGTCCAAGCTTTACGAAATCTAGTACGTACTTAACTAAACTGCATGTTTTGGTATATTGTTATAGGAAATATCAGACATTAGGAAATGCAACATTCTTTAAAGATGGGGTGACAGTGATGCCTTGGAAATATAAACAGCCAGAAAGGCAAATTTGTTTTTGGGTAATTAGACTCGTTCTCTTTTTCTACAGTTGGTTCTTTCGAAGGGCCTACAAAAGCATATATACTATATATTTTTGGTGCCGAAAAAATAGAGAAAAGATATTTGTAATTGTGAATTGTGCAACCGTCACGTAATCGTTTTGAAAAAAATGAATAAAACATAGGACCCACATAAAAAAAATTAATTTTTTAATAATGGACCCCACTCTTTTTCAAAGCAATTACGCGGCGATTATGTATTTCACGGTTGTATGTAGAATTACTCGAAAAAATAATGGAGTTAGTTCTAAGGGCATAGTCCATATATATATACTTTTGCATGAGCTTATAAACTCAGGCATTAATCATTTCCTTCTCTTCACTGTAACTGATTGCAAGCCATTGGACCTTCATATGTACCTTTAATAAGTATATCCAAGGAAACTTCCTAGCAGCAAGGAAAAAAAAGGTGGAGATTGCTTGCATGCATGCTGCACCATAAATTATTAATATTGTCGTTGAAACTCTTTTAACTGGTCAATTCTCATGGGATTGCGGGCAGGTTGAAGTACGTTTCTTTCTGATCAATTTATTGATAAAAAGTTGTCCACGTGTGTGAGAAATACATCCTTTTCCGGGGATTCCACAGCCTTTCTCTAGGTTAATTTTAACATTTACACAGATTATAATATATGCAGTCGAAGCAATGATATAATATGTATTTTGTTATACATCTAACAATATATATATGCATCGATCATACATGACTATCAATCATAACATCTACATCAAGATTGGAATAATATACATATCATCAAAATATAAAGAAGTTTCTATAATATTATATTTATATCTGATGAGGCAAATCTTGTAACGCTCCAAACTCGGATGGCCTGGAGAATTACTACATGTCACTTAAGAACATGTTTACCAACACAACTAAAATAAAACTCCAAAAACTTTTTTAGCAAAACTCAATCTCATATATTCTAAATAACCACATTGAAGACTCCACAAAGTCATTACCGCTGCAAAATAAACTAAAGAGTTCACAATCTCCCGGTAGTCATACAAACCAAACTAATAATTTCATAAGTCTTCCTAAACTCAATATATAATTAAATCTAAAAGACGTTAAAACTAAAGGACATCAGAATTTCTTCTTCTAACATCATCTCCTTAGCTTAATCATGCTCACCAATCTAATCCAGGTCCTCAGATGGACTCTCCACATCATCTGAAAAATATCATGAAGATAGGGAGTGAGTTATCGACAACTCAGTAAGCAGAGGACATATGCTAGCGTGCAAACATGAGCATTTACAAAGTATAACATGCAGAACAAAATATTATCTAGAGTTATCATGCAGAACAGAACATATTTTCAAAAGTAACAGAGTGATGATTTTAAGACAACTAAAAACTCATAGTACTTTGGCATAACATAAACTGAGTATTATCATCAAATGAAAACAGAGCATCTTACAGAGCAGAGACCATATTTCAGCCCCGTGGTAGGGTTGTGCTATCCCCAGTGGCCAAACCGGGCAGAGACAGAGGTGAAATATTTTCCTTATTCTTCTCGGAGCCCCGAGTGTGCACACAAGAACGACCACAATAAAATCACTTTGTTTCCAAAGTGGGTGCACTCAGAGACAGAGAAGTTGGTACCAACCCAAACAGAGCAGAGCAGAGACAGAGACAGATCAGTCAGATACAAAATCAGTACACCATGCCAAAGGTTTTCAGATGCCATATAAAAATAAAACAGAGTACCAAAACATAATCAGATTATTCTTACATACTAAAAATAAAATTCAGAGCATCTTTCTAAATAAATGCACAAATTTTCAGATTCTCAATATCGTTCTTTTTCAGATTTCAGAGACAACATAACAAAATTTAGCTCATGTCTATACAATGCATGTCAGAAAGCATTTTTTCTTTTTCATACAGATTTCATGAGTAATGCAAATAAGCGACCGAGGTTGGTTTTTCCCAAGTTCTAATTTCATCACAAAAATACGCAAAGTTTTCAGAAAGTCAACTTCAGTCTCAATAATTCGTGTAAGGTCTAGCATAGGTACCCCGCTTACCGAAACTTTTTTAGATCTTCTGAATATTTCCACAATCGTGCCAAATAAATACCAATTGTCACCTATACGGAATACTAAAGGTTACTGAACTTCAAAAATGACAAATAAAACTCTCGATATACTAATTAAAATCATACTACGGAAATTAGCTTTGATAAATATCCAGTTATCAGAAAACTAATAAATACCCTTATCATTAAAATTAATCTTGACTTATCATAATATAATTTTATCAAAATATGGCAAAACAACTTAGATTCATTTCGAAAATTAACTTAATCATATTTAAAACTCATATCTCTATAAACTATTATTAAAAAGATAATTTAATACTGCCAACATATAATATAATAGGAAATTCATAAATTTCTTAAACAATAGTAATTCATAGAATATTTTGAGTCATATCTAATTTAAAACCATCAAGGACTTGTATCATATAATCAGCTTAGTGTTTAAAAACAGGTTAAATACTTATAATTTACAACTTAATAATATACTTATATCAAACTCAAATAATGTAACAAGTGGAAAACTCATTTAATAGAATTAAAAATCTTTTTATTTACTATTGAAAGTAATATGATTATACTTAAAACAATTTCTTCAACATGCTAATTTCCAAATGCTATACGACAAGGGTCTAAAATTAACATATTATAATTTAAATCCTCATTCATTCTCTTTATACAATCTTATATTAAAACACAGCCTTTATCAAACACAGCCTTTACAAAATAAGCATAAAATATAGACAATGACCCCCAATAGAACCCACCTAATACCAGGGATATTTTAGAAAACATCATAAAATGTATGGGCAAATTTCTGGGAAATAAAACATAACACTACCAAGCGATGGAACCAAGCTCACCATGAGGGAAACTGGCGACAACGGATTGGAACGGCACTGGGTGGATGTCGAAAGTGACACAACTGGGTGTAGCGGCAGGGCACAAAGAGAGAGAGTGTGTGTGAGAGAAAGACGTGAGAGAGAGAGAGAGAGAAAACACAGAGAGAGAAAGAGAGAGGTCCCGCCAGAACAAGAAAAGAAAACTCACCGAGGGAGAGCAGGGAATACAAGAAGGTGTAGGGGCTGGGCTGGGCTGGCGAGACACAATCACAGCAGTCTCTTCCGTGCAGGCAGTGGAGTTCAAAGAGAGGGAGAGAGCATGAAGACAATGCCGACAGGGACTAGTCGAGAGGGGTGAAGGTGCGGTGATGGTGGCTCACGACCACTCCAGGTTGGGTATGGTGCTTCGGGGTGGTGCAGGGTGCGTGTCACGATGGTGCTACTCGGTGATGTATGGTGGTACTTGAGGAGATGTGCAGTACGCTTGGGGTGGCGTTGCTCTGTTCTATGGGCTTAAAACATAGCAGTTTCGGTTTCTGCTTCCCACAAAGGTTGGTGATGGTTGGTGATGGTTGGGCGCGACGGAGCTTCGTTGCCGTGGGGTTCTCGATACAAGGTTGAGGCGGCGAAAAGGCTAAAGAAGACTTGAGTGCACGTTGATGTGGCTTGTCTATTGCTTCCTGGACGTGAAGGGCAGCGGTTCAAATTTGTTGCTTGTTGCCTACTGTTGAAGTGCGCGCAACGATTGGTTCATATATGAGGACACAAAGGTGCTCGGCCGTGGAGGCTGTCCTGTCGTGGTTGGATGGTGGAGTTTCCAGTCGCCTAGTGACTTGGGGTGGAGAAGATAGATAAAAAAAAAAAAAAAAGAGTTTGAGAGGATGGATGGAAACGAAAAAAGTGAAGATAATGGAGATTGGGTGGAGGAATCTTCGGAAGTGTAGAAACTGAAATTGAAAAACGGTTTAGAAGATAAAATGTAAGCGGCAAGTGGAAGCTCACAGCAAACGACGTCGTGGGGTAGGGGAGGTTACTCAGCTGCGTAAAAACAAGAGAGAAAAAAAAGAAATAAGAGAATCCAATGAACTGCCTTGGGTTTAATGAGCTCGGGTGCCACAAATCTAGAACTAGATCTGTAACGCCCCGTCCCCGAAAGTCTGGAGAGACAACTCATGTCACTTAAAAATCATTTTTCTTCCACATAGTACGTACTCTAATTTTTCTCTATCGCACAAAATACCCATATATTTACATCACTTACTCCAGAATAACCATTCTAAGACAATACAAAGTCTTAATATAAACATCAATCTCCCAAACAAACACATCATCATAACACAACAAGCTAACTGAATGAAAATTTTCAATACCCATATAAACCTTCTATGCTTAAACCATCATTCTTAACACTTCTCACCCATGCTCCATATCCTTGATCCTCAAATGAAACATTCAAATCATCTGAAAAAGATGGTGGAGATAAGGGGTGAGTTATCAACAACTCAGTAAGCAGAGAACATATACTAGTATGTAGACATGAGATTTTTCAGAAAGTTCAGTATGCAGAAACAAAAACATTTTATTTTTATATGCAGATCTCATAAAAACGTGTCATCAGAAAATCAGAGCGACCTTTCAATCTTTTCATACTCAAAATCAACAATTCATATTTAAGGATACATTTCATATTAAAAAACGTTTTGGCATAACATAACTGAACATCTTCATCTTATCATATACCATGTTTAACCCCCGTGGTAGGGTTGGGCTATCCCCGGTGGCCAAACCAGGTAGTATCATGTGGTGAACTTCCCTTTTTTCAATCTCGGAGACCCGAGTGTGCACACAAGAAAGAACACGTAAAAAGACCACTTTGTTTTCAAAGTGGGTGCACTCATATCATATCATGGTGGTACCAACCATATCACGTGAACAGTATCATCATATCAGAACCATATTCATAACAGATAAGTATGTCAAAGTTTTATCATATCCATATCATATCAAAACACGTGCGAAACATATTCATATCATTTCTATTTGATCAAAAACATATCCAAATCATTTCATATCACATGCATAAAAATTTCAATGATATCATATTCGCTCTTTTGCATATTTCATAAACATGTCAAATATTGCTCATATCTACACATTTCATGTCAAAAACAATTCTTTTCTCTTTCATACGTATCTCATGAGGGAATGCGAAATATATTCTGAGGTTGTTTTTCACTTTTTCTTTTTAAAACAACATGCACATTTTTACAAACCAACCTCAATTCGTTTCTTCTTATGCAAATCTAGCATAGAAACCCCGCTTACCTGGACGACTTAACTTTTCCAAAATTTTCCTCAAAATGTCGAGCCGACTATAGATCGTCACCTATAAAAATAATGACGTAATTTTCGTAAATTTCCAATCAATCACGTATTTCGATATTTAAGCCTAAACTTCAGAAATAACCTATTTTAATCAAAACTTAAGACCCTCGTAATTCCAAAAATATGTCATCACTTTCTAAAATCATCAATATCCGCCACAACTCATGTCATACACAAAACACCAATATTTAAACCCGAACAGCCAACAAATCTCATAGTCTAAACCAATCATACTAACAACTCCATCACCCAATCCAATCAACACCGTTACTCCTCGAACTCAGTCCGGCCAAACCAATCAGCAATTAAATACAGTGTAATGTGCTAGTGTAAAAATACATTAAATTCATGAGAATTCTTAGGAAAATACTTACAGTACTATATAATAATTTATGGAGGATCACAGAGGCGCAAGAAGTGGAAAAATAACTGCAGAACAGTGCAAAATACACTATGGCCGTGGGTCACAGATACCCACTTTTCAATGGGTGCAAACGAAGACCAGAGATTGATAGGGTAGGGTCTAGGGATGTCGGTGAAGCTAGTGGTGGTGATGTTTGGCCGTGGGTGGCGGCGCAAAGGGTGGTTTAAGGCCAAAAATACCCAAAACAGAAATGAAGTTGGATGTGCTTCACCGGTGACGGATCGGAGGTGGGGTTGGGTCCAATGGGTTGCTTGGAGGTCGAGGATGAAGTGGTGAAGAAATGGTGGCCAATGGTGGTGCGACGGCGGCGCAGCGGCACAAGAGGTGTCGCGGCTTCAATGGGCTCGTGGTGGCTAACAGCGGCGCAGCTGGGGCTGGAAATGGAGGGGTGGCTTCGTCGGCGGCTGGGGAAGATGGTGGGCCGGGCGGTGTCGGTCACCGCCGGCTCACGGCGGCGCTGGGAGGAGAAGAAGAATCGGACGGAGGGAGAGAGAAGGCTGGAGTCGCGGGCAGGAGAGAAGCAGGGAAGAGAGGAGAAAAAAGAAGAAAAAGAAAGAGGAAAAAGAGAAGAGGGAAAAAGAAAAAGAGGAAAAAGAAAAATGAAGGGAAAGAAATGAGGACCAAAACTCACATCTTGGGTCACAAAAAAAATTATCCAACGGAAACGATTTCGAAACAGCAAGTTAATAAGATAATTTAAACGTAATGGTAAAATGGAATTGAAATAATTAAATCCAACAGTAATTAATTGAGAATAAAGAGATTTTAAATGTATAACAATAATTAATAATTAAGAAACACTTCAAAATAATTTTCACAAAATTCAAAAATCATAAAATAAACCCACTAAAAAATCCAACAATTTTAAAATAAGAGAATAAATTTTTGAATAATTAAAAATATTCTCTCATTAAAATACACTAAAATACGGGGTGTTAGATCCTCCCCCTTAAAATAAAATTTCGTCTTCGAGATTTGTAAGGTTAAGTATTAACGCCAAAGTAAAATACAAGATACAACCCATAACACACTCGAGGCAAACATACCATCAAGATTCCCAAACAAACATGAGTAATGCTCCCACAAGTCTACTCCCATAGGCAATTCCATCATATTCGCATTTGCCTACCAATAGCACCTCACATCTAGTTCTCTTAGGACAGCCATGTAATCCCAAAATCTTCATTTTCATAAAACATTATTACTACAATAGTCCATAATTTCCGATGACTATTATCTTCCCACAATAAACTGCTAACCTCAATTAGCTCTTATGCTATAACTTCCAAACCTTCCTTGTATTCAACAAAATGGTAACCTATTAGTCACTCCCAAAGTGAATCATCAATAATATAATTGGTACAACTAAGTGATTAAACTCCAACTACAAGTATCGTTTCAAGAATTTAAGTCATTGCTAATTCCTCAAAATCAGGACAAAATTTGAACTCCTAATTACAACCAAAATATTATGCTCCTGTTGTACCCTCTGATAATTTGCCACATGCATAAAATTTATGTCCTCATAAAAATAACACCATCGAGCACAAGATGGCTCCATAACTACTAACCAGAAAACTCTTACCACATTTTGGTAGAAAAAATGCTTGATCTCCCAAAACCATGAATTATTACACTATTTCCTCAAAATCACCAAGAATGCCCTCCTGAATCTACACCAACTATCATCCT
Source organism: Juglans cinerea (assembly GCA_961763995.1). Taxonomy (NCBI): domain Eukaryota; kingdom Viridiplantae; phylum Streptophyta; class Magnoliopsida; order Fagales; family Juglandaceae; genus Juglans; species Juglans cinerea. Next base: position 11,513,338 of record CAUIVZ010000008.1, on the reverse strand, counting down.
TAAATTTGGTATAAATCAAATCCCAAAACCTGCCATTATAACCCTGAACGAATAACAATCATTATCCAAACTAGATCAATACCTTCAATCCCCAAAGAATTAATCTCCTTGAAAATCCCTATATCTATAACTCAACTCTGATCAATCTCATTTTTAATGGTCACATACTAATCAGTCTCCAAAATAAATCAAGCTAGTACACCAAGCCTGCAGAATTAAAAACTTAAATCTTATTTCAATTCAGTCATTCAAATCTGTAATTCTAAAACTTTAAATTATACCAGAATCATTTTCCGAAATCTGTAAGATCGATGAACTTATATCTAATAATAAAACAATCGACTCCCGAAACTTTCAAAATCCAAAATATTAAATGATAACAAGCATTTCCTAAAGTCTGCAAAACCTCAAACTTTTGGTGAAATTCTCGTAAATCTACCCTTAAAAGTTTGTTGAACTTACAACTTCCTATTCTAAAGGCTCATGCCAAATCTCCACGAAATCAAAAACCTCAATTATCCTACTCCCCAAAGAGTTCATCCAAACCAAACTGTTCCCTTCATGCCTCAAGATTACCAAGTCGATAAAAGTTCAAGCCTACTACACTAAATATTTATACCTAACACTAGCATTCTCAGTCGTACCATCTTCCTACCATAACTTAATCCTTAACCCACTTTTCAACTTCGAACTAAACGAACAAAATAAAATAAACTTAATAATTAAAATACATAATTTCATTTCAAATAAAAATAAAATCTAATAAAATGAAATAAATTCAATTTAAATAAAAATAATAATAATTTCAAATTAAACCTTTAAACTTTTCTGGTACTATACATATGGTTTTACCCATTCTTAGCCATAACTTTAATCAACTCATATAGTCATTCCTATCATCTAATATTGTAAACCAGATATCGCTCTAAACTCCCGTACATCTTTAGAATCTAAACCACAAAAATTCAAACCTTAAATTTTATAAAGATTATCTCTTATTGTCCACAAAGTAAGCTTATTGGATCTAAAATCACTAAACCTCAAAATCTCAACACTCAATCATAAAGTCTACAAAATTTAAAACCTTAAATATCTACAAAATCAGTTCTTATTCTTTACAAATATACACCTCAAATCTGAAGTTTCTTCCTAAACCTACGGATATCCAAACTAAAATGTTTTTAGTCTGCAGAACCTCAAACCTGAAAAATTCTCATAATCATGTCTTAGTTCTCAAATTTCTATATAGATATATATATATATATATATATATATATATCAATTATGAAATTACTTCCTAAACCGAATCGATATGCAAAACCTCATATGTTATAGTCTGTAGAACCTCAAACTTATCATACAATTAAACTTATGTGCACCTTCAAAATATAAACATTACATCTTATAAAAGATCCTTACCTATAGTCAACAAAGTACGCCTACCTGATCAAAAACTCCAAGTGTAAAGAAAGTCATTTATTAAAATCTAAAGCCTTAGTTCTCTTCAAAATCTTCTTTTTAAAACCCACACCATCTAAGACCTCAAACATCCTAGATTATATTCCAAAATGTTGCCGGATTCTAAAACTTCAAAAAAAAAAACAAATAAAATCATCTCTTATAATCTTCACATTTCCATTCCTCCATTCTGAGTAAACTTCCTAGCCCATAGATATTTAAAACCTCAGATTTCGTACGCCATCCAACATGAGTATGCAAAAGCTCAAACCGAATATCTTTAAAATCATGTCCTAGTGCTTTCAAAATTTTAAAACCTTAAATATCATCAAACATCTTATTATAATATGCAAACCTCAAACCTGGCTTTCGCTCAAACTTATGCAAACATTGAAATCTAGATTTCCAAGTCATGTCCTACAGCCTTCAAAATAAACCAATCAAATCTAAAACCATAAATTCCAAAAACCTCAATCCATAAAGTCTACAGAATCTCAAACCTGGAATTTCTCCATAATCATCTAGCTTGTAGTCCTCAAATTTCTATACCCCAAGTATGAAATTACTCCTTAAACCAACAGATATCCAAAACCTCATGTAATAGTCTGCAGAATCTCAAACCTGTGCTCTGATACCAACAGTAACGCCCCGTCCCCGATGGTCTGGAGAGTCAACTCATGTCACTTAAAAATCATTTTTCTTCCACATAGTACGTACTCTAATTTTTCTCTATCGCACAAAATACCCATATATTTACATCACTTACTCCAGAATAACTATTCTAAGACAATACAAAGTCTAAATATAAACATCAATCTCCCAAACAAACACATCATCATAACACAACAAGCTTACTGAATGAAAATTTTCAATACCCATATAAACCTTCTATGCTTAAACCATCATTCTTAACTCTTCTCACCCATGCTCCATATCCTTGATCCTCAACTGAAACATTCAAATCATCTGAAAAAGATGGTGGAGATAAGGGGTGAGTTATCAACAACTCAGTAAGCAGAGAATATATACTAGTATGTAACATGAGCTTTTTCAGAAAGTTCAGTATGCAGAAACAAAAACATTTTATTTTTATATGCAGATCTCATAAAAACGTATCATCAGAAAATCAGAGCAACTTTTCAATCTTTTCATACTCAAAATCAACAATTCATATTTAAGGATCCATTTCATATTCAAAAACGATTTAGCATAACATAACTGAATATCTTCATCTTATCATATACCATGTTTAACCCCCGTGGTAGGGTTGTGCTATCCCCGGTGGCCAAACCAGGCAGTATCATGTGGTGAACTTCCCCTTTTTCAATCTCGGAGCCCCGAGTATGCACACAGGAAAGAACACGTAAAAAGACCACTTTGTTTCCAAAGTGGGTGCACTCATATCATATCATGGTGGTACCAACCATATCACGTGAACAGTATCATCATATCAGAACCAACCATATCACGTGAACAGTATCATCATATCAGAACCATATTCATAACGGATAAGTATGCCAAAGTTTTATCATATTCATATCATATCAAAACATGTGTGAAACATATTCATATCATTTCTATTTGATCAAAAACAGATCCAAATCATTCCATATCACATGCATAAAAATTTCAATGATATCATATTCGCTCTTTTGCATATTTCAGAAACATGTCAAATATTGCTCATGTCTACACATTTCATGTCAAAAACATTTCTTTTCTCTTTCATACGTATCTCATGAGGGAATGCGAAATATATTCTGAGGTTGTTTTTCACTTTTTGTTTTTAATACAATATGCACATTTTTACAAACCAACCTCAGTTCATTTCTTTTTATGCAAATCTAGCATAGGAACCTCGCTTACCTGAACACTTAAATTTTCCAAAATTTTCCTCAAAATGTCGAGCCGACTATAGATCGTCACCTATAAAAATAATAACTTAATTTTCGTAAGTTTCCAATTAATCACGTATTTCGATATTTAAGCCTAAACTTCAGAAATAACCAATTTTAATTCCTCAAAACTTAAAACCCTCGTAATTCCAAAAATATGTCATCACTTTCTAAAATCATCAATATCCGCCACAACCCACCTCATACACAAAACACCAATATTTAAACCCGAACAGCCAACAAATCTCATAGTCTAAACCAATCATACTAACAACTCCATCACTCAATCCAATCAACCCCGTTACTCATCGGACTCAGTCCGGTAAAACCAATCAGTAATTAAATACAGTGTAATGTGCTAGTGCAAAAATACATTAAATTCACGAGAATTCTTAGGAAAATACTTACAGTATATAATAATTTCTGGAGGATCACGAAGGCGCAAGAAGTGGAAAAACAGCTGCAGAACAGTGCAAAATACACTGTGGCCGTGGGTCACATATACCCACTTTTCAACGGGTGCAAACAAAGACTAGAGATTGATAGGGTAGGGTCTAGGGATGTCGGTGAAGCTAGTGGTGGGGATGGTTGGCCGTGGGTGGCGGCGCAAAGGGTCGTTAAAGGCCAAAAATACCCAAAACGGAAATGGAGTTGGATGTGCTTCATCGGTGACGGATCGGAGGTGGGGTTGGGTCCAATGGGTTGCTTGGAGGTCGAGGATGAAGTGGTGAAGAAATAGTGGCCAATGGTGGTGCGACGGCGGTGCAGCGGCACAAGAGGTGTCGCGACTTTAATGGGCTCGTGGTGGCTAACGGCGGCGCGGCTGGGGCTGGAAATGGAGGGGTGGCTTCGTCGGCGGCTGGGGAAGACGATGGGCCGGGCGGTGTCGGTCATTCCTGGATCACGGCGGCGCTGGGTGGAGAAGAAGAATCGGACGGAGGGAGAGAGAAGGCTGGCGTCGCGGGCGGGAGAGAAGCAGGGAAGAGAGGAGAAAAAAGAAGAAAAAGAAAGAGGAAAAAGAGAAGAGGGTAAAAGAAAAAGAGGAAAAAGAAAAATGAAGGGAAAGAAATGAGGTCCAAAACTCACATCTTGGGTCACAAAAAAAATTATCCAACGGAAACGATTTCGAAACAGCAAGTTTAATAAGATAATTTAAATGTAATGGTAAAGTGAAATTGAAATAATTAAATCCAACAGTAATTAATTGAGAATAAAGAGATTTTAAACGTATAACAATAATTAATAATTAAGAAACACTTCAAAATAATTTTCACAAAATTCAAAAATCATAAAATAAACCCACTAAAAAATCCAACAATTTTAAAATAAGAGAATAAATTTCTGAATAATTAAAAATATTCTCTCATTAAAATACGCTAAAATACGGGGTGTTACAGGATCAGCTCAAAATATCACATTAAGAAGAACAACTTTATGCTATCAACATGCCCAAATCCAGTTGCACGGACACCCTCTGTCTCAACTCCAAAGCAAACAAGTTTCAGAATCAAAACTACTTTGAAAATTTCACCAATTTGAGTCACGCTATATATGTTGCTGAGAATATACATTATTTTTGTTCATATCAAATATAAGAGATCAATTTACGTATAGGCTAGCTACTCATGCTGCTAAGAATCTTAATGTCTTGAATTCATGTGTTTCCGATGGAGGAGCAATTGGGAGTTGAATAGCTTAGAACACATTTACAATTCCCATAGCATTGCTATGGTCTCTATTCCCTGATCTCCTTCTTTGACTTATGCTCCACTTTACTCATAGCTAGCCACCATCAATTTTCCTCAGCGGGCGGATGGGTGGGCACCCTCTTAGTAACAAAGATGAGAGGGGAGGGTGTTGGGTGGGGCATTTCCCCCGTAGGATTTCACCGGCCACCTGTCCAACCCATTTATAATGAAACAATGTCGTTTTGGAGAGCTTATAAACTCCAAAAAATGGTGTCGTTTCCTTCTAGGGTAAATAAACCCTTACCCCATCTCTATCTCTCTGTCACGCCTCTCACTTAGTCTGCCTCCCTCTCTCTCTCTCTCTCTCTCTCTCTCTCTTGATTATCATCTCCTTGCCATCACCGAGCTCAGTTTCTATCCATCTTACCTTGTAAGTATCTCAAAACCCTATGTTTGAAATTCTAATTTATATTTTCAATGGAGGATGCAATGGTCTTCAATCGAGGATGGGTTTGCGTTTTGGATGTTGTGGAGTTTGATTGTGTGGTATATGTTGGATTGTGTGATTAGGTTCAATTTTGGATTTGATTTAGGGGGATGATTTAAAATTAGTTTAGAGGTTCAAATTGAACCCCCTAGATGAATTTAATGTGTCAATTTTAGTGTGTCAAATCCGAGACCCTAAATAATCTAGGGGTTCAATCCGAGACCCTGGCCTAATTTTAAGGGTTTCGTATTGATCCCCCAAATTAGGTCAGGGTTTCAGATTGAAACCCTATATTAGGTTAGGGGTTCAATTTGAAACCCCTATAACCTATTCTATTTTGGGGGTTTCCAAATTGAAACCCCAAACTAGATTGTGTGGTTTTAAGAACCCTAAATTAGTTTAATACTTTGAATCATGTTAGGTGTTTGATTGTTTGTCGAAACCATGGATAGTGGTGATTATGCTAGTGTGGCTGATTATAATACCACTCCAAGTTTGAACACTTGCACTAGTGCTAACTCCTTTACGCCTACCCTTACCCCTACACCTACTCTTACCCCTACATCCATGGGTCCACCATAGAAAAAATCTGTTTCTATCATGTGGGAATGTCTATTCTTCCTCTAATCTTTCATTTAGAGGCAAAGGATTAAATCATTTTAAGAAATAAAGTTTTGAATCGAAATATTAATCAAACAAATCGAAGGTACCCTTTAACTATTAAAGGATTAATGGAACAAATCACACTTTTACCACTAAACTATACCCGCTACAATGTGATTATTGTATATAAATGTTTTTTTTTGTCGAACAAAAAAATGGGTAATAATAATTTAATAAGATAGGATCAGAAAAGAATGGCGTGCTTTGTTCAAGGACCTATGAAATTAGGGAAAAATGATTCAATTTTACCACATGGTACTTCCCAGCTGAAAAATCATTTAGAAGAACGGTATAAGAAGAGTCTTATAAGACGTTCAGTACTTGAAAAGAATCAGTCTAGATTGGATATTGGACTTGAGAAGATGGCGGATGGGAGTAGTGGGGGCAATACACTAAAGGGGTTTTTGAAGTTTAACTCAAAGAGGTGTAGGAGGAGTTTAGCTCGTATGATCACTATAAATGAATTATCATTTTGGTTTGTGGAGGTTCAAGGGTTCCAAGCCTACTCCAGGGAGTTGGAACGTAGGTTTAACATTCACTCTCGGCATATGGTGGTGAAGGACGTTCTTAAAATATACGGCCTGGAGAAGGATTTGTTAAAAACTTTATTGAAGGTTCAAAGAGTTTGCCTCACAACTTATACATGGACATCAGTCAGAAATCTGAACTATATGTATTTGACTACTCTTTTTGTACATAGTAGTTGAAGGTTACACAAAAATATTCTTAAATTTTGTTTAATCGCCAATCACAAAGTTGACACCATTAGGAAGGCGGTGGAGTCTGGAATAAAGGAGTAGGGTTTGGGACAGGTGGTGACAATAACTGTTAATATGTCTCGTCTAACGATACCGCACTTGAGTATTTGAAGAATAGGGTTAGAGAGGAAATTATGGCTATATTAGGTGTTGAGTTTTTGAATGTTCGATGTTGTGCACATGTCTTCAATCTTATTATGATCGACAGTTTGAAAGATGTTCATGAGCTGGTTACAAGAGTAAGAAATGAGGTGAGGTTTGTGAGATTGTCGCTGGCTAGACTAGAGAAATTAAAAATTTTTGTTTATGATACGGGTTCTGAATGTAAGATGTTGTGTCTTGATATCCCTACAAGATGAAACTCAATTTTCTTGATGTTAGAAACGGCCTAATAATATATAATGACCTTTGATGCCATGGGTGATGACGACATGCAATATATCTGCCACTTTCACGAGGACGAAGGGAGATCGGTATAGCCCAACAATGTTGATTGGAAGAATATTTGAATTTTTGTATAATTTTTTAGACTTTTTAATATGTCATGTGCACTCCTCATATGTAATATTCAATGAATATTATCAACAAGTTTATCAGGTGAATGAGCAATTGGATGAAATGTGCAAAAGTGTTAATCCTACATTACGTAGTATGGCATTGAACATGAGGTTCAAGTATGAGAAATATTGGAGAGATTGGAGAAGAATTAACATTTTGCTATACGTTGCTATTGTTCTTAACCCGCGGTATAAAATTGAAGGAATAGTGTATGGATTGGAAAACACAAGCGGGAAAGGATGAGCGGATCAAGTTGTTCTAAGAGTTAAGGACACCCTTAGCATTGTGGAGATTTTGATTTGCACTCAAAATTAGATCAAATGGAAGCTAATTCAAGTTCAGAAAATAGTGGACTTTGCGGAGTGCTAGAAGGAGGAGGATGTTGATTACCCTAAATGCGAGAATCATTATGAATTCATTCTTTGCTTTAGCTTATAATAGATTGTAATAATTATTTGACGAAGGTAATTTTAAATTTAATTGTTGTTGGGAAAACTTCAAAAAAATAGGTACAAGCTCAATCTACATTGACCGCACATTGATAGTTTGACTTTTATACACCATTTATTTATTATTTATTTATTTATAGTTTGTACTTATGTTATTATTTTTTTTCTAATTGACGTTCTTTTCTTTTTGAGACATCATATGATTCATATACTCATTTTCATCCTTGGTTTTTGTTTTTGTTGTTTATATTTTATGATGTCACTTGTAGTTAAAGGGAGTCATAATCACTCAGCAAAAGATCTTTTGCAAATGATTTCTTATGTCGTTACCTTAATTTCCTTTTTTATGTATTGTAATTTTGTAACATTGTTATTCTTAAGTTATTCAAACTCTTTGTAATATTTTTAGAATAATTTAGAATATTTTTAGATTAATGTGTAATAGTTTTAGACTATATTGTAATAGATTAGAATTATTAGTTAGCAACTTTATTAGGTTTATTTATATTTAGAGATAGGATGAAATTTTATATATTTCAAAATTTGTATAAGTATATAAAATTTTGAAGTGAAAATGGGTTTTGGGCCAAAATTTGTGGCATCCTCGACCACCACGTGCAAACTTACGTCAGTCGCGATGCCAGAGCACTGGCCACTTGGGTCACACACCACAAGCGCATTGTAAAAGCAAGTGTGTGCAAGCATGCAATAAATAAGTGTACAGTTATAAACGCAGCAAAAAAAAAAGGTCAGTCAAAACTACTAACAGTACCAGAAAATTCAAATTACAATCCGAACAAAATAATCCATAAACCACTAGTCTCCCAATCCCCGACCTAAAAATTATATAGTCATCCAACTAATTAAAAGGAAAACACCAAACAAAGCTACATAAGGGGAAAGGTACCCAAGTTTTCACTCCTCAGGCGGAATCGATTCTCCAAGCTCATAATCGTCCTCTGCATCAAAATCTAAGGTTCTGCAAAGCGGAACTGCAAGTGGGAACAACACAATGAGATTTCACAATCTTAGCAAGTAAAGCCAATAGAATGACACCCAAAGATACGAACACGTAAAAAGTGGACATATCACAGCATTTGAAAAATGAGATATTTCATAGTGCACGAAACCAATATCCTTCTCTGCAAGTTGCAGAAAATGCCATGCACACCATTGATATTCTCCCCGGCCTCATTATTTGTTTTCCTCTCTAACCCGTGAGGTCCGAGTAGAGGGTTTTCTCTGCCTAGTGCAGTCCTTATTTTTTGGTTTGTTTTCTCTTGGAAGTTTTCTTGTCGTTGGCGGCAACATGGCGAATAATTTAGAGGGTTTATATCAAAAGTTATCTTTGACTGAACAAGATTAGAAGGAAGTGGTGGTGGAATCTAGCGAGTTGGAAGACCTTTCTCTATGCAAAGGAAAGGGTTTGCTCCTGACTCTTTTTTCGGAAAAACATTTCAATCGTGAAGCATTTAAGGTGACCATGAAGAGAGCACGGCGCCCGGCTTGGGGAGTGTGTTATCGTGATCTCAATGCAAATCTGTTTCTTGTAGAGTTTGAGGATTTGTGTGATAAGGAGAGGGTGTTGAGAGAGGACCCTTGGTCTTTTGATAAGCAGTTAGTGTTGGTGCAGGAAGTGGATGGGAGTAAGCAGGTGCACTAGATTAAGATTCAGGAAGCTACTTTCAGGGTACGAATTCATGATCTCTCATTGAAGGCTCGTAATGCATGTGTAGGGAGCCGTATTGGTAAGAAAATAGGGAAGGTTGAAGAAGTGAATCTGGAAATAGGGGAGGTGGGGTGGGGGGACTTTCTACAAGTAAGGATCACCCTTGATGTGCTGAAACATTTGCTCAGGGGTACAAAGTTCTCAATGGTAAATGGGGAATCTTGCTGGGTCCATTTCTCTTATGAGAGATTACCCAATTTCTGTTACTTGTGTGGTTGCTTGGGACATGGGGATAAGGACTGTGGGTTGAGACGGCATGCAGTGCAGGATAAAAAGGTGGACTCCTTTCCTTATGGAGTGTGGCTAAGGGCATCTAGTTATGGTGATCTTTTTCGAGAGGGTCGTTCATGGGAGAGGCGAGACATTCAGTGAGCAAGCCGAAGGGATTTTCCATCAGAGGGCCATGAAAGAGGGCCGGAGGTGGCCGGAAATATTTGTGTAGCGACTCCTGGTGTTTCGGCAAAATATAAGGGGATAAAGATCAATGAGTCTGATAGTTTCGCAATTTCCACAAAATGTGTTTTGGTGCAGCCTATGGAAGGATTCGCTAAATTTGGGAATGATGTTGAAGGGAGCGAGATATCAGGGACCGTTGCAGAGGAGATTCCTATAATTGAGGAAGAAGTGAATCCAGAGGGAAGATAGTTTTCGAATATTGGGCTCCCTAAGGTCGTAGATGAGGATGGGCATATTTTGTATGGGCCAGTTCAATTCGATAATAAGATTGAGATGGGTTATGTGACTAAGGAACGACCAGATGGGTTTACCAGTAGAAAATGGAAACGACTGTCGTTTATTTCTAACCCTACCCATTCTTCGAGTGATATTAATAAGATTGCTGCATCTCAACGGCCTTCTCTTTCTATTAAAAGAAAGGTCTTAACCAGAGAGGATGAAGGAGATGGCAGGCCTATTAAGTGTGTGACTTCAGCAAATGGCTTTGCAACGGAGGCAACTCAGAGGGCAAAAACTAGATCGGTGGTGGCTGTTGAACAACACCGTTGCACCCAATGAAACTTTAAAGCTGGAATGTTCATGGGCTTGGGAACCCACGAGGCATTCAAACCCTCTGCAATCTAGTGAAGAAGGAAGCTCCCGAAGTCCTTTTTTATAAGAAACACGTCTGAAGGCTCATGAATTCGAGGTATGTAAATTTAAATTAGGGTTTGCAAATTGTTTGGTGGTGGATTGTCGAGGTCGGAATGGAGGGCTTGCTTTGTTGTGGGGTTGGGATGTTAATTTGTCAATTGTTACTTATTCTCAATGTCACATTGATGCATTGATTGAAGATGCTTCTAGGAACGGGTCCTAGTTTTTAGCTAGAATTTATGGGTTTCCAGAAGTTGCTCGACTTTATAAAACTTGGGACTTGTTGTGAACTCTTGGTAGGCAAAATGGTGAAGCTTGGTTAGTAATTGGTGATTTTAATGAAATCCTGCATCATCATTGCAAATGGGGGAAGGGGAGGCCATGGCCGCATAGGCAAATTTCTGCTTTTCGGAATGTGGTGAATGATTGTGCATTAAGGGATATGGGGTTTAGGGGGACAAAATTTACATGGAGTAATAGGAGGGGAGGGTCTCATTGTGTTAGTGAAAGATTGGATAAGGCATTGGCGAATGTTTCTTGGGGGAATAAGTATTCCAATGCTTTGGTGATACATGGAGTGGAAGCTTATTCCGATCATAATCCTATTTGGGTAAATTCTGAAGGGGAAGGGGGTGTTATACAGGGGAAAAGACAGTTCAGATTTGAAGAGATGTGGATAGGAGAGCAGGCTTGTGATGATATTATCAAGTCCATTTGGAGGAGAGGGAGTGAGGGGAGTTGTATGGTCGATCTAATGGACAAGATAAACAAGTGTGGTAGTCAGTTACATAGCTGGAATAAAAGTTGCTTTGGGAATGTTCAAAAGCAATTAAGATTGGCAAGACAAAACATGGAATTGTTGCATGCTTCGGATCTTGTAGGTGAGCAAAAAGAAGATCATGAGAGGGCTAGAGAGGAGGTGCAGAAATGGATGGAAAAGGATGAGATGATGTGGAGGCAACAGTCCAAGGCCTTGTGGCTAAAAGATGGTGACAAAAATTCCAGCTATTTTCACATGAAGGCATATCAGAGGAGGAGGAAAAATAGATTGGCAAAAATTCAGGATGGGGAAGGGGTTTGGCAGTATGGTGAGCAGAGGGATAGGGTTCTCTTACAATATTTTGAGAACCTTTTCACAAGTTCAAATCCAAGTGGAGATTCTGTTTTTCTAGAGTCTCTTACTGATAGAGTTACTCCAGCTATGAACGAGCGGCTGAGTCAGAGGTATACTGAAGCTGAAGTTCTAAGTGCCTTGTCTGAAATGAACCCATCCAAAGCCCCTGGTCCAGATGGAATGTCCCCGACATTCGTTCAAAAATATTGGCATGTGGTGGGCGATTTTGTCCTTGAAGCTGTTTTACAAACACTGAATTCAGGTGTTTTTCCTCGATCCCTTAATCATACTTTTATCACACTCATACCAAAGAAGAAAAATCCTGTTGTGGTTTCTAATTATAGGCCCATTAGTCTTTGTAATGTGGCCTATAAATTGATCTCTAAATTTATATCCAATAGGTTGAAATCTGTTTTGCCTAGTATTATTGGGGAAAGTCAAAGTGCTTTTGTGCCCGGTCGTTTAATTGCTGATAATGTGCTTATTGCTTATGAGTTGGTACATTTTTTAAAACACAAAAAAAAGGGGAAACAAGGGTTTATGTCGTTGAAGCTGGATATGAGTAAGGCTTACGATAGAGTTGAGTGAAGTTTTATTAAAAAGGTGATGGAAGTGATGGGATTTCAGGTGGCATTTGTTTCTTTGGTGATGCTTTGTGTTCAAACGGTCACTTTTTTTGTGTTGGTCAATGGGGAGCCAAAGGGACCAATTATTCCTAGTCGAGGGTTGAGACAAGTGGATCCTTTGTCCCCTTATCTTTTCCTTCTTTGTACTGAAGGGCTCACTTCATTGTTGAATGCAACAGGTATAAGGAGGGACATTTCTAGGATTAAAATTTGTGGAGGTGCTCCCAACATTAATCATTTTCTCTTCGTAGATGATAGTGTTATCTTTTGTAAGGCTGAAGTAGAGGAGAACATGAGAGTTCAAGCTGTCCTATCAGTTTATGAGAGTGTGTCGGGACAGAAAATTAATAAGGAAAAAACCTCCATGGTTTTTAGTAGTAATGTGGGTAGGGAGGAAAGGGAAGAGATTCGGTTGTTATGGGGTAATGGTGAAATACAACAATATGAGAAATATCTTGGTTTGCCTTCAATTGTGGGTAGATAAAAAAACAAGTGCTTTTCAATCTATTAAGCAGCGGGTTTGGCAAAAATTGCAAAGTTGGAAGGAAAAGCTGTTGTCTCAAGGGGTAAGGAGATTTTACTAAAAGCTGTTGCCTTATCAATTCCCACCTATTCCATGAGTTGTTTTCTTCTACCTACTAGTTTCTATTCAGAGTTGGAAGGTTTAATGACTAGATTTTGGTGGGGACAAAAAAAAGAGGAAAGAAGGATTCACTGGATCAGTTGGAACAATATGTGTGAAGGGAAGTTTAGAGGAGGTATGGGATTTAAGAAGCTCAGAATTTTTAATCTTGCTCTTCTTGCAAAACAAGGTTGGAGGTTGATTCATAATAAGGAGTCTGTGTTATACAAATTCTCAAGGTTAGATATTTTTCTAAAACAAAGTTTTTTGAGTCTAGCTTAGGTAATTGCCCTTCTTATACTTGGCGAGATATTTGGGAAGCAAAGAAATCGTTGTGGGAGGGATGTAGATGGCGGATTGGAGATGGAAAGATTGCACTGTTATGGACAGATCAATGGCTTCCAGGGCATATGACATTGGCTCAAGAATTTGGGTTACAGGTGCAAGATAGAGAGACTGTTGTGGCTGCTATTATTGATGAGGAAACAAGGGGGTGGGATCTTCCAAAAATTAGAACTCTCTTCAATCCAATGGTGATGACAGATATAAACAAAGTTTTGATTTTCCCTAAAGGCAAAGCTGATCAAATGGTTTGGAGTCAAGAACGGAGTGGACAGTTTTCAGTAAAAAGTTGTTACAAGTTTATTATGGCACAAATGGGTTCCAATACAGTAGAGTCATCTTCGAGGGGGCTGCAGCAGAGACTATGGAAAGCTTTATGGAGAACGAAAGCCCCAAACAAGATCAAAATTTTTGCTTGGCGGGTGTGTAAAAACAATTTACCATCTAAGGATAAACTGATAAAAAAAATGTGATTACAGAAGCTACTTGTAGTTTCTGTCAGCATCCAGTTGAGGACTTGGTACATGCAGTTTTCAACTGTACTCAGCTTCGGGATTTATGGTTGCAGTTTTTTCCTTCTTTGATAAATCTTATCCCTCTTAATGTGACTGATATGGTGCAACAGTTTGTGGAGGGAACATATTCTACTAGTTTGGTTAAATTTTTTTGTCTAGCTTGGGGTTCTGGTATAGAAGAAATAAGTTGGAATTTGAAAAAATTATATTGAGCCCGCACCATGTTACTAATCATTCTTTGGGTTTATTGCATAGTTTTAAAAAGTTGCTGTCAGTTCCAGATTGTAGTTGAAGAATCAGTTTAGCTGGAAGCCCCCTCCTCAAGGAGTGTTAAAGTTAAATACTGATGGTGCAATGTTTTCCAACTTACAAAAGGTGGGTATAGGTGTTATTTTAAGGGATGCATCAGGGAAAGTGGTGATGGTAGCTTCTAAACATGAATCTGAGGTTGCATAACCAGAAGTTATCGAATTGTTGGCGGTGTTTAGAGGATTGCAGCTGAGTTCCACCATGGGTATTGCTCAAATTGAAGTAGAATCCGATTGCCTATTGCTGATTCAATCGTTGCAGACAGATGATATGTTGAATTCAATGCTTGGCAATCTATTTTCTGAAGTTAAAAGACTATGTAGTTGTTTTGAGAGTGTTACTTTTAAACATGTGTATAGCGAGGGTAATAGAGCAGCTCATGAGCTTGCTCGTAATGCTTGGAGAGTTGATGATCTTGACATGTGGTAAGATTGTTTTCCAGACTTTCTTTCTCAAATCTTATGGTTTGATAAATGTCTGTAATCGTGTTTATCTCAATGAAGATGTTGGTTGTTATAAAAATAAATAAATAAATGCCACGCACACCAAAAATCCACATTTTCATTTTTTAAAGCATCCATTTAATTATGTATGCACCATGGTCTTCCCTATACCATACACACACCCTGTCTCCCTTCACCGCACCACGGGTAATGATCGTGCGTGTGACTTCGTAACGAGCGATGCCAGCTCCGTACCCGGCGTGTACGTGACCAGGCATCCTCTAGCCTCCGCCAATAGAGAGGCCACAAAGTCGGCATGAGAGTGTTACCGTGTAACGCCCTGTTCCCGGAGGTCCAGAGAGTTAGCTTCTATCACTTAAGAACATATCCAATAATCAATAATAAATAAACAGAAACTCCACAAAATACTTAACTTATTTGTTCGATCCAAAATTCCATATCCCTCCACAGGAATACAAAACAAAAACCTCAATAAAATAAAATAGCATCTCCACAAAGACTCAAATTGTTCATAACTTGACGTGCCAAAATAACCACTAGAGATAAAACTACTAAATATGATCCTCCAAAATACTTGTACCCTTAGCATTGATTCATCTATGATCATCAGAATTTTCCAATACTTCTTACTCTAGTTCTCCAGCTAAACCATAAAAAATATCTGAAAAATGTTATGGAGATAAGGGGTGAGTTATCAACAACTCAATAAGCAGAGAACATATGCTAGTATGTAAACAAGAGCATTTTCACAGAGTTCAGAATGCAGAAACAAAACATTTCAGTTTCAGCATGCAAATCTCAAAATACATATTATCAGAAAATCAGAACGACATTTCATATTCAAAAACCAACTTTTTATATTCAAAGACTCCTTTGGCACAACATGACTGAACATCTTCATCTTATCATATCTGAGCATCATTTCAGAACAGAGGCCATGTTTAACCCCTATGGTAGGATTGTGCATTCTGCGGAAAGTCAAACAAAATATAAATCACCATGCTATCAAAGCGATTGCACTTAGAGCAGAGACCACTATTATATCTCGTAGTAGGGCCAGAGGTCACTATTGTATCCCGTGACAAGGCCAGATGTCACTATTGTATCCTATGACAAGGTCAAATATCACTATTATATCCCGTGACAAGGCTAGAGGTCACTATCATATCCCGTGACAGGGCCACATATCAGAGCAAAACATAATCAGAATTACCATATCAGAATCAGAATCAGAGTCAGAGTCAGAACAGAATCAGAATCAGAATCAGAAATTCATGCAAAAGGTTTTTCAGATGCCACATCATATAAAAACAGAGTACTGAAATTCAGATCATTTCACATTTTCCAAAACGGATTCAAAACATCTTCACGTCACATGCAAAATTTGTCAAATTTTCATATTCGCTCATTTTTCTCAATTCAATAACAGAATGCCAAAGATAAACTCATGTCTACACCAGTCATACCAGAAAAATACCTTATTCTTATACAAAATTTCATGAGTAAAGTAGAATAAATAACTGAGGTTGTTTCAAATTTCTTTTCTGAACAAAACATGGATATTTTCCAAAAATCAGCCTCAAGCCATTTTATTTTTATGCAAAGTCTAGCATAGGAACCCCGCTTACCTGAACTTCTTAGCTTTTCAGAAATTCTTCACAATAGTACTGAACGAAAATCAATCGTCACCTATAAAATACACACGTAACTTCCGTAAATCTCAAATTGAATACGTACTTTGTAATTCAAACCCGAGATATTAAAGAAAACTCTCTATTTTTCTAATGACTAAAATCCTCGAAACCCTAAAATATCTTCTCTTCCAAAAGTATTTTGATTTTTATATAAATTCTCCAAACAAAAAAAACACGATTAACGCCTTTGATCATATTACTCCATAAATTGGTCTTAGAATATTGTCCATACGAATACGTGATCTCAACCCCAAATATACACAGCCCAGCACTAAAAATACACACCAACTATCCCATTTCGATATGCCTGGCCCATCATACAATCAAGCCCAACCAAAAAAAAAACATAAGTTCATAACACGGTTTAGATTCTTGACTGGAAGGGCAAGATTGTAATTACAAACTAAACTTCTCTTCTATCTAATATTTGCGTAAGAACCTATGGCAAGAAATACAATTTAGTTAAAAAAACTAGGCAACCATTCGTGGAGGGTAGAGGGCAGCAGTGGGCTTACCGTGATCAGCAACGTGCAGCGTCCAGTGATTGGGCATGGCAGGAGTGCACTGTGGAAGTGAGAGAGAGAACAGAGAGAGAGAGAGAGAGAGCAACGTGAACGTGTTTGCGATAGCTGGGCCAGGTTGCTTCCGGTGGAGGCTTGCGATGGTGAAGGTCATGTAGGGGTTGATCAGGGGGTTGACAACATGAAGGGCTAGGCTTCTAGGGAGGCATTGGCGTGGAAGAGAGGGGGTTGTCCGTGGTGCAACTGCTCTGTTTTGGACTCCTAAAAAATAGAGGCTCTCTAAGCTTGGACGTGGCAGTGAGGTTTGGGTAGGGTGGTTCCGTGCGGTGGACACACGCGGAATTGGGCTTTCGTGGAGTGGCTCTAGGTGGGTGGGTCTCTTGTCGTGTGATCTGAGTGCTCGTGGTGGATTTCAACTCTGCTCGCCGTGGGTGGTGCACTGTAGAAGTGCACGGTGCAGGGCAGAGGACGATGTAGTTGTGGACAGCAGTGTGGAGAGGCAGCTATGTGTGGGTTGCTGCGGCAGAGTATGGGTCAACAGTGAATAGACCGACGGCTTGTGGAGGAGCAAATGCGGTTTGTGGTTGTTTCTATGGTGGAAAGAGGCGTGAAGTAGGAAGAAAATGGCAGTTACGTGAAGGAGATGATTCACTGAAAACATTAGGCTGCGGCCAGTTCTTTTGCAAGAGAGAAATACATTGGAAAAAACCCTAGATGAGAACAAAAAAGAGGTTAACCATGCATGAGAGACGTGCATGGCATGAAACATGGAACATGCTTGATGTGGAAACTGGTTCCTAGCGTCATGGGCTTGGGTTTTGAGCATTGATTGGGCTTTTTTTCCCGAGTTTTAGGCTCCTGATTCAACCTCTAAAATAAACTAACTTGTCCCACCAGTTTTCCTTGGCCCATAAAAAGATTTCACCTAATCAAAAACGTATTTAATGATTCTACCCTAATTAGTAAGCCCAAAGAAAATATATTAAACATCCGTCAAAAATAATTTGGGCTCGAAGGGGGTTTCAAAAAAAAAACATGCTTGCTAATCTCAAGTGGGCTTTTCATCCGTATAAACCCAAAAATTTTAGAAAACAGCTTGGCGCTGGACCTAGGTGTTACATACAGTCTCGTCCGAGCCCGTTGTCGCCCGGTGACAACCCAGTGTACTTTACTCAGTTATACAAGCTCCCCAAGTAACCAGAGGAGCTCCACCGAGATAATGTCTCATCTCGGCTTGGGGTTGTGATACACACCCACCCACAAAATATGTTTTTAATAAATGACACTAAAAACACAGTTTTCCAATTTCATAGCACAACCAGAGAACATAGCACAATTAACAAATTAATTACGACACATACATGGATCATAGCACAGTTAATACGATCAAGATAATTAACAATAATAATAATGCATATGCGTGAACAGGAAAATATTGGATGACATGGCAATAATACATCAACCAATGGCCAAACAACACACAGGTTAACATATTCATAAATCACAACTACACGTCATTCCCAACGATTCACTGCCTTGAGCCAACAGTTCATCACCAACTACAATTATTATCCCAACGCTTCATAAGCCCTTGGTCACTTAACCAATCACAACCAAACTACAATAAAAACACAGTTTTCCAATGTAAGTATTCTAAGGGTCAGTCTAGGGTTTTACTTACAACACGGAAGAGTATATGGGATGATCGAGCATGCTGTCTATGGTATCTCGTGTGTGCGTGTGTGTCGTATGGTAGCGCCAGGAGTGGCGGAGCACGGCGGCAGCAGTGGCCGTGCATGGTGGACAACAACAGATTTGGGCAGCATGAGGGACTATACAATTGGAAATATAGTGGGTGACAGATTTTATGAAAATAAGAGGGTGGTGGCTGGCAGCGCAGCAGCAAAACCTAAAATGGGTGGCTTGGGCATGGGTTAGGTAGATTTTAAGGGAAACAAGGTTGAGCAGAGGGGAAAAGGGCAAGAGGTGGTCGGACAACCACTGCAGAGTGATTGGGAGTGGTGGTCGGCGGTGGCGAAACCCTAGAAATAGAGAAATAGAACGAGGGAGAGGATCTGAGAGAGAGAATGGGGGATCAGAGGGATGGATGCCGAGATCGAAGAGCCCACCATTGTTGTCAAACGGTGGGGCAGTGGCAAAGGAACTAGGAGAGACAATGGTCGACAGATCTGAGACATAAAAGTGACGGTAAAATAGTGTGGATACGGATGCTGTGCGACAGCATATTTGAGAGGCTGACCGAGACCCCTAGTAGATTTACCATCCTTGAGGTCTAACGGCGACGAGCATTGGTGGTGGCAACACCAAAGCCGAGGGGAAGAAGAGAAAAGAGAGAGGGGAGAGAGAGAAAGAGAAAGAGAGAGAGCCGATAAATTCAAGAGGGAAGGGCTCAACAACGATGGAAGGTGGTGAGACAATGGCTAGAGGTGGCGGTGCTCACATGGCTAAAAGAAGCCATGTGCTGCATGCGGTGAACTCAGCTTCGACTCGTGGTAGCAAATGGTGGTCAGACAATGGCAGGGGATGCACAAACGACGCAAACACATAGAGCCGAGGTGGTGGCAATGGGAAGAGGTGCTGCAGGCCACGGGCGGTGGAAAACTTCTGCCAGATAGAGGGGGTAAAAAAACAAATGAAAGGAGGGAGGGAGGAAGGTTCTTGCGCGGCACTGAGGGAAAAGAAGGAATTTTAGGGTTTCCTTCCCTTGGTCAAAACGACACAGCATAGATGGAGGGCTAGGTCCTTCTTTCCAACTTATGGGTTCACCTACACGGGCTGGGCTCGAAATTGAATACTCTCACATTGAAAATGAAACCCACTTAAATAGCATATAGGGCTCAACTTCAGCAAATCAGTCTTGGACTTCACACGGCTGGGCTTCACAAAATTGGCCCAATAATAGGTTTTGGGAAAAAAATGGCCCAGAAAAAGGGTTTTGGGCCCATTGAGATCAACGAGTGGCAAACGGGCAAAACCGCCCACCCGACATCCTGACGGGGGCACTTGTCCAAGCGGCACAGGGCTTGGGCCGAGGGCCAATGACTTATAATGATGAAGGTTACAGGTGTATTCATATTTTAGAAGTACTAAACATACTATAAATTCTGTCCTCGAAGGTGGAATGTGAAGGCTCGATCCTTTTATATATTGAGAATAAGATTGGAAGAGTTTTAAGTATGAAAAATCAGCTCCTTATCATTAAGGATAAATCTATTTATCATACTTTTTTATTATTATCCTCTCAATATCCCTTGATAGGCATTAAATGATACATACGGTTTAGAAAATTAAACTCTGATACATACGGTTTAGGAAATTAAAGCTGTCAGACCGCTGCCTAGAGGCATCTGGAGGGTAGCAGTAGGAAGGCCTCAATGTATCCAAATGCGTTTAGAGTTGTGAAAGCAACTTCACCATTGTCGATGTTGTACGCTTCTTGTTATGATCACACGTTGCATGAAAGAAGAGCTGATATTTTGCTGTTAGTGCCTTTTCAACAGCAAAAGTAAAAGGAAGGCCTTCATTCCCCGTAGCCGAATTATATTAAGAGCATTTGGGTGTTCCACACTTCCACCTCCCCTTGTGGGTCTATTACAACCAGTACGATAGGCTTATTCTTGAAGTGAAACTTCTTCATAATTAATGAACTGAATTTCTACTCCTACTAGTGAAAAGTTGTGCATTATGTACCAAGGCATGCTGGACCGCAGCATCTCGAACTTTGTTTTCTTGTCATCAGTCCACTGCTCCACCATTGGGATCCATACAATTTTATATTGGTCATCCTCCTTTATTCCATCAAAAATTGGCTTCAAAATGGAGATTTCTTCCGTGGGATGTCTATGCCCGAAACGAACAGTAAAACGTTCTTCTTTTTCAGTATGTCGATGCGAAGCTGTTTTTCCAATTAATACAATTCATATAAAAACTTAGTCAAATGTTTAATGGATTAGTGTGACTATTGCATATACTTAAAGACAAAGTATTTGTTAAGATATAAATTAAATAATAAAACCAACATCTTCCCATAGCATAAACTTTTGGAACAAGTAGTAATTTTACGTGGTATCAATATAGAGGTCCTAATTAAGTTCGAACCCTGACTCTATATTTTATTTCATTCAATTAAATATTCCACGTGTTGGGCATACTCATTGAAATGAAGTCTAGCCCACTTGTAAGGAGGAGTGTTACGATATAAATTAAATAATAAAATATACATATTCTCATTAGCTTAAACTTAGGGGACATGTGATGATTCAATAGTATTATCATAATATTTAGTTATTGCAAAGTATAAAGGATGCTGCGAATGTTAATAGTTTAGAAAAGCCCTTGCTCGACTCCTTTTAATACTATCTATTCGTACTATATATTCTAAGGCCTGTTCTGGTTACCTAGATGAGATTAGGCCATCTCATATCATATAACTATTACAACTTTTTAAAATTTTCACACAAAATATAATAAATAATTCAATTTTTTCAAATGTCAAAATAAAAAAAATAATAATAAATTATATTCTTACAATATTTTATTCAATTTTCAATTTTTATCTCATCTCATCTGTATAATTAAACGAGACCTAAATCTATTAATTTTCATTGTAACAAGATCCAACCTGCTATTTTATAGAAAAATTCTACTCAACAGCGCCCTACATCACACACCTACTGAGGAAAAAAAAAAAAAAAATAGTTATATGGTATAAGACTTCTGAGTAGAAGAACTTTATTTTATATGGTGCAAAATTATTAAAAATGATACAAAATAGTATTAAAAAAAGAGTGGATGTTTGCTATAAGTGCTAACCATTTTGTTGGTAGAACCGTCAATAAGTGGCTGCAGATTTTGGCAACTGTTTCTGAAAGTTCCTCCGTTATTCCTATATATGCCTTCACTTCCTCTGCAGTGAACAAGAATATTTGGTCAGCTTATTTCCCATGCCAATTAGGCCATATATTGTATGGGCAACAGATTTTTCTTATTCATTTTTTTTGGGTAAGCATGTACAACGTACAAGTCCAAGGTAGCGCATTTCCTTAATAACGAAATCGGCCCAATGGCTGAGTTAATTGTTGATGGGAAAGCTCTTGTCTGCATCTTTAGTAAGTGGGAAATGCTTTGGGTCCCAATTCCGGACTCAAAATGTGTTCCTTATGTAATTTTTTTTTTATTTTTACTGAATGATTAAAAAAATATTTTTTAATGATGTTGTATTTTTTTATTTTTTTAAAAAATGTTTATGATGATTAAAAAAATACATTAAAAAAAAAAAACCCTATTCGAAACACATTTTAGATCTCAAATTCGGGACCATAGCAGTTCCCTTGGTAAGTTGAGGGTGATGCTCATCTTCCGAGACAAGGGCGATAGTTCCTGTGATATGTCCCTGAAATCGGGCAATCATGGTCAGTTGAATTAGATTAAAACATGCAAATGTGTTATTTTCACATTTCTATTTAGAAAATTAGAACTAGCCAATAAATAAGAGAAATACTTTCGTCTACAAAATAATTTAATGAAAATAAAGGTATAAATTGACATAAATTAATATAGTATGTTAGATTATAAAATATTTGTATTGTAACGTAAATTTAATGTATCTCGTCAAAACAATTTATAAATTTAACATTCTCTCAAATAATGTTGTTAAGAAATGTGGCAATGAAAAGGATTTCAGTATATACAAGGCATGCATATCGAGGACGAGAACTTTGTAACGCCCCAATGGAAGGTCCAAACCACATGATCTATATTCTAAAAGGACTAGTCAATGATACAATTAGAGCCCCACTAGAACCTTATAAAGAGCAAGAACTTCTCTTTCTCAAGTAATGTGGGATCTCATATACCACCTACCCTTATCTATATCATATGGGGTATCACAATCTACCCCCCTTAAATTCCCGGCGTCCTCGTCGGGCCTGTCCATTGTAAGTGGCACGGCTCAAGTCTCACATTTCTGGTTGGGATAGGCTCTGATCATTTGTAACGCCCCAATGGAAGGTCCAAACCACATGACCTATACTCCAAAAGGATTAGTCAATGATACAATTGGAGCCCCACTAGAACCTTATAAAGAGCAAGAACTTCTCTTTCTCAAACAATGTGGGATCTCATACACCACTTATTCTTATCTATATCATATGGGATATCACAAACTTACTCGTCCCAAATGAGACAGTACACCTGTGTCGTGCAAGCTATAACAGCTATCAAAGCCCAATACACATGCAAGATACGGTACAGGCCACTTGTCAATGCACTCGATTACTTCCACCGTGTCCTTGATCATAATGCTAAGCTCCTCCATCGATTTCCCGCATTTTCGGAGGTCTGGGCGCCTTAAGATGGGTAAAAAAATCTACGCAACCATTTAACACTCTGCATTTTACATTATTATTATTTTTTATTTTTTTTTCTTTTATTAAATATTTATTATATGAATAATGAATAAAAAATTTGAAATAATTTTAAAAAAAATAAACTCAAAAAAAAATTTAAAAAATATTAAAAATTTAAACAATTTAAAAAAATATAAAATGTAGAGTATAGTAAAAGTTGTATAGTAAAGCTCTAATATGGGTACACGCTTTTTGATTCCCACAGATTTGGCGAGATGGTCTTATGAGTCATGTAACTGTGCAATGGCCCAGAAATCTCCATAGTCCAATGCAAAAGCCGTGAGCGTCAGCACCGCCTTTGCAGCCCATGAATAGTTTGAGAGCTTGCTAAGCATTGATATTACTGTTGTTTGAAGTTCGATTTCCCTATCTGGAGCCTTGCATGCCAGCTGACAATATTACACACTTCTCGTTATGTGGAAAAATGGTAATGTAACTATACAGACGCGCGCAGTAAAATGGGCACTTTCATCTTAGTCCGAAATATTTATCCATTAAACGTGTGGGAGGAAAGAATGCATACGTTTATGCAAGATTTCTTGGAGGGTGAAAAAAAAAAAAAAAAAAAAAAACAGGTTTGTATTGTAATTGCCTCCACGGAAAGTTGCTGGAGTACTGTACACAATAGTGGACTGCGGTCGGCCATCCACATCTGACCCTCCAGGTTCTCCTGGCCTTGAGTACCCTATTGGAAATCAAAATTAAGTATTATTACCTAGAAAACTTACAGAAAAAACAAAAACATGGACGTATAAATTATTTAAATAGAGTAGGAACACAATACCAGCAAAACATTGTCAACAATATGGGTTGCAAGGTAAAGAATTGGCTTAATGTCAGAGAAAAGAGAGCTGGGATTAAAAATCTGGACCGGAGGAGGAGCATGGGTTTCGTAAATTTGATTCAGGATCTGGTCGTCGGACATGGATAACATGCTCGGGATCACGCAATAATTAATGGGTTGCTCTGCGTTATCTCTCAGCTGCATCTCATTGCTGGCCATACTATGGACTTTTACAAAGCACGGGACGTTAGAAACCCAGGGTCTGTAGAAGAGGAGAGAAGTTGGCTTGTGTAATTTGTGCAAGCTAGCGTGGTCTATTTATAGCTATGAGAACCGGAATTATAAGGCGGCAGGAAGTTGTTGTTACAAGGTGAAACCATTTAATAGGAAGTTGTTGCGTGACAGAATCACGCAATAACCAGCGAACGTGTCATCGATGGTTCAAGATCAGGAGTAGGCGTCTGCAATTATATGACAACAAGTAGGTGAAGAGGAGGGTGGAGATGAGGTGTAATCTGTTAATGGAGAGTTTGAGTTTGAAGGAGAATTGATTTGTGGTGTTCAGAAACAGTAGGTGCCAGTATTTAGCAGTGCATGATAAGTTAGAGGTCGAAATAATATTAACAGAAGGTGGTGAGGTACGTACGTATTTAAATCTAGGATTATGAAGGCAAGCAGGAATTGAATTGCCAAATTGATAGTGTTGTTGGAGCTTTATCTTTGGAGGCCCTACAACTAGATTTTCTGTCACCTGGCAATATACATTAGAAGTGACGAAGCCAAGATTAATGTTGTGTGGGAGCCTAACTATAAATGTAACGCTCCGGTCTCACAGGGATCGAAGAGTTACTCCCTATAACTTAAAACTCACAATTAATCAATGTATTTATAGACTCCAAAATATAAAATCATCAGAACACTACAGAATCTTTTAATAAAATCCGTCACTTCTCAGAAATCTTCTATGAGTAAACCACTATGCTTAAATAGTCATCTCACCGATGCTCCATAATCCTGATCCTTAGCTGGACTATTCAAAATCATCTGAAAAATATATGGAGATAAGGGGTGAGTTATCAACAACTCAGTAAGCAGAGGACATATACTAGTGTGTAAACATGAGCATTTTCATAGAGTTCAGAATGCGGAAACAAAGCATTTCAGTATCAATATGCAAATCTCAAAAAATACATATTATCAGAAAATCAGAGCGACTTTTCAAACAATTCATATTCAGAAACCAACTTTTCATATTCAAAGACTCCTTTGGCACAACATGACTGAACATCTTCGTCTTATCATATCATATCAGAGCATCATATCAGAATAGAGACCATGTTTAACCCCCGTGGTAGGGTTGTGCATCTTGTGGAAAGCTAAGCAGAACATAAATCATCGTGTTACCAAATTGATTGTACTCAGAACAGAAAACCACTATTATATCCCGTGGCAGGCCAGAGGTCACTATTATATCCCGTGATAGGGCCAGAGGTCACTATTATATCCCGTGACAGGGATAGAGGTCACTATTATCTCCCATGACAGGGCCAGAGGTCACTATTATATCCCATGACAGGGCCACATATTAGAGCAAAACAGAATCAGAATCACCATATCAGAGTTAGAATCAGAGTCAGAACAGAATCAGAAAGTCATGCCAAAGGTTTTTCAGATGCCACATCATAACAAAGTACAGAACATCTTCAGAACAGAACAGAATCAGATCACAAAACATATTTTATGCACAAAATTTCATATTCGCTCTCTTTTTCACAGTTCATAAACAAAATTTTAAAAATAAGCTCATGTCTACACCAGTTATGACAGAAAATACTTTCTTCTTAAACAGAATCTCATTAGTAATGCAGAACAAATAACTGAGGTAGTTCAAATTTCTTTTCATAATCAGATATGTATATTTTCCAAAAATAACCTCAACTCATTTTATTTTTAATGCAAAGTCTAGCATAGGACCCCCCGCTTACCTGAACTTCTTAACTTTTCAGAATTTTCTTCAAAAATGCCAAACAAATATTAATCGTCACCTATAAAATAATCACGTAACTTCCATAAATTTCCGATCAAACATGTACCTCAATATTTAAACCTGAAATGCTAAAATAATCTATTTTCTTAAACTTCTAAAATTATCCTAACCCTTAAAATATTATCACTTTCTAATTTCATCAACAGCCACTTAAACGAATTCATACCGAAGAGAGTAATCGAATAAATAATATGCTAAATGAATACCTATGTTTTTAAAATACTAAAGTACCCATAACATATTATAGATTAATAGAATACGCTAGCTACTTAAAATCTCATAAAATAAGGCCCACTAAAAAAAATGAGTTCCATTGAAAATTAAATAATTCAAATTAATAATATAATCATATCTTTTAATGTATAATGAAAACCAAGCCCATTCATTAAAACACAACCAATTAAAAATAGACCATTAAAACAAAATCCATTAAACTAAACCCACGTAACAATATATCTGAAAACAGAGCAACATGTAAAAACACTTAAAAACAAGTTTGAGGTATTTTACGGAAAAGTCAAAGACCAAAGGTGTGATGGCAGTTTCGAAGTTACCAGGAGTATCATGACCATAAAGTTTAAAACTTCATGCTAATATTTTCAAAGAGTGCAAAGTTTCTGCTTGTTTATAGGTAAACATAAAATTCAACAAAAGGAAAAAGGAAACCAAAAGAGGGGTGCGACGAGGCTCACCGTGAGGTAAAAAGTGGTCGCGACAGCACTAGGCGAGAGAGGGGCGTGCGATTCAGAGAGAGAGAGAAGAAATCTGAGAGAGAGATGAGAGGGAGAAAGCATAGAGAGTGAGCGGTAGAGAGAAAAGAGAACCCGGAGAGAAAGAGGGACTTACGTACGTTTGACGCGGGAGTCGCATGACCAAGCTACGGCCATGTCTTATGGCCGTTTCCAGCGAGAAACAGTGGCTGTCAATGGAGGTGCGTGGGGTCTTGATTCTTTTGATAGTGCTCTGTTTTTTAGATGTAAAAACAGAGGTGCCTAAGAAGGCCAAGCATACAATTTTTGGTTGTCCACGGAGGTGCGTGGAGTTCGGCGGTGGGCCAGCGATGGTGGCCAGATGTGGTGCAATGGTTGCCGACCTCCACGTAAGAGCGGAACATTCTCACGATAATGAAATGTTGCTGCGCTGAGGCCGTGACGGAGGTGATGGCGCACAGTGAGGCGTTGAGCCTTGGTGAAGGACGTTTACTGGGCGTCAGTTTTACGTGTGTGGAGATGGAGGTTGGCGTCGAACTAGGAAGGGCTGCACGATGGTGGTCTCTGGAGGCTGGTTGCAGCGAGGATACAAGGTAGTTTTCAAAAATATAAGATGAAAACGTGTATCTATATGGGTGAAAAGAAAAACCCTAAAGTTTGAAGAGAGAAAGACGTGCATGGGGGTAGTGCGGTGCGTGGGAAAATAAAATAATTAAAACAATAATAATTAAAGTCCAACAATAAAATTATTCATTAAAGCAAAAAAAATAAATTTAAAAACAAACACTAATTAATATCACCAAAGTACATCAAAGTAAATTTCACAACTTAAGAATTATAAAATAAATCCAACGAGAAAAAAATCTGATTATTTTAAAACAAGAAAAACAATATTTAAATTAATTAAAATAATCATTCACTAAAAAAAATACGAGGTATTACAATAAATTTAAAAGTTCGTACGGAAATAAATTAAACAATATAACTCAAAAGTACGGGTATGAAATATATTTGTTCAATGTAAGTTTGAACTTCTCGTATCAAATTTGTTAAATATTGAACTTGATGTTCTCTTCTTGGCTTCTTGTCTGCATTGTTGTACCCTTCCATCTTCCTATAAGTACCATGCATCTTTTTTCTTTTTTCTTTACATTTCCCTCTTCACATTTCGTAATCCCTTACTCCTCATTTTCCTCTGCCTTCTAATATTTCCTGATCCATCTTTGAGTATTTCGTACTTTTCCTATTTCAATGGCTCCTAAAAATCCTTCTCACAATGTTTCCTGGTCTTTTTGTTCACATCAGTTCCTAGATGGCCCCAGCAAAGTTCACTCCTCACAGTCTGTCGCCTTCAAGGGGAGTGGTATTGTATCCCTGAATCTGTGAGGCTGACCTTTCCTGATTCTCGTTCCGGCATTTTCTATATGAAGGGGGTTCTCAAATGTGTCAGGCTTTTTATCAGCATGTTCTTGATGGAGCTAAAACTCACCTTCTCACCCATTCTGCTACATTTTGGACTATTTGGCCATGGCCCCTACCCAGCTCTTGGCTGACACTTGGAGGATCATGTTATCTTGTTGTATCGTTTGGTGGCCGGCCTTAAAGACGATGGGAGAAGATAAGCCTGACTTTACTGCTCGTTAATTTTTCCACATTCACTGTGTAATGCAGCATGACAGGACTAGTGTAGTTTTCGTTCGCGAACCGACTATTGGGTTGTACACCTAGAATCCCATTATTCTCATGTCAAGAACTGGGATCGGAAGCTCTTTTTTGTTTCTGCAGTTGATTGGGAGTTTCCCGTTAGTGATGCGAATAGTCGTTGATTTTCTGTTCTGTGCTCTTGGCGATCTGTCCCTAACAGTCGTAACTTCGAAGTGACTCCCACCAAGGGGAGATGGAACACATGGATCTCATCTACACATGGGTTGGGGAAAACCCGAACACTGTTTCTTGGTTATGCCAGACCGGTCCTGTGTAGGCCATCAGATCCCTAGCTAATCAGGTTATGGGCATGCCCATGGGCCCAAAAGGCCTACTCCTACTTCGTCAAACACCAAAGGAGAAAGGCTTTGTCCTGAGGGTGGCCAAGCTAGTGAGGATTATGCTAAAAAGAGACCCCTTCCCTCAGGCAAGGTGCTATGGAAGATGAGGCAGCGGGCTAAGCAAAATGTAGCTAGTCCAAGAAAAGGAAGAGCAACACGTTGTAGAAGGTGAGGCTGACATGAACTCACATCGGGTGATAAAGGACTTTTTTCCTTATACCAGGTTAGCGAGAACTGTGACAACCGTACAAGAGCGAGCAACAGTCAAGGACAAGACCGATACGGTCATTAGAGCTCTCGAAGACAACACAGAGATGCTCAAAGGCCGCAGGTGTCGTACTGTAATACCCCGTATTTTTTTTACTGTATTTTTCTTTTTAGTGAAGGATTATTTTAATTAATTTAAATATTGTTTGTCTTGTTTTAAAATTTATCGGATTTTCTCGTTGGATTTATTTTATAATTTTTAAGTTGTGAAATTTACTTTGATGTGCTTTCTTGATATTAATCAGTGTTTGTATTTAAATTTACTCTTTGCTTTAATGAATAATTTTATTGTTGGACATTTATTACTTTATTTTATTAATATTGAGTTGCAGTGTTTTTAATTGGCTTTTATTTATTTTTATTGTGCCTTTTTCTTTTGTTGGACTTTTCTTTTTTCGAACTGGGCCTGTTTAAGTGTCTTTTAGTTTCTTTTGGGTTCCAAATCATTTAGCGTACCTTACCCGTGGGTCGAAATGCATGGAATGGACCAGTAAGCCCAGCCCGACGCAACCAGGAAGCAGTTTCACTTCCATATCGCATGCACGTACGTGATCTTCTAGGGTTTTAATCAACTATAAATGCATGTTTTTCTCTCTAAAGAAGTGGCCGCAGCAACCCGTGCAGAGCTGCACTCCACCCTGCCGTCAACAACTACACTGACCTTCACCCCACACCGTGCACTTCTGCAGTGCACCACCCACGGCCAACACAGGTCAAACTCAACCACGAGCACTAAGATCACGGCAAGAGTTCCACCGAGTGCAACTCCTAAAAAGCCAATCACGCGTAGGTCCATCGCACGGAGCCACCTTGCCCAAACCTCACAACCACCACCGAAGCTCTTCCATGCCGCAACCCACACGGCAAGCCCACTGCACGACGGAAGACGTTGTTTCACTACCACCGAACGACCCCTGTTTTTAATACCCAAAACAGAGCATTTGACATACCGCAACTCCTCCACGCCAGTTGCCTCAGCCTCAAGCATCATCACTACCCAGCCATCGAGCTCACCACTGTCGACCTCCGCCTAGCCTTTTTTTGTCTGCCGCGCGCCACCTCAGGCTCACGATGAGCTTCACTCTCTCTCTCTCTCTCTCTCTCTCTCTCTCTCTCTCTCGCGCGCGTGCCGAGCTCTCTCTCCGTCTCTCTCTCTTTTCTACATAAGGTTCCTCTCTCTCTCTCTAGATGGTCTCTCTCTCTAACCAGTGTGCTGCTGACGCCCCCACCTCCGTAAGCAACCGCCCAGCTTGCTGCCTTCGTGCCCTCCGTCGCGTACGTAGCTGCTATGTAATTCTAAGAAATTAGTTTTTACGTAAGTGTATTTCATGCTTCTAAGCTAATTTTATTTAATTACTCTTTTACCCTTTGAACTGCAACTTATGCCAAGTGTTTTAAAATTTGTATCATGTGTTAATAAACTTTTTTTTATTATGATTACAGAAAATCATTTAAGTATTTTAACATGTTATTAAGTATATATTTATTTTAAGAGTAAATAATATTGGTGTAATGTTGTTTTTACACTTTAGATATGATTTAATCTATTCAAAAATAGTTATGGTTTATTTTAAAATATTTTGGGATAATTATATTATCTAGTATTAAACTTTATAGTTTGTTTTCAATAATAAATAGGTCAACTTTTAAATGTTTTAGTCAAGGTTATTAAATCAATATTGATGATTTTAGAAAGCGATGTTTTATAATTCAAGGTTATGAGATTTTAGGTTTTGAGGAATTAAATAGGTTATTTTAGGAGTTTAGGCTTATATATTGTAATACGTGATTAATTAGAAATTTACGAGAATTACGTGGTTATTTTATAGGTGACACTTAATTATTGTTCGACATCTTTGAGGAAAATTCTGAAAAAACTAAGAAGTCCAAGTAAGTGGGGTTCCTATGCTAGACTTTGCATAAAATAAAATGAACTGAGGTCCTTTTTGGAAAATGTGCATGTTTTGTTATGAAAAGAAATCTGAAAACAATCTCAGATATTTGTTCTACATTACTCATGAGATTATGTTTAAGAATAAAGTATTTTCTGTCATGACTGGTGTAGACATGAGCTTATTTTTGACATTCTGTCATTGAACTGATACAAATGAGCGAATATGAAAATTTGATAAATTTCGCATGTGACGTGAATATGTTCTGAATCTGTTTTGGAAAATGTGAAATGATATGAATATCAGTACTCTGTTTTGATATTATGTGGCATCTGAAAAACCTTTGGCATGACTTTCTGATTCTGTTCTAACTCTGATTCTGACTCTGATATGGTGATTCTGATTCTGTTTTGCTCTGATATGTGGCCCTGTCACGAGATATAATAGTGACCTCTGGCCCTGTCACTGGATATAATAGTGACATCTGGCCCTGTCACGGGATATAATAGTGACCTCTGGCCCTGTCACGGGATACAATAGTGACCTCTGGCCCTGTCACAGGAGATAATAGTGACCTCTGGCCCACCACGAGATATAATAGTGGTTTTCTGTTCTGAATGCAATTGCTTTGGTAACATGGTGATTTATGTTCTGCTTGGCTTTCCACAGGATGCACAACCCTACCACGGGAGTTAAACATAGTCTCTGTTCTGATATGATACTCTGATATGATATGATAAGACGAAGATGTTCAGTCATGTTGTGCCAAAGGAGTCTTTGAATATGAAAAGTTGGTTTCTAAATATGAAATGTTTGAAAAGTCGCTCTGATTTTCTGATAATATGTATTTTTGAGATTTGCATATTGATACTGAAATGTTTTGTTTCTGCATTCTGAACTCTGTGAAAATGCTCATGTTTACACACTAGTATATGTCTTCTGCTTACTGAGTTGTTGATAACTCACCTCTTATCTCCAATTTTTTTCAGATGATTTTGAATAGACCAGCTAAGGATCAGGATTATGGAGCATCGGTGAGATGATTATTTAAGCATAGTGGATTACTCATAGAAGATTTCTGAGAAGCGACAGATTTTATTAAGAGACTTTGTAATATTCTGATGACGTTATATTTTGGAGTCTATAAATATATTGATGAATTGTGAGTTTTAAGTTATAGGGAGTAACTCTTCGATCCCTGCGGGACCGGGGCGTTACACGTACACTGAGACCCATACTCCAAAAAGGTTGTCACATATGGAGTATGCCTGTGAAAAAAAAAATTACAAACCTCCATGCCATATTGTCTGATTGCAAAGGTATGGTTTAGTGTCACATGGGAGATCTTTATTTGGAGATAAAGTGTGGGAATTGACTGAAGGCGAACTACAAAAGACGTGCACAACTTGGTCCCACCAGTCTCTACCATCCTGCAACTCCGAAGGTCCAATGGATGAAGGAGATCAAATGTCTCCTATTCAAAAATGTATGGAGTCTAACGGATGCCAGAAGTACGACTAAAGGCTCACTGTTTAAAGGGCATTGGATAAAAGCCAAACTCTCACTTTTGTGATTGTAAAGTGTTACCCTTGCATCTGGTCAGTCTTCAAAAAAGAAAGTGGCTTCAAAGGATACAACAGAAGGAGTGTCCCTAACACTACCATAGTCGTAAAATACTATTCAAGTAGGTTAAATCCAATGACCATACAGGGAATGTGGAATAAATATTTGTGAGTATCTTGTCTGATTAGGCTTTGCATATTCTGTAACTCCCCTTTTTCTACATGAAAATAATACTTCTTTTTCATTATGTTTATGAACTATATTTATGCTGAGATTTGAGATAATGAGTTTGGATGATGTGAATTAATGATTATTGCAATTTCTAAGTGTGTGGAGTCTTACCGTGTGTCAATAATCATGGACAGGTTTAGGAGACCTTGCGCCATTCCTAATGGGATTTTTTAGAAGTCTTGCTGTGGTGATCCTACCCATGGTTTCGTTTAGTAGAGCCATAGATTTTGATGCAGATGTAACCCAAGAGGAGTTTCCCGAGAAAGAAGAATCAATCCCACTCGAGTTGTAGATACCGAGGCCCATATGTAATCCCTCGTACCTGGAGATCCAGGGAGTTAGTTCCTGTCATTTAAAAATCATCTTCCATAACGCAAACATATATATCCCAAAGGCTCCATAATCCATAAATTCATTTATCCAAACTAAATATATATGTTTCTCTACAAAGACATCAATGAAAGACCTCAACGTAACCAATTTAAAACGTCCATAAAGACTCACTAAGAGTATTCACATCTCAAAATACTTTAAATCAACAAAAAAAATAATAAATCTACTGAATACGACTCTCTAATAAGCCCTTGTACCCCTTAGCACTTATTATCGTACGTTCAACAAATCTTGCTCAGGTTTCCTACTCTTGATTCTTAGTTGAACCATCAAAATTATCTTAAAAATATATTGAATATAAGGGATGAGTTATCAACAACTCAGTAGGAAGTGAACATATACTAGTATGTAAATATCAGTCATTTACCAAATGCAAAGCAAACATAATGGTTATAGAATGCAGAACAAAAACACCCCTAATCCCTGGTCGAGGTATTTTGGAACAATCCCGATTTCTAGAAAGCTACCTGAGAGAGAGAAGATTTGATAAGGGCTAGCTACCCTCACTTGTTTGTAACTTAATTAAAAAAATAGGGATTGGTTGATTTTGATTGGAACTTTGTGATCTATTTTCAATTGTATTCTTGGATGACAAGCAATAAAAGTGTTTGTTTGATTACAACTTTTGATTGGTATTTTTACTATATTATGATTATACCCTTGATAATAGGACATGGCACAAACTAGAACAATTGCGTGTATGTCTATGTTATCCGTAGCCAGGATTAAAAGTATGTGAGAGTAAAGGCAAAGGATTAGACAAGAAAGACGAGATCGAATGATCACAGCTCATTGGCAACAGATGGAGAAGTTGAATGCCATCGTACTAATGTGACGGATATGAATTTTAGAGGAAATCTTTTCTTACCACGAGTATTACCACATTAAGAACGACAACCTCCATTGACCCATTAGTTTGGAACATTTCCATGAGAATAAGAGTATTAGGCATTAATCAAGAGGCAGGATCGAGCCATTCTGCAAAAATCTGAGCTAGAAGGCCTATGACCCTGGAAGGATCCCACTCTTCGATTGATCGTCTCTGTGTTTGCAAAGAAAGTCAACCGATAGAAGATGATGAGGCTACTATAGAGCATAAGTTGAATGAGCTAAAGGCAAACATGTATTACGATCCGGATGTTGACGCAATTTTCTAACTCTCACAAGATTCGATGACCGAAAAGGAAGAAGAAGTGCTATCACCTTCTTCATTAGAGAATTCGATTGCAACTAGTAGACATAGTCCTTCAAGTGAGTTAGTACACCCATAGTTTTATTTTTGTCTTTTTGACCGACTCGGTGACGATTTTGAAGATGAAATCTTTTCTTAAAGGTGGAGGAAGTGACACCACAACCTAAGCTAGGTTCTTGATGTTGAAATTTAGTTTTACTTAGGCCTAAGTGAGTAAAGGCTCAACAACCATAGAATTAGAATATGGTAAGGCAGGATTAATTTTATCGTCCTTGATGATTAATAAATAGATGCCCAAGGCCAAGGGAAGGCCTTAGGGCCAGTGTTTTTGGCCACTAAGAGGGAAATGATTTGAGAAAGCACATTAAAGTTTCAAGAACATGCTGGAGGCCTACTTGGTGCAAAGCAAGAAGAGAAACTTTTGGATTTCCAAAAGGCAATCATTAGGCACATTGGAAATGAGGATTTCAGTTTTTTCCAAGGAGCAGGCCACTTGGCAAACGTGCTTAGGACACTAGGGTTTCTATAAGAAGCTACAAAGGAAGAATGAAGGATATTTTCAACCATGAGGAAGAAAATGCCATTTGGCACTCATGCACTTGGACTTTTAGGCTTCCCAAAAGGAAGCAATCATGTGGAGAGCCACTTAGGACTTCAGGTTCAAGGGAGGAAGGGCACATGCCAACCTCATGGAAGCCATCTTCCATTTTTGCCACTTGTCACACATGCATAAAGTACTTAGTGTTTCTATAAAAGGAATTATAAGGGAGATGAAGAGAGGGTTCAACTTCCAAGAGTCACACGCCACTTGTCCCTCATGCAAGATGGTTTCAAGCTTCTAGAAGATTCCAACGATGAAGAGAAGGGAGTGTGAATTTTGGCCAAGCCACTTGACATGTATGCACGTGGTTTTAGGTTTTTCTAGAAGAATCTAATCACATGAAGAACTTAGAGTTTTGGCCATAGCAAGAGCACTTGTCCTTCATGCATAAGAGTTCCTTGGGTTCCCAAGAGAAGCAATGATGAGAGGAAGAAAAACGAGTTACGGCTAGGGCAAGAAAAAGAATGTCACTTGGCGCCCATGCATGAAAGAAGTCAATAAACTCTAGAGATTCTATAACAGAGTAATGATGAGAGAGTGAGAGAGAGGAGGAGCTATAAATAAGACCATAAATGGTCGACGTCCCATACAAAAGGAAAAGAGGAAGAGCAAATGTCATTTTTAGCATTTTTACTCATTTTCTTTCCTCTCCATCT
Organism: Juglans cinerea; assembly: GCA_961763995.1. Taxonomy (NCBI): domain Eukaryota; kingdom Viridiplantae; phylum Streptophyta; class Magnoliopsida; order Fagales; family Juglandaceae; genus Juglans; species Juglans cinerea. The sequence goes on along the minus strand of CAUIVZ010000008.1, from coordinate 11,477,548 downwards.
CGCCCAAGCACTAGAGGGTAGTTCTCTAATTTTTCTCTCCATCCAAACACCATATTTGTGCAAACTTAGGAGGAAGATTGAAGAACATTTTTTGTGAAGATTGGCACAATTAGAACATTCAAACCCTAGTCTCATTCTCTTCTCACTCACACGCATTGGCATAGGGGAGTTTGTGGAATATTTCGGTTTGAGCAAAAAAAGGGTTGTGTTGCATGATGAGTGTATGAAAGTGTACTCAAAATACTCTATTATTGGATTAAAATGCTAAAATGTGAATAGAAATAATTAGACATAATTTATATTATTGAATTTAATATATATTCACACTGAGATATATTTGAGCATGATTTTATAATATTTTAAATCTAAAATATTGCAGGAATAATTCCAATTGTATCGAGCAACACTTTTCAACCAAGCAGGATTTTCACCTGAGAAGACTTTTCAAGGAGTATGACTCTTCAATGTTGGGAGACTTTTCAAATATCACAAGATTTGAGGGACCGTTTGGTGAGGTGTAATATACACTATTTTTTAAATATAGAGATATTGTAAAGGAAAGTTGGTAGGTGGATAGAGTAAAGTAGGACTTTTCAATGGGTGGATAACTTTTGAATTGGAAGAGTTTTACTTCATTTTGACTTCCTTTTTGGAGTGGAGACGTGGGAAAGGAAAGGTGGAGTTTTTGAATTTACTTTGACTTGGTCTTCCTTTTTGTTTTGGGGGTAGACGGAAGAGGAAAAAAAAAGGTTTGTTTTTGGCTGGCTGGGACGCACACATAGATGAGTAGAATTTCTTCCATGGCCATAGTTTTCTTCATTTTTCTCCTGAGATTTTTGTTGCCTATTATATTTATGGGTATACTAAATTCTCAAATAGAGTTAGGGATGAATTTGCACAGTAGATGGTATTTTTTATTTATTTTTAATTTATATTTGATTTTCAATTACAAAAATTTTTTTGTTTTATCATTCTCAATTTATTGTTGATGTTTTCTTCTCCAAATAATTATAGAATTTATTATGTTTATGGATTTAGTCATGCTTTTTCTATTGAATGGATTAGCTCTTTGATTATGTTTGGATCAATTATTTATCTATATTGATTTAATTCTTTGCTGCAATATCTTTTCCTGAGTATATTGTTGTCGTTAGATTTTCTCAATAGTGATAATAATTTACGTATTTTAAAAGTGGTGAATGATTTTTCAAAAGGTTACATTTGGTTTAATCTTGGTTTATAAATCTATATCTTTCGATTGGAAATTTTGGGAATTGAGTTCCCAATTGAGTTATTCGATAAAATAAGAATAATTAAAATACCAGATTTGTGTAAAAGATTCCCGACGGTTTACTGTTCATCAAATTTGAGTACTTTTTCTGTTAGTCAATTTGTTTCACTTTAATTTGCATTTAAAATTAATTTTTGTTCTCCATTAATCATTTGATATTTTTCTTTAGTTTCTTTGTTCCTTCTGCTATTCTTTTAATTTATCTCTCTGTGGAATCGACACCCCAAAGCTGTAATACAACTACCGCGTTATTCTTTGAGCATAATCATTGCATTTTGTAAGAAGCACAAAGAATGTAGGGTTGTAGGTTTGGCCATGAGATGATAGACCATGCTTAAAGATCAAGATTTGAGCATGGTTTGTCTTGAGTTTCTTCATAAACCTGAGTCCTAGATGGCCAAATAAGTAAAGAAGGAATGCCTTGGATGCTTAAGGAGTATTTGGTCACAACTAGGGTTTTATATTTAGTTACTATTTGAGGAAACACGATCTTGAGAGCCATACACTTTTCAACCATTAGGGTTTTGTTTGGATGAAGACTAATGCTTTTGTGTTCATGAGAACCATCATAAAAGCACGGAACAAGAAAGAAAGGTCATGGGTAGATAAAAGAGGACTTTTAACTAACTAGGGTTAGGAAGTCTAAACCCTTGACACACGAATCACACTCTTAGTTTCAATGTTTTGATTTCAAGAAGCTAATGCTTTAACATATACTTTCAGCATGCTTGACTGTTGGAAATCTTTGTTTTGGAATTTTGTAAGTTAGCCTCTAACATACCCTTTGTTAATATACTTATGTCTTTGTGTAAACTTTGCATATTATTGTTTCTATTGAATAATGAAAAATTATGCTCAAATGTTGCATGCTCTGGTTGGTTAGCATCTTTGCAGTATAATCAACTATGCCCAAATAATACTTCCTGGAAATTCTGGTTTAAATGAAATGTATGGAGTTTTCAAAAATGATATATGCTATGTTGAGTCTTCATATGTTATATTTATGTATATGTATCAGAATGTTCTAATTATTTCAAGTCATTCACGTGATGCATTAATGGCATATTGAATACAAGTACATGACATGGTTACATGAAAAGTTGCATGGTCTCATTACAAGTACATGCCCATGTTTTCGGGTTGTGCATTAAAAGAAAAATATTCTTATCACGACCATAATACTAGCATGAGAGAATATAGTGGAAAACTTTTCTATCCACTTTGGAGTACCTAAATTGGAGCAATAACCCTTGGGTTGATAAAGTACAATCAACGGACTTTGAATCGATTTTTTTTAAAGGATTCTGAAGTGAAGTAGCCACACTTAACACTAGTAGGTGCAACACATTGAAAATATAGTGAAGGCAAATTGTGAAGTATAATATTGAATTAGGCATACTCACACCCAATCAAAGGACCGGCAATGTGATGTGGTAACTAGCAGGGAGCTCACGGTTCTTCGGGATAGCCATGAGGTGTCCACCCACATTGTTATATGAAATGTGATTACAAGTGATTAATAAGATATGAAACTATGTTATATTGTTACTTTCTTACATGTTTACAAGATCCATGTTTTAGAAAAAGAACCCAGATGGGAAAAAATGTGTTTTGTCAAAGTACATGTTCATACTTATGCATTCATACTCATAGTTTACTGGCCTTATACATGTTTTTGTTATATCTGTGTTTGCTTTTTGTTTAACTTGTTGAGATTTTTTGAAATCTCACTATAGTAGTTTCCACTATCATTCCTCCCGAAATTGAAAAAGTTGTGAACGATAAGAAGATAACAATGGGGAAGCGCAAGCGTGAGGATCACCCCGATAGTCAAAGACATTTCTTGAAGTTTCCGTCAAATCTCAAGTGGGGTCTAGATGTGTCACAGCGCCATATCGATTGTAGTAATTAATGATATTGAACTATAATTATTATAGTATACAAGACATTTATATATACAAAAGCTGGGGCCAGGTGTTCTTTGTAACCCTAAAAGCTATTTTCTTGTAATAATTATTTCTACACAGCAAGAGACCAGGGCTCTTAGTAAAATTGGGTCTATCATGATCTTTTTTAAAAGAAAAAAACAAGAAAAAAGAATATGAACCACATGATCAATCGTTACCAACATAATCAAGATGCTTTTTATTGCAATATTGATTATTAAACTTTCATAATATATTAGTCAATTAAACTTTCAATTGCAGCGACTTAAACATCGCCGCGAAATAATTTTCAAAACGAGAAATTAATTCACGGCGATTTTATAATCGTCGCAGTTTAAAAGAAGTCAATTGCAGCGACTTAAACATCGCCGCTAAATAATTTTCAAAACGAGAAACTAATTCACAGCGATTTTATAATCGCCGCTGTATAGTTATTCACAGCGATATTATGGTCGCTGCGATTGAGTACACAACAATTACAGCGATGTAAAAGTCGCTGGGATAGATATATTCCTGCGAAATTTAATCGCAGCAAATTTTCATTAAATACTGTTAATTCTTTAGCGGCGATTTAGACCTATCGCCGGTACATAGTTTTGTCGGCGAGTTAGACTCCTTTTGTGGCAGAAATTAATCGCTGGTAAAATGATTTCCCAGCGATTAAAAACTGGTTCCTGCCTTCTATGACGGTGATTTTATTTGTATATAGCCGACGTTTTTTCGCCGTGAAATAAAAATTTGCCGGCGATTTTTTCGTTACGTTGTAGTAGGTCTAAAGTGGGGCTATAATAGCGGCGATTGGGCAGTGAATTTTAAATCGTTGGGATAGATATTATACAGCGATTTAATATGTTTTAGCGGCGAAATTGTAGCGCCGGTAAAAAGGACTTTTCCAGTAGTTGTGGCATGCTAATTACAAATAGATTTATTCATGTCCATAAAAGACAAGCTATATAGAGACATTTCATATGCTCTAGGATCTTTCCAACAGTAGTGATTGTGATGTCAATTTGGGGGAAACGCCTTTTGAAGCTTGTTATGGCAATCCTTGAAACAATGATCGAAGCCAAATTCATTCAAGAACTCTTTCCAGTCCTCAAACTTCTCCAAACCTTCAGAACTGTCGTCCCTTTATCGCCTAATATTATTGTGTCAGGACCTTTCCGGAGCTCAACCCATCCATTATCAGTTTTGAAGGGAAGGAGGATTTTTTTAGGATCACGCTTCCCACTCACAAGTTTCTGTGCGTCCTCTTTTTTGTTACCTTCTCCAATCCAATGCCACTTTATGCGAGTTTCTGAGTCCTTTATGGTCGAATCATGAAAGATAGTAGTCATATGACGAATAAATTGTTGCTTCCACTTGATGTTGGTGAATCCATAGAAAAAACGATATTCCTCCTCATCGAGATTCTGAACCAAAAAATATATCATGTCAAGCTAGCTTGGAATTTATACTTGGAAAGCACATTATAAATTACGAATTTTTCTTGATTAAAAGTGCATGCATGAATAGGTTAATTAATAAAACTGCATGCATGCATGATTCATCAATATGTTTGTATATAGATGCATTTAGAGTCGTAAAAACAACTTTAATTACCACGCTCCACGGTCCTGTTTGTCTGATGTTTACTGTAAGCTGTCGAAATCTAGGCTTCCGGGGGACTGGAGGTATTAGAGCTTTTTCAGCTGTGATGGTGAATGGGAAGGAATTCATTCCCCATAGCCGAATCATGCGGACAGCATTTGGGTGTTCCACCTCACCTTGCGGGTTTATATTCACGACGATAGGCTCATTTTTTAAGTTCCACCCCTCTGTAGTACTGAAGGAGTCATGGCCGATGTCTACTACTTTTGAAAAGTGCTGCATAATGTACCATGGCATGTTGGACTGTAGCATCTCAAATTTGGTCTGCATATCATCGGTCCACTGCTCCACCATTGGGATCCATACAATTTTATATTGGTCGTCTGTCTTTGTTCCGTCATAAATTGGCTTCAAAATTGAGATTTCTTCAACGGATATGTCTATGTCCGAAATGAATAATAGAATATTCTTCCCTTTCAGCACGTCCAAACTCAGCTGATAATTTTAGTCGAAAGCATTAATAATGAAGTAAACCTAACGGCCGATCGACAAATTTGAAGAACAAAACTATAGCTAGCACAATAAAGTTGTAATTAGGGAGGGCCTTGGCCTTGATTGTCAATGGATGAAAAAAGACCTTGCTTCACACTTCATTTTAGTATATTATATTACATATACATATATATGGATATGTTTGGTTAAGAGAAATTTTAAAAATTTTAGAGAACTTTTTTATATATATCGTTTAAAAATCTAGTTCTTAACTGTTATTAACTCTTTCAATTATATATTAATTAGATGAGCCAGGGATATATATATATATATATATATATATATATAAACAAATAGATTTGGATCATTAAAAATTTCTAAATAAAATACAATGGAGATTTTAAATTTATATACTTTATATTAAAAATATTTTTTTAAACAAACTAATTTAAGCATCCCCCTCGATCGTGTGCTATATATTTTAATTTAATTACCGGTGTATAAAATTACTGTGTACATATATAAGGAGCTAGCTGCCTAACCTGCATTTTGTTGGTAGAACCGTCGGTAAGTACTGGCTGCAAATTCTCCTCGGCAAAAATCATCGCCTTGAAACCCTCCAGGATTTTCTTAGGTATTTCCGGAACTTCCTCCTCCTCTTGCTGATATTTCTTCACTTCCTCTGCAGTGAACACGAATACCAGACCAGTCAGCATTAATTGTGCATGGCCCATATATATGTTTAAGCCATTTTGTTCCCTCAAGAACTAAATCGTCAACCCAAGTAAATATGCATGGCTGACCTATTTGTTGATGGCAATCCTTTATGTTCTTCTTTAATAAGTTGAGGGTGAGGTCCATTTTCTGAGTCAAGGGCGATAGTTCCAGTACTTCGTTGTCGCTGAAATCAAGCAACAATGGTCAGCTTGAAAACAAAAAAATATGTTTGTTATTTTCCCTCCCTTTGTGGAGATCTAAGCAATCACTTTTAAGGATCGAAAGGATATATAACGGCAAGTACAGCACGTGTAATCGACAAGAACTTACTTATTATCGCTACTGAGATAAAACATCTGAGTCGTGCAAGCAACAACAGTTATGATAGCCCAATAAGCATGTAGTCGGATACAATCCTTGGCAGTTGTCAATGCAAGTATATTTCCGTGGATATCTGCCAAGTTAGATAGCCTTTCCAACTCAACAACGAATTCGATTACTTCCAACGTTTCCTTGATCAGATTGCTAACCTCACCAATCTCTTTCTCCCATTTTGGAAGGTCTGGGCGCTTTAAGGGAGGATCATGTACAAGTACTTTTTCGATTCCCACTGCTTTTGCTAGTTGGTCCAATGAGTACTGTAACCGTGAAAGGTTCCAGAAATCTCCATAGTCCAAAGCAAAAGCTGCAACTGTCAGCACTGCCTTTGCTGCCCATGAATAGCTTGAGACATTCTTAAGTATCGACATTGATGTTTTTCTGAGTTCGCTTGCCCCATCGGGAGCCTTGACTGCGAGCTAACATTACACAATTTCTTATAATGGAAGAAAAGCATTTTTGCATGATTCTTTTTTTTTTTTTAAATTACGTACCTCAGAGGAAATTTGCTCGAGTGTGCACGATAGATGATTGTACATGCCTGCCATATTCCAAGACTCTTGTACCTCCAGGTTCTCCAGGTCTTGAGTACCCTATTGAAAGCCACGAGTAATTTTATTCAAGAGAAAATTTAAGAGTATATGATATGAATAAATTAATTAATTAATTAAATTAAACAAACTATCTTTCCACACGTAGAATAAATGTATTAAATTCCTTATATATGGTCATCCCTTTTATCATTATGGTGTTTGGATCCTGCCTTTGGGCTGGAAGATAAAATGGCCGAGTAGTTCAGAGGATCAGAAAATAAAGCGAAAACATAAATCTTATAAATACCTGTAAAGCATTGTCGACAATATGGGTTGCGAGGTAAAGTACTTCTTTGATGTGACTGAAAAGAGAAGTAGGATCAAAAATTTGGATAGGAGGAAGATGGGTTTCATAAATCTGATTCAGGAGCTGGCCGTCGGACATGGATTTGATCAGGCTCTGGAGCTCGCCATTACTGCAGGGTTGCTGATCTCGATCTAATATCTCAATATTGCTTGACATCGTATATGTTGTCTTTTACAGATAAACGGATTCGATGTTAGAAATTCAAGTTTTGGCCGGGAAGAGGAGAAAAGTTGGGATTGTGTCGTTAATTGTGCAGAGACGTGGCCTGTTTATAGATAGCAACGTGAAGTTGAGAACAGGTCGCAAGAGAAGTTTATTGAGTTGGCCAAATATGACTTTTCCGTACTCAAATACATAACGTCTGCACCTATGACCTAAACTAATGAGTCAATAATGAAAGAGTTGAATGAAGAAAGTTGGCATTCAATCGTTTGAATAAAAAATATTAAAGACCAAAAGAAATTAAAAAATATTTAACACCAATTTATTCACGTTGGACGTTGCATCTCACAAACAGACTTCCAAAAGTCAAAAAAAGATTTTTAGAGATGATAGTTTATACAGTAAACCATCACAAAATATTTTTTTATAGAGAAAAGATAATTGTAACTGTGAATTGTGCAACTGCCATATAATCGCTTTGAAAAAAGTGAATAAAACATGAAATCTACATTAAAAAAAAAATTAATTTTTTAATAATAGACCTCACACTTTTTCAAAACGATTACGCGGTGAAAAGTTTTTGGAATGGTTTTCTAATATTTTGTGACAGTTTTATCCGTCACAGTAAATGAAATTTGTTATAGTGCATGTACGTATAGCCCAGAATAATTAGGAGCATGCAGTGGAAGTCAAGGTTCCCACCATTTATTTAACTTTTTTTTTACTATTACTTTGAGGGTGGGTTTGGATACACAAACTCGTCTTATCTTATCTCATCTCATCTATCTCATCGTTACAACTTTTTCAAATTTCTATACAAAAATATAATAAAAAGCAACTCCCAAAATAAAAATTATATTAAAAAATTATATTTAACAATAAAGATAACTCTGTGGAGGTCGAGCAGCACCTAGGCTGAAACTCACCACGTTGAGCCTCGCGCTTGGCGAGAGGGGACTAGCCATGTGAAGCCAGGCTCGCCCAGAAATTCCTGCAGTGGTTGAGCAGCACGTAGCCTGAAACACAACTCATTGACCCTCATGCTTGGCAAGAGGGGCCGAGCAGCATTTGAAGTCGGGCTCTCCTAGATACTCCTGCGGAGGTCGAGCAACACTTGGGCTGAAACTTGCTTCGTTGACCCTTGCGCTTGGCGAGAAGGGCCGAGTGGCATGTGAAGCCAAGATCGCCCAGAAACACTTGCGGAGGTTGAGCAGCATGTAGGCTGAAACTCACCTCATTGAACCTCGCGCTTGGCGAAAAGGGCAGAGTGGCATGTGAAGCCGGGCTGGCCCAGAAACTCCTGTGGAGATCGAGCATCACATAGGCTAAAACTCGCCTCGTTGACCCTCGCGCTTGGTGAGAGGGGCCGAGCGACATGTGAAGCCGGGCTCGCCCAAAAACGCCTAGGGAGGTTAAGTAGCAGTAGGCTGAAACTCGCCTCGTTGACCCTCGCTCTTGGTGAGAGGGGCTGAGTGGCATGTGAAGTTGGGGTCACCCGAATACTTCTGCGGAGGTCAAGCAGCACGTAGGCTGAAACTCACCTCATTGGCCCTCGCGCTAAGCGAGAGGGGCCGAGCGGCATGTGAAGTCAGGCTTGACCAAAAACTCATGCAGAGGTTTAGTAGCACGTGGGCTGAAACTCGCCTCATTGACCCTAGCGCTTGGCAAGAGGGGTCGACTACTTGAGTGTGCTGCAAGAGTTAAATAATGGTGTTGACAATAATTGACGTTCACTAACCTGAGTTGTCTGGTCGATGTGTGGGGAAGCTCTAAATCGTTGTCCATTGGAGGGGATGATCTCTTTGAAGTTGTGTCGGGTAGTCTTTGGACTATCTCGCACTCCTCCGAGTAAGGGGTAGAGGTGCCTCAAGCCACGCTCTCCCCATTTGTCCCCCCAAGGGAGGTAATTAGTCGACGGCCTTGGAGCCGAATTACTCTTCACCATGGTGGGACAGGGTAATTTGTTTGGGCAACCTCAAGGTTGGGCCTGCTCTCCTCTGTAGGGGAGGTCGGGCTTGCACAGGGCTAGTTTCGCCTGTTGACCCTCACGTGGAGGTAGTCTATTCAGGCAGTTTGCAATTGGACCCACTCCCATCTGTTGACGTCACAGGGTAGGTAAGTTAGGGTTAGGCTGGCGCTATACCCACTCTTCGTCGTGGAAGGATGGGGTAAGTTGTTTGGGCAGCCTCAGGACTGGACCCACTCTCCTCCGCGGGGAGGTCAAGCTTGCACAGGGTTAGTCGTGCCGTTGACCATCACGTGGAGGTAGTCTGTTCGGGTAGTTTGTGACTGTACCAGCTCATGAGGAAGGAAAATGTCAAGCAGCCAAGGGCTAGGGCGCACTCTATCGCAGGAGCGATAAAGTAGCTTTTGGCATTACACCCATCCCTTTGGTACACCACGGGGATGTAGTCAGTGAAGATTAACGTTGGTGGAGACATTCGTAGGCATGGAGACATTCCTGAAAAAACTAGCGTATTTCATTAATAGAGTTCATACATAAGAAAATGAAATTTACAAAATTGTAAGCAGGACCAGGTTGTTTCTTTGTTTTTCCTATATGCACCCTTCTCCCTTCCTCCAGCCATGGCAGGTCATGTGGGGCTTCACAAGGGCTAGCCGCAGCTTCATGTGGGGTGCATGTTTGCGCTGTGTGTCACCCCGTCGGGCTTCGGCTTCAATTCCTTCATGAAACATTCGAGCTCCAAGGCCTGTTCTCCGTGGATCTCTCCTATCCCCTAGGCAGTTGGAAATTTTACTTTCAGATGGTAGGTGAAGGTGATTGCCCTAAACTTATTGAGAATTGGCTGGCCAATGATGGTGTTGTAAGTGGAGGGGTCCTTCACCACCAAGAAGTCAATCATGATTGGTGTCGTGCAAGGAGCGTTGCCTGTCAAGACGGACAAGGTGGTTGTTTCGGCCTGTTGGACTATCTCTCTGGAGAAACCTTTGAGCGGCATTGGGGCTGATTGGAGTTGGGCGATATCTATTTCCATGAGGGTAAACGCTTCTCAGATTAGGATGTCAGTCGAGCTACAATTGTCGATGGGGATCCTTCTCGTGGTGAAGTTGGCGATCTGCATGGTCACCACCAGTGCGTCGTCATGCGGGTAGAGGACTCCTTTCTCATCATCCTCCATGAAGGAGATCACGAGGGGCTGGTTCACCCTCCTATACTTGGTGGGGCGGTACGTTTCCTAGTAAACTTCTCGCTAACTGGCCTCCATGGCGTGTGCCTTCCATCTGGTTGAGGTCGCTCCTCCGCTAGCAAAGCCCATCGCTATAGTTATGATTTCCCTCATTGAAGGCATCTCTCGATGCAGCTGCTGAGGGGACCACATGGAGGTTCTAGCTCGGCTTCCATTCCTCGTGGGCTTTGCACTCTTCTTTGCCTGTAGCCCCTATCGGGTCTTCTTTCCCTGGACTACCTCTTCCACACTTGTTCTTTTTGTAGAAATCGGGGGTGCCTTGGCACTGTTCAGCCCACCCTGTGTAAGTGACATTCGCTCGCGTTATGGGTGGTCGACTGGTGGTAGGTGCAGTAGCGGCGCATCAACTGGTTGTCGTCTTAAGCGAGCGGGCATTCATCCCTCTGGATGGCAAACGTCGAGCAGTCCTACCGGTACGCCACATTCCTTGATGAAGGTTCCTCCTTCCTCTTGTGTGACAACCTTTCTAATTTTTCGCTGGAGGGGCCTTTAGCCGGGGCCTTTCCCTTTCAGTCTACCTACTCCAGTTCCTTTCTCCTTGGTTCAGTTAGGGCATGGAGTGCGTCCTCGGCGTTGATGAAGTTATTTTTCTGGTCCATGAACTCTCGTAAAGTCGCTGGGGTTCTCTTGGCTAGCTTTGCCATGAATTCGGACCGGGGCCATACTCCCCCCAGGAGTGCCGCCAGGGTAATCTTCTCATCTTGGTCCTCTACCGTCATGTGCTCTTTGTTGAACCTGGCCAAGTAGGTTTTCAAGCTCTCGTCCTCTCTCTACTTGATGGTGATGAGGAACATTGTAGGGCATCTCCTCCTCTTACTAGCCATGAAGTGCGTGAGGAACAGGCGGGCCAACTCCTCGAAATTTGCTATGGAACCGGGCACCAAGTAACCAAACCAAGCCCTCGCCGATCCCTTTAAGGTTAATGGGAAGGCCCTGCAAGCCACCTCCCTGGGGAATCCATGCAAGGTCATATGCGCTTTGAAAGTTTCGAAATGCTCTACTGGGTCTCGAGTCCTGTCATACACTTTCATGGGGGGACTTGAAACTTCGGCGGTAGGGGAACCGCCATCACCCTCGTGATGTACGGCAAGCACGTTACCATTAAACGTTCGCAAGTTATGTGTATAAAAGCTCAAGTCCAAACGCGAAACGGCACAGCTCACTCTCTTGGAAAATTCCGTCTGTAACCTCCGTCTCAAACCGTTGCTACGCCGTCAAACTCCACCACAAACATCACAAAAGAGGTAGGCATCCCTCTTTAACCTTTGGGTACATTTTTTTTTTATGTTTAATGGAGGTTTCGGTGGTTCCTGAAACCCATTGGTGGCCAAACCTTTATCTTCATTTTTCAGCCACCACGAATTGTCAATGGCCAAACGACCACCATAGAAAGCTTTCTTGAAATTTATACTTCATTTCTACAGTGACATTTATCCAATTTCATTGTCTTTGAGGTGTTTGGAAATGGCTGAGTCGACTCATCCATTTCTATATTGTAACTTTCGAACATTATATCTTTCAAATGAGGAAGACGACATACACGTTCGCACATTCATCGTATAACATGCGAATCTTCTACAGTACGTGGGAACGTATTTAGTATGCGTGCAAATTTAAATTGGACATGCATTTGTAACGTTTGCATGTATGATCGTTCAAATTCTTGAGTTTTCCCTCATGCGAACGTTAATATTACGTGCGAACGTAAAACATTTCAGTTGCCATAAACCAAATATACGTTCAAACTACTAGTTATGTACGTTCGCACATATAATTAAATACATTCAGCAACTTCCTCATGTGCGAACGTGATAAGTTTTATACGTTTCAAAGTGTATTTGAGCCGTCACGTTCGATCGTTTGTCATCTTACGTTCGAATGCTTATACTAGATAAATCTAACGTGCGAACGTAATAACCAAAAAGTTCGCACGTATAAGCTTATTCTCCGAACGTTAAATTTTACATTCGAACGTGTACCAAAAATAATTTATATTAGAATACATAATATGCTTCATAATGTTAATATTGCTCAATTGTTTTTCTTTTTTCAGGATATGGCTCATCTTCTGACTACTAGGAAAAGGGGGAGGCAAGGAACGAGCGAGGACAAGTCTCGAATCGGGGCTCGAACAGTGATGTCTGAACAAAAAGTAATGATCAACCACTTTCACGAACTCATACGGGAGCAGAAGAGCGTTCGACACGTGTTCATTACGAGAGGTTGGATGAGTATCTACACATTATACCCCTCATTGGATGAGTATCTACACATTATACCCCTCAATGGTTCGTGAGTTTTATATGCAGATATGTTTCGTGCCTAAGGATGCATCATCTCACACCGTGACAGTACACGGTGTTCAGTTCAAAGTCTCAGCAAATGTCATCGCCGAGCTTTTGGAGATCGGTTGCATAGTTGAGATATCGACTACAGGAGATGCTTAACCTATGGATGGATCCTGAGTAGATGCAGATGTAGGCACTTCTGTATCATCTGCTGACCCAGTTGACCGGTTGGAGGCTGGGGATACTAATGAGGAGGATGGCAACCGATATGAGGATTTCTACATCCTCACTAGGACGGACAAAGATCGGATCGATAGGAAGAACTCTTTCAGCCAGGTACAGCTCCTCCCTTTTTTCCGCATGTTGCATCTTATTGTTGCAACAAATGTGGATATTGTGGGACATTTAGCCGAAAATGCGCAGAGTTCCTGATACAAGTGGCACGTGGAGACCCCATCAACTTGCCACTTCATATTTTTTAGAGGATCCATTACGAGGCGAGCGTCATCTCCACGGACAACCTCTCATATGGAGTCCTCATTACCAAGCTATTACTGGCCCGGAGTGTGCAACCCATGGTGGAGGAGTGGAGGACAGACCAGATGGGCCCCATCGACATTACCACACACCATCGGAGCATTGGACAGGGGAAGGGGCATGCTCGACGTCAGCCTGGCCCTGTACCAGATCTTGTTCCTCTGACCCTGTAACGCTCGTCCTTGTGGTGGGTCATTTTATAAAATATTTTGAGAAATGACTACGGGAATTACCGTCTGATTTAAAACTTTTTACTTGCATACCCAGGGTGCAAGACTCTACGTTTATAAAATAAAATGTGCTTTGACAATAAAAGAGGTTTACAGCGGAAAACATTAATCTTACAATAAAAAGGTCTCTCGTACATTAAAATGCTCATGCCTAAACTTTCGTACTCTTCCCCATGGGCCGTGTCCGTCCTGATCATACAGTTCCTGTGGGGGCAGGGACATGCATAAAAACTAAAATGAGTCGATGACTCATAAGCATTACTTCATACAGTTAAAATATAAGAACATAGGTTTTCATTCATGCACTCCTCATTCATACATACTATACATACATGCATACGTGTACGTTTGAAAACATCACTTAACGGGATTTTTTCTTTTAAGAGGGACTTTCTTTTCGTAAAACGTGTCGCCCGTCAGTGCCTTCACTTCTTCAAGAGTGCGGTGCATTCTTACATACATACATACATACATTCATTCTTTCTTATCACTTTCATAGGCCAGTACACACTATTACGCCCCGTGTGTTAGGGTTAGCGGCCCTATGGCCAATGGATTCACCCGTGGCCACGGGTTGGAATCCCATTCCATTAGGGTGCTGCACTGGGTGCACTACCAGTACTACTACCCGGCATTGCAATCTGCTCATTCATTCATTGGGTACCCCTTTTCATTTATTCATGTGGCCGTTACATATTTTCATACATTTCATGCTTTCATTTCATTCTTTCATTCATTCATGTCAACTCTAGAGAGCTGGAGCTTTCATTCAGTCCTTTCTTTCATTTAACAGTTCTTTCGGGGGAAAACATTATTTTCATGAGAAAACATATTTTCATGAGCATGGCTTGAACATCCTCTTTCATGACATCCATGAGCATCACCTCATGGCATTCATAAAAGTATCAGTTCGTAGCATCCATAAAACATAAAACACGGGCTTAAACGTCGTCTTTCATGGCATCCCTAAGCATCACCTTGAACGTTGTCTTTCGCGGCGTCCACGAGCATCACCTCGTGACGCTCATGAAAGCGTCGGTTCGTAGGATCCATAAAAGCGTCGGTCTCAGCTCGTCTTTCGTGCATTTACATCGGTTCGTAGATTTTCTTAGAAAATACATACAATAGATACGCCGTATAGTCATCCATTTACATGCGTACAATTAATAACTTTGGGTGCGTAAAAAGGGGATGTCATGGAGGGGCCGTACATACTTATACTTTTGAAAGCTTAGCATTTCCTTTCGTAAGCATTTTCTTATTTTCCCTTTCTTTTCATAATTTCTAGAAAAGTCTAGAAGGGCATGAACATAATACTTACCTGGACTCCATGCTACTTTCATACCATGCAGTCCATTCATGCGCGTGTCAGACGGCAACCTACATGCATACATAACCTTAACCTTAACCTACATGCATACATAACCTACATGCATACATGCATACTCTATCTAATACATAAGCAGCTGAACTAGAAGTAGAGCTATGCTTTACTTAAAACACTCATTCTATCATGTGCACTTACGTGCCCTTTACTATGCTAAACCCTTTGGGGACCACTTACGGTTACTACCTCTTCCAAACTCGACGTTTCACATCAAGTGTTCATTCACTAAGGTGAACCCATAATTCACCTTAGGATTAAGACAGTAAGACCTTCGTCTTACTCTTCTTACTAGCCACATTCCGACGCATGATTCTGACCGATGGAAATCACGTATCCCAATCCTGGACAATACACCCGTCACTACTTCCATGCATCTTAGCCTATACCAAATCCTCATTCCCAGACATACAAGCCACACGGCTCTAAGCCAACTATGAGGCTTAAGCACTGCGTAACTATGCTTAGGACGGATTACCCATTACATATGGTGAATCCGTCCGGTACACGTGTCTCACCGGATTACACATGTACCTTACCCCTTATCACCTAAGATCAACATATAACACGTTGATCACTTGCTTGTGTAAACAAGCACCATACTCCGATACCAACCTTCTCTTAACCCGACCAGCATGACTCTTCATGCTAGCCGTCCCTTCTTACAGTTCATCCCAACACTTAGTACGACCAAACTCCATTCACAACTACGCTTTACGTCACGTCATATAACTCTAGACTACTCCCAAGCTACACCGTGACCTTGTCACGTCATCTGACATCCTGATACCTCACTTCCATATGCCAACTCCTAACTCATCACGAGTACGGTTCCTCACGTACTCTCGTCACATCGTGACATCCCATCACGTTCCCGTTACACCATTACTACACCATTACTACACCAATACCTCACCCATCGTAAGCACGACTTTCAATAATCATGTCACCTCGTGATGTTGCCCAGTCATGCTTTCGCTGCGTACTCCTACACTTGTTCCATTACGTCATCCATCATAAGCACGAGTGTCAGTGACCACGTCACTTCGTGACGTTAACCAGTCATGCTTCCGCTGCGCACTCTTACACTTATTCTGCTACTACACCCATACTTACAGCCATAAGTCAATTATGGTAACACTTGTCACATCAAACTACAGGCCACATCACAACTACCTCGGGACACTGTTCCACAATTCCCGACACTACTCATCACGTTCCACACCCATCAATCACACAACCATCCTTATCTCTGCAACACGCCACAAGGTGTGTCGCTGCACCTCGTGGAGTACACTCCACGTATACTCCCTTCAAATACGCTACGACCCATCACCATTACGGCATACGCGCCACATGGTGCATTGGTCCTCTACATGGAGTACACTACTCGTGTACTCCCTTCACATACGCTATGCCATATCACCATTATGGCGTACGCGCCATATGGTACATCGCCCCATCACATGGAGTACACTCTACGTATACTCCATTCACAGACGCTACGCCACATCATCACTATGGCATACCTGCCATATGGTGCGTCACTCCACTACATGGAGTACACTCTGCATGTACTCCATACACGTTACGCCATTTCACCACTACGGCATATCCGCCATATGGTGCATCATTCCACCGCATGGAGTACATTCCACGTGTATTCCCTTTATACACAATATGCAGCACAAAGTACACTCAGTGTGTACTCTTTCCATTCCACACAACGCCACGTCATCATTACAGCACACATCCCACAACCACACTACATAAAATGCCCAACACTCCACAAACAACAAACTACTTCACAAAATGCCCAACATTTCGCTACACAGTACATCTCCATACTACACAGTAATTCCCCTAATACTAACAGCACAATCCACAACCTAGTCAACTAATGCATCTAACATAATTAAAAGGGATAGAGAGTTATACCATCGACGGAATAACCCGTGTGTTACCCGTTGACCGTCACGGTCGATGACATCGGAAGGGTCGTATGTGGCTGCTAACCCACGTACGGGAACCGTTTGGGCGCTTGGATAGCTAGGTGTGGTCTTGGAATGGCTCGTGATGGCCTTGTGATGGCGGTGAAAGGCGGTACACAGCGTATCTAGACGTGTACAGTGGCGGTCAGTCATGCGCAGTGACTATCCATCACGTGCAGTGGTTACCCACCACATAAAGTGGTGGTGGTTTGGACCTAGGGCTCGGCTAAGGGAGGTGCGGTGGATCTCGTGGTGGCGTCGAGGTGGTGCCACGGTGGCTCACGGCGGCAGTTCAATGCCGTGAAGTGGGTGAGAGGCCATGGGAGAGTGAGAGAGAGTGTGCGTGCACGGGTGGCAGATTGGGGCCATGGGAGGTTGGGTTGGCTTGGTGGCGGCCTAAGGAGGCTCAAGATGGCGGTTACCAGCCGTGGGTGGCGGCGCACGGCGGTGGAGGGGTGCAACCCTTGCGTTGGAGAGAGGGAGAAGCCGTGCATGAGTGAGAGGCTTGAGAGGGGTGGAGAGCTTGGCTGACTTGGAGGAGCTCGGGGAGGAGCTATGGTGTCGCTAGGTGGCCGTGGGTGCCGCGTACGGCGGCGCTAGAGGCCGCGCACGGTGAAGCCGTGCGTGTGTGCGACGGAGGGGGAAGGTGGCTGCATGGGAGGTGTAATACCCCGTATTTTTTTAGCGTATTTATTTTTTTTATGTGGAAGATTTTTTTTATAATTAATTTAAATATTATTGTTCTTGTTTTAAAAATTTATCGAATTTTTCTCGTCGAATTTATTTTATAATTTTTAAGTTGTGAAATTTATTTGGATGTGCTTTGGTTTTATTATTTAATGTTTGTTTTTAAATTTGCGTTTTGCTTTAATGAATAATTTTATTGTTGGACTTTAATTGTTATTGTTTTATTTTATTTTATTTTATTTTTTTCTGTTTCTTTTCTGTTTTTTTTTCTCCCACGCACGACACTACACGGTGCACGTCTTTCTCTTTTCAAACTTTAGGGTTTTTTCTTATCACCCGTATAGACACACGTTTTCATCTTTTTCTTTCTTTTTTTTGAAGACTGCCTTGTATCCTCGCTGCGTCCAGCCTCCAGAGTTCACCATCGTGCAGCCCCTCCTAGTTCGATGCCAACTTCTTTTTCCACGTACGTAAAACCGACGCCACCGTTAGCATCCTTCACCTAGGCTCAATGCCTCTCTGTGCACCATCGCGTCCGTCTCGGCCTCAGCCGCAGCAGCATGCCGTTACCGTGAGAGCGTCCCGCTCATACAAGGAGGTCAGCAACCGCGAGAAACCATTACACCGCATGAGACGCTGAGTAAGCGGATCGCACGGCAAGAGACTCGCCCGCACACGGCCAAAAGCCATCCTGCATCTTCACGGTTTTACCCAACCGTCTCCTGGAAAGCGCAGCCTCCCAAGGAAGTCAAGTCGCCGCTTGCTCCTCCTCAACGTTACCTTACGCCGCCACCGTGACCCAGCCGTGAACCCGTAGCCTTCGATAGCCATCCCGCAGCCTCTGTTTTTCACTCCCGAAACAGAGGATGTTTCTCCTCCTACCGTGAGCCATTGCAACCTTTAACCACCGTGAGCTTCTTCACGTTGCGGCTCCAGAAACCGCCGGTGAAGTTTTCCGTCACCCCAGGTCCGCCTCTTGCCGCCCCGCCGCACGGTATCTCCCTCTCTGTTTTCTGTCTCTCACGTTGGTTTACTCTCCCGTAAGTTCTCTCTCACCGTGCATCTCTCTCTCTCTTTCTCGTCCAGTGCATAGCCACCGAGTGCACCACCTCCCGTCGCACGCCGCGCCGTCGCACTTCACCATCTCGGTGAGTCCCTGCCGCCGCTGCATGTTTTTCGTTTATTCTGTTGTTTGTTTATCGTCTGTGTTTTAGGGTGCTTATATATATATATATATATATATATATATATATGTGTGTGTGTGTGTATATTTATAAGTAAAGTTTTAACTTGCACTTACTAGTTTTAACCTAATATATATTAGGAAAGTTCACGGTTTGAGTTTCGGCTGAGAAGAAATTTTTGTGTGTTGAGTTTATATTTAATTAGGATTTTTGTTTTAAATTTTAATAAATATTATATTGTATTTTGATAATATTGTTAGTTAAAGTAAGTAAATCTATTTTTCATAAGAGGTGAGTTTTTCATGAATTATTGTAAGAAAAGCTTAGTAATCAATGTATTCTTTTTATTTATAAAATATTGTTGGTATTTTAGATATTTTGAATATTAATTTTTATTGAGTTCAATAATTATCATAATATTTTTTCGATAAAGTTTCTTCTCCAGTATGATTTCGATTAAGTGAATATTGTTGGTCTTAGAAAATGTTGGTATTTTAGGTATTATGAGAATTTTAGGTTTTGAGGTTCTTAAAATAGGTTCTTTTAGCATTTTTAAGTTTTAATATCGAAATACGTGGTTGATTAGAAATTTATGGAAGTTACGTGATTATTTTATAGGTGACGATTAATATTTGTTTGGTATTTTTGAGGAAAGTTCTGAAAAGTTAAGAAGTCCAGGTAAGCGGGGTTCCTATGCTAGACTTTGCATTAAAATAAAATGAACTGAGGTCCTTCTTGGAAAATGTGCATGTTTTGTTATGAAAAGAAATCTGAAAGCAACCTCATATATTTATTCTGCATTACTCATGAGATTCTGTTTAAGAAGAAAGTATTTTCTATCATGACTGGTGTAGACATGAGCTTATTTTTTACATTCTGTTATTGAACTGAGACAAATGAGTGAATAAGAAAATTTGATAAATTTCGCATGTGACGTGAATATGTTCTGAATCTGTTTTGGAAAATGTGAAATAATCTAAATATCAGTATTCTGTTTTGATATTATGTGGCATCTGAAAAACCTTTGGCATGACTTTCTGATTCTGTTCTGACTCTGATTCTGATTCTGTTTTGCTCTGATATGTGGCCCTGTCACGGGATATAACAGTGACCTCTGGCCCCGTCACGGGATATAATAGTGACCTCTGGCCCTGTCACGGGATATAATAGTGACCTCTAGCCCTGTCACGGGAGATAATAGTGACCTCTGGCCCGCCACGGGATATAATAGTGGTTTTCTGTTCTGAGTGCAATCGCTTTTGTAACACGGTGATTTATGTTCTGCTTGGCTTTCCGCATGATGCACAACCCTACCACGGGGGTTAAACATGGTTTCTGTTCTGATATGATATGATAAGACGAAGTTATTCAGTCATGTTGTGCCAAAGGAATCTTTGAATATGAAACGTTGGTTTCTGAATATGAAATGTTTGAAAAGTCGCTCTGATTTTCTGATAATATGTATTTTTGAGATTTGCATATTGATACTGAAATATTTTGTTTCTGCATTCTGAACTCTGTGAAAATGCTCATGTTTATACACTAGTATATGTTCTCTGCTTACTGAGTTGTTGATAACTCACCCCTTATCTCCAATTATTTTTCAAATGATTTTTGAATAGTCCAGCTAAAGATCAGGATTTTGGAGCATCGGTAAGATGATTATTTAAGCATAGTGGATTACTCATAGAAGATTTCTGAGAAGTTGAGGATTTTATTAAGAGATTTTGTAGTATTCTGATGACGTTATATTTTGGAGTCTATAAATATATTGATGAATTGTGAGTTTTAAGTATTAAGAGCTAACTCTCCGGACCTTCGGGGACGGGGCGTTACAGGAGGTGCTGGTTTTGCTGGAGGGTGGTGGCCGGTGGCAGAGGAAGCTGCCGTGGAGGTGGTGGCGCCAGAGGACGGCGCACGGTGGCTCTAAGGACAGCAAGCCCATTCGGGCTTTGCACTTCCAACGGAGAGGAAAAGGGAGCGTGAGGGAGAGGGCTGGGCTAGGGAGGCTCGCCGGAGTGGGAGCAAGCCGTTGGTGGTGGAGGTGACGTTCACCGGCGCACGGCGACGCCGGGCTGTGCATTGGAGGTTGTGCATTGGAGAGAGGGAGGAGAGAGAGGGGGCTGGGGAAAGTGAGGGGGGATAGAGAGAGGGGTCTGGATTTTAAATCGAATCCCTTCATTTTGGGGTCTACGTAATGATCTAACGACGGGGATTAAAACACTGATTTAAAATATATAAACGTTAACTTAATTAAAAGCACTTAGAAGAATTAAGGTAAATATTATTTTAAACTAACTTTAGTTTATAAAATAATATTCTTTATCATTAATAAAATGATAAAGTCTTATTTAATATATTTAAGAGAATAAAATCATTTAATTTAATTAAAACTTTCAATATAATTTAAATCCCATAATATTTTAAATAACTGGAATTTTAATAATTAATATTAAAATGATCTCCGACAATTATAATATTTTGGAGCTCTTCAAAATATTATAATTGTCTTATTTAAAAACAAGCTTAACTCAACAATATTGGAAATACCTCATATAAATATTTTCAGCACATTTAAAACACTGGGCGTACTTTAGAAGTCATCTAATATCTCGAGAGACGCGCCATCGTGGTTCGGCACGCATGACGAAGCTCGCAGTCGCCAAAGAGAAGGGCAGACTGTTGCATAATTCCGTCTTCGGAATTTGCTTACGTCAGAAAGAAGGAGTCTTACGTAAGAAAGAATGAAGCCTACGTAAGAAGAAAGGAGCGAGGGTTACAGACCCAGTGAGATACGTGGTCTGCTTGGGTTGATGCGATGGTCTCAGATATTACTGCGCACATCGACCGAAAGATCGAGTTAGTAGAACAGAGTGTTGGAGATTTTGTCGCCGATGTTCTCCATCGGATAGATATCCTAAACACAAAGGTCAACGCATTGACTAACGATTTTAATAAATATCTAACCAACACGTTTTTAGTATTTTGTACTTTATTTTTATCATATGTAATGAACAATATTATTATTTAATATATCTACTGTTTTTTAATTTCAATTCTCAATATTTTTTAATGTTAGCTCATACAACTTTAATATTAAATCAATTAACGTTCGCACGTGATAATCAATAACGTTCGAACGTTAGCGTAAAAAATTTTCACGTTCGCACGTAAATAGACCCCACGTTCGAATGTCCAGGGAACATTCTAACGTGAACATGTATAGGTTCGAATGTAATGCAATTTCTCAGTTGCCTTCAGTGACGGTTTCCACAAACCATCACAGAAAATACTTTTTATGATGGGTATTTTCTGTGACGGTTTGGGCACTGTCAACACATCGAGAGAGCATATATATATATATATTGAAATAATAACAAAATGGAGAAATGATAGGTATATAGACAACTGCAATACAACTTTTACATCATAACTATATATAAAAATATAATTTATATTAAGGTTATTTAAATTTTAATTAATTTTTTGAAGTATTTAAATTAAAAAATAATAATATTCTAATCGATAGTTGTATAAAGTTGTCTACCTATCATTTGACTCGAAGGATAGTCCGATGGAAAAATATTTACATCTGCCCCACACCGGCACACACTCAACATATTGAGTGTAAAAAAAAAAATGATGTGAAGTGTGTGTCGGTGTGGAGCAGATGTATAGCATTTCCCTAGTCCGATACTCACATATGGGTTACCAACAAAGAAGTCAGACATCCAACCAAATTCAATCTCCAAGACTCAGTACTGGTACACACTATTTTGAGCATGATAATTCAAACATTAAACCCATATACTCAACAATTCTCATGCATAAAGTACACACTAGAAATTAGTGAGTAATTTCAATTCATTGAATCACAAACGAGAAGACTATATATACCTAAACCAAAAGACAATTACATTAAAAGAAAAAAGAAAGCTTACAATATAGATTCTGATCATATCCTGACTGATTTTACCATATAGGCCCCAAAGACATGATTTATCCAAGCTGGTCATCGTTGACGAAGTCTATACAACCATTTTCCTTCTATGATCGTATCTTTGCCTTCACCAAGTTCAGATATTTAAAGGAAGGGCAAAGACCGGGAAAAGAAAATAGAAAGGTCGAAAAGTTTGACCTTGAAGACCCATCTCCTTAATTTATATCAGCAGCACAGAAGCTTTGACATAATTTTTCCTACGTACAAGATAATTCAATTATCTCTTCTTATCGTTTGGATGCACGGAGCAGTTGAGTTCACTTCACTTTTAGGCTGCTGTCCTCATCCAAACACACATGTTGATAGTCAAGTGAGAGCAGTTCAAACTTTGAACCCATTGATTGGCCCCACAACTGACAAACCACTTTCACCTAATCCCATACCGAGTTTCATTCGTAAACTCATTTCCATTGGGCCCCACAACTGATAACTTATTTCCATTTTCCAGATTTTTCTTGGCGCGCCTAGCTATAGTACCAATTTTTTTTTTTCTTTTTCTTTACTGCATTTGGTGCCAGATGAGGAGATCATTTCCGTTTTTATTGTAACGTGAACAATATAAAATAATGATGGGATTTATTTCTTTTACAATTATCCATAAATATATTTAAACTCATCTTAACATCCAAATATATTTTAAATTTATTTTAAGTGGATTCTATCAAACTCATTCAATAATCTCAATTCACTACTATTCATAAAAAATTCAACTCATTTCAACATCCAAACGCAACTTTAATTTCGTGCTCCTCTAATTTTTATACCATATATAGTTGATTCTATTATTTTACTATGATAAATGATATTTGCAATTTTGAGTGTCTAAGTTCTACATAATCCTCTTAAAAAAATAATGAGTAAATATGGAAACCGAGCAATTCTAAGCATCTGCCTCAATTCTAAGCAATTCTAACCGAGTAAATATACACTCTCCACACACCATGCACTCAAATTTTTTTTTTTATTTTAACTCAATACACTAAGTGTGTTGAGTGTGTAATAAATAGTAGAGTGTGAAGAAGATTTTTTCATGAAAACCAGTTACATGAAAAAAAATTTTAATTTTTTAATAATAAATCTCGAGAAAAAGAAAATAGAAAAGTCGGCAAGTTTGATGATCTCTTTTTCTTCAATTCTATAGCGCGTCTTCCTCAGAGTTAGTTCTATATATATTATAAGGCATCACTAGCTCTGGTTCTTGGCCGCCACAAAGCAGATCTGCATTTCATTTCCAAATGGAGCGAGCTTTCCATGGCTAATTTTCCAAAGGTGACCTGAAGCCCCATCTCCTTAATTTATATCAGCAGCACAGAAGCTTCGACTTAATTTTTCCTACGTACAAGGTAATTCAATCATCTCTCCTTAATTTTGTGCTCCCCTAATTTCTATACCATATATAGTTGATTCCATTATTTTACTATGATAAATTATATTTGCAATCTTGAGTGTCCAAGTTTTGCGTAATTTTTTTGAAAAAATAATGAATAAATATGGATCCGGTTACATGAAAAAAAGTTAATTTTTTAAAATAGATTCCGCTCTTTTTCAAAACGATTGTGTGATGCTTACGCACTTCACGGCTGTATTTAACATTACTCTTTTAGTATAAATTTACTTCAAGTTTATAGTTTTATATAATACGCGCTTTCAAGATTAGCATTCACAATAAGGTGAGCATTTGATGTCAAAGTTGCTCAAGTGGGAAATATGTTCCATTCGTTGATTAGAGTGGATAAATGGGGTCTCCCTGCCATTTGTTGTCGTTGACGGGGTTCAAGCTGTTTTTTCTACTTGCGGTGTCCTGTTTTAAGTTTGTGTTGTTACTTTCTATTTCTTTGCTTCAGTTTGTGTTATGGTTTTGTAAAGTTGATCTTTCGGTGCTTTGTTATTAATTGTACGTATTCCTCCGTCAAATGGGAAGTTCTTGAATAAAACAGGGGAATTTTAAGGAAATTAGTTGATATATATAAAGAGATGGAAGAAATAATAGGAAGTGGGAAACTAATTCAACGAAAAGCAAATGCTTCAACAACAGTGGGTAAACATGATTTGGTAATTGAAATGGAGGAAATGATAAAAAGTTCGAGGCCTCTATTATCATCTGGATGTTGTATCTACAAGGTTCCAGATCACTTCCGCAAAATGAACGAAGAAGCTTACACTCCTCGGGTTATTTCCATGGGGCCTTTCCACCACGGGAACGAAAAATTGCAAACCATGGAAAAGTATAAAGTGAGATATCTCATGGATTTCATGAAACGAGCCAAAACAAACTTGGAGAAATTATTAAGCATTATAAAGGATTGGGAGGAAAAAATATGTGAGTGTTATGCAGAAACCATTGAATTCAGCAGCGATGATTTTGTGAAGATGATCCTACTAGATGCAACCTTCATTATTGAGTATTTCTTGAGAAACATGATCCCAAGACAATGGACAGATGAGGACAGAATAGTGCTCAAGCCATGGCTAACTACTAGGATGCAGCTGGACTTTCTCCTCCTTGAAAATCAACTTCCATTCTTTATTGTGGAGAAATTATATGAGCTTGTTTTGGTTACAAACACAATTTACCGTTGTTGTGAAATACTATGCAAAGTACACACACACCAACGATGACAAATAAAGTAAAAGCAACACAATCAAGAACACACGACACAATATTTACGTGGTTCGGCAAATTGCCTACGTCCACGGGAGTTGCAGAGGATTTTTATTTCTTGAGGAATCACAATACAACAGTGTAGAGCGGCTACTGTTCACTCAGCTACAGTACAAGACAAAACAAAACACTATTTATAGGTTGTACGGCGGAAACCCTAATTCATCAGAATTAAGGATGTTCGCTCGAGCGGCGTGTCGAGCCCGCGTCGAGCGAACGTGCTTCCCGCAATTGCTCGAGCCGTGAGTCGAGCGGTACCTCAAGCGAAGCTCTCTGTCTTCCCTCCGCTCGAGCGGTGAGTCGAGCGGTCATCGAGCGAACCTCTCTGGCTTGCAATTGCTCGAGCGGTCTGTCGAGCTTCCTTCGAGCGAGGCTCTCTGTCTTGTCTTCGCTCGAGCGGCTATACTCTTCGCTCGAGCGGCGTGAACCAGACTCCATAACTTAACAATTCTCCCACTTGGAGACTGGTACACCCACATTGTAGCCCTATGCTTCAAACATGATATCCTCCACCTCTGCAACTCACAGCTCCTGTCTTCATGTTAGAAGACGCACTGAAGTCAAGTCCGACTTCAGTCTTCCACATACATCGCCCTTAGGGCGACTCACAACTCCCACTGCACTAGGAGTATCCGGTCTCGAACCGATCTTGGCAACCTTAGCCAACTTTCCCAGACTTTCATGAGGAACGACAAAGCTGACTCCCTTTGGCTTCCTCACATGTTTCGCGCGATCAAGTCTGCCTTTTTGCACTCTTGTATTTCCTTGCACATCACTGGATCTTGATGTCAAATACAAAGAGTTAGATCTCTTACCATGCGCTAAGACCAGCGCACCCTTAGTGATCTTCCAAGCACCTCTAGAGAATGCTACTGCAAAACCGCTGTCATCAAGCTGTCCCACAGAGATCAGGTTTTTCTTCAAATTTGGAACATGTCTGACTTGCTGTAAAGTCCACACGCTCCTGTTTGGAAGTGTGATATGCACATCACCCACTCCCACTACATCCAGTGCCTTTCCATCAGCCGTATACATCTTCCCAAAATCACCAGCAACATAATTCTGAATGATTTCTCGATGTGAAGTGCTATGGAACGAAGACCCTGAATCTAACACCCAATCATCAATCGGACTATGCACTGCAAGAAGTAAGGCATCATGAATTTCTTCTGCCACTACATTCACTGCATCATCATCAGAACTTTCTTGATTCCTGCAGTTTCTCTTGATGTGGCCCGACTTGCCACAACTCCAGCATGTGATCTGCTGCCCAGATCTCATCTTGCTATTTCCCCTGCTCTTGGAGATTGATCTTCCATGTCCTCTACCCCTATTGTCAACAATCAGGGCAGATCCTGAACCCGAAGACTCACCCATGTCTCTCCTACGAACCTCTTCAGCAAGCACCATGTCACGTATGTCATCGTAGTTCAGTTTTGCCTTACCGGCTGAACTACTCACAGCCATCCTCATGGCCTCCCAACTGTTTGGCAACGATGCCAACAGAATCAACGCTCTGATCTCATCATCAAACTCAATCTCTACAGATGATAGTTGATTTGTGATCGTATTGAATTCATTCAAGTGTTGGGCTACAGACATACCCTCAGACATCTTCAGATTGAACAGTTTCTTCATCAAGTGCACCTTATTGTTCGCAGACGGCTTTTCATACATGCCTGACAAAGTCGCCATGAGATCCACCGTGGTTCTCTCCTTACTGACATTGTGTGCCACTGTTCTTGACAAAGTCAGCCGAACAAGACCTAGAACCTGTCGATCTAACAAGGTCCACTCAGCATCAGCCATGCTCTCCGGCTTCTTTCCCAACAGTGGAAGGTGAAGCCTCTTCCCATAGAGATAATCCTCAATCTGCATCTTCCAATACCCAAAATCAGTGCCGTCAAACTTCTCGATCCCAGGTGCGTTCACTCTATCTCCAGTCATCATTCTCTTTCAGATCCAACCTTGGCTCTTGATACCAGTTGTTGTGAAATACTATGCAAAGTACACACACACCAACGATGACAAATAAAGTAAAAGCAACACAATCAAGAACACACGACACAATATTTACGTGGTTCGGCAAATTGCCTACGTCCACGGGAGTTGCAGAGGATTTTTATTTCTTGAGGAATCACAATACAACAGTGTAGAGCGGCTACTGTTCACTCAGCTACAGTACAAGACAAAACAAAACACTATTTATAGGTTGTACGGCGGAAACCCTAATTCATCAGAATTAAGGATGTTCGCTCGAGCGGCGTGTCGAGCCCGCGTCGAGCGAACGTGCTTCCCGCAATTGCTCGAGCCGTGAGTCGAGCGGTACCTCAAGCGAAGCTCTCTGTCTTCCCTCCGCTCGAGCGGTGAGTCGAGCGGTCATCGAGCGAACCTCTCTGGCTTGCAATTGCTCGAGCGGTCTGTCGAGCTTCCTTCGAGCGAGGCTCTCTGTCTTGTCTTCGCTCGAGCGGCTATACTCTTCGCTCGAGCGGCGTGAACCAGACTCCATAACTTAACAACCGTCCCTTCATTGAGGTTACCTTTTGCTACTTTGGATTCTTCAACACTCAAAACAAGGAATCGAATCAGCTCCAAATAATGCATTTTGTTGATTTGCTTAGAAGCTTTTATCTCCCTCCACCAGAGAGAATCCTATCGAAACGAAAACCCGACAATAAGGTTGAAGAAATATACTGTGCAACGCAGCTAGCCGAGGCGGGATTGACGTTTAGGCAGAGTTCAAGTAAATGCTACCTTGACCTAAAATATAAGGACGGAGTGTTGGAAATCCCACGGTTTACGTTAGACAATGCCACAGAGATTTATGCTCGAAATCTCATGGCCTTAGAGCAATGTCACTATCCAAGAGAAGCATATGTTACTGACTATTTTTTCCTGCTAGATTTCCTAATCGATACAGGCAAAGATGTGGGTTTTCTTGCTTCAAAGAAGATACTTGTTAATGGGCTAGGTGACGACAATGCAACTTTTGTCAATAATTTGGGCACAAATGTCGAATATTCATCCATGAATTCTGAGTACTGTCACCTTTGTAGAGAATTAGTTAAATTCTATGATAACCCTTGGCATCGTTGGAAGGCTATCTTGAGACGTGATTATTTTAGCTCACCTTGGAGAATAGCTTCTACCGCAGCTGCAGTTATCTTGTTGGGGCTCACTTTAGTGCAAGCTGTATGCTCTATCATCTCAATATTAGTACCCTAGATATGAACCTATATATGGGTAACTTAATGTAATGCTGATATCCTTTCAATGAAAGTTTTCTATCCAAAAAAAAAAAGATATGAACCTATGGGTAATTCTATTGGTATTGGAAAGCATGCACTGTGATAACAATATTAATTAATATTCTTCACAAAATTTCTTATGTTTAAGGATTTAATGGTAGTGCGATATATCGTGGACTTCGACTAATTGGCAAGTTTGTACAGGTCTTTTGAAAAAAGTAGAACCATCATATTAAAGTGAGTCTTTTGAAAAGGAGAAATTCTATTTGCAGTTCCTATTTGAGGACTGTATGTACAGACCTTTTATTAAATGAGAAAAAACATCATTTTAGGAGGGATAATTTTGTAATTTTAAAAAATTTTAAAATTAAAATAGTCTAGGCTTATATTACAGTCTCCAAATGGAGACTGTACCTAGTATTGCTATTTGAAAAAAAGGTATATCTCAATGAAAGAGTCCCAAGTACACCATTGGTGTGACGTGGCAAGTGCCCACCACATTAGCAGAAGAAAAAACAAAAAACAAAAGAACAACAAAAACTAGTATAAATCTTTTACTAAAATGCTTTAGTAGCACACTTTTTCTTTAATGTATTATATGCTTTATTTGTAATTCTTTATATTTTTTGAAATTATATTAATTTTCATTATCTTCTTTGAGATATTGTCACTCAAGTTTTAAGAACCGCTTCAAATTCTGTTTTTTGTTTTCCTTCTAAATTAACTATAAATAAGTGGTTTTTAAACCATCCCAACAATCTTATTACTCACTACAACAAAAATCATATTTTGGAAAGAAATAATATTTCATCGTGAAATATGAATTTTTCGTCCTAAATTACTTTTTGAGACGAAAATTGAGATTTCGTAAAAAAAATCTACTCAACCCATTCGAAGACCGTTCAAACAGGAAAAGGATTATGAGAAGAAAGTATTTCGTCCCTAAATCCCATTCAACGATGTATTCAAACAGAGAAACTCGTTCAAACAATTGTGAGCTAAGACTATATTCTAATAGTACATTTCAATACAGATGGTTTGAAACGTTTTTGAAGAGATGATATAGCATTAGGATATTGAATGAGTGCAGTTCTAATAACAGTAGTGCAATGTAACGTTCAAATGTTGTGTAACGCCCATCCTTGTGGTCGGATTTTAATAAATAGTTTTAGAGAACAAGACAGAAATTATTGAACTTCTTTATTTTTTAAATTTTTTCTTTTCCTTCCCAGGATATAAAAGATTCCATAGTTAAAAATTGAAATCTGTTTTATAAATCAAAAAGAGAGTTTTGCACCGAAATTCACTTAATTAAAAATATAAAGTCCTTTTACAAAATTGGTTTCATACATTACATAAAATGCCTAGGCTTCGGTCACCTCTTCCTTGGGCTATGTCTATCCTGACGCTTCGTTCTCATTTTATTCCTGGGTGGGACACACATAAAAACAAAATGAGTCGAATACTTAGTAAGCATTACTTCATACTGTAAAAATATAATAACATACGTTTCATTAATGCATTTCTCATTCATATACATACTTTACATAAAACATTTTCTTTTCTTTAAAAATATTACAAGGTGGGATTTTTCTTTTAAAAAGATTTTCATTCCTCAAAACAATTCTCACATTGTACATTACTTCATAAGACTAAAGCATTTCATACATCCAACTATTCTTACTATTTTTCCTTTGGCCGGTACACACTGTTACACTCCGTGTGTTGGGGCTAGCGGTCTTTTGGACCCGATTTCGCCCGTGACCGTGGGTTGGGAATCCCTCAGTCAGGGGTAGCACTGGGTGCACTACCAGTACTACTTACCTGGCATTGCAATTTATTCAGTCCATTGGTACCATCATTCATTCAGTCAGTCATGGCCGTTATGTAGTTTCATAAATTAAAACATTCATTTCTTTTCAATCATTTCCTTTCCTTTCTTTTCATTCATTCATTTCATTTTCATTTATTTCATTCATCAGTCCATTTCATTTCATAAAACATCATTTCATAACATAAAACATAAAACCTCATCATTTCATTTCATTTCATAGAACATAAATACAATATATACTACATATAACATTCATTCACATGCATACAACTATTCTTTGGGTGCATAAAAAGGGACTACCAAAGAAGGTCATTACATACATATACTTGAACATTAACACATTAGCATAGATTCATAAAGTGTTATTTCATTCTAAGAAAACATTTCATTTTCTTTCATTTATGGAAAACCATTCATTTTTCTTCATTTAATAAAAGAATATTTTTCTCATAAAAGTATTTTGTTTCTTTTTCATAAATAAGACATTTCTTTTCATTTTCATATCTTTAGAAAACTCTAAAAGAGTATGAACATAATACTTACCTGGACTCCATGCTATTTACATTTCATGCAATCCATTCATGTGCATGTCAGATGACAACCTACATGCATACATAACTTTCCGTCATTTCTTTTCTATTTGCAATAGAACATTAAACATAGATCCGGCATATTAAATATATTCTAACTCTTAGTTTCTTCTCTTCCACGGGGCTTAACTTTCGATGGATTCCTTACTTAACTTCCTTTCACTTAAACTAGTCATGTCCAAATAACTTCATCACCTATTTACTTGTATACACCTTCATGACCTTCTTGATTGTACAATTTACACGTCTAGGCATTCTTGACACCCTTTCATTGGACTTATACAAGTCATCATTAATTCCTTGAAACATAACCCTTGCCATAAATCTTAGGCCTAAACTACGAATCTAGAAACCCAACTTCATTTTCTAACTAATAAAGTGAACTTCTATGCCTCACTTAAATCCTCCAACCATTACTCACAAGTCTGCAACTCAATATATCCCACATCACCATGAATTTTATTATGCTGAAAATATTTGCAAGTGCATAGAATCGTAACAAGTAGTAAAGTGTTTTAATGAAAACGGATGTCGAACCCACATGGAATAATTATGCTATTGTGTATTGAAATTTACTAAATTAATTACTATTTGGGAAACCGGAATTTGAAAAATAGATTATCTAAATTAAACTGAAGAAAATATCATTAAAATTAAGATTTTAAGGATAATAAGAATGGATATAGAGCGTTTGATTTCACCTAGCAAATCCCACCCAAATTATTATTCCTTGTTATAGAATTTCAATTATCCCAAGTTGATGATAAAAATCTTTTAACTATTCAATATTTTCTATCGAACAATACCAAAAATATCTCTAACTAATAACTCCATATCTCTATGTGAATTTAACTAATTGGAGACTCATTAATTTCTTTACATTTTTTTGAAAATCACACTAATTGCGGTAAAATATCTCTACTTTCACTCAACTAATCGTGCTTAATCCTAGAGTTTTAATCACAAATCACATCTCGGTCTCATTGTGATTCAATAGATCGAACAGTAATTAGTTAGAAAATTGCAAGCATTAAGAATAAGGAATAAACACTCATTCATGAAAATATTGGAAATAAAATAATTCCGAATATAAATTGTCTGTTCAATGCTAGATTACATCAAAATTCTAGAAAATAAAAATTAGTTCATAATAAAATTGAAAACAAAAAGAATAAAACTAGTGTTCTTCGTTGGAGTTGGTTGATGAAGTATGCAGCTCTCACCTTTGCTCCCCAGATCCGCCTCCTTCAAAGAAACTTCAAGAATAAACTCTAATATTTTTACTTTAAAACTCCGACTCTCCTCCTATTCATCCCACAATATGGGATTAAATAGATTTCAAAATTCAAATCCGGGAACAAGATAAATGTGGCTATAATCTAGCCTCAAGATCTGAAAAATAGTTTCTAAAGATAAAAGTTAACATAAAAGAAATTATCCCAACAATATCGGAATTATCTAAAATGGAAGATTCAGTAATAAGCGGCTTAATTTACGGAGTTCGGGAGGATTTGGTGGTCAGCAGATTGATTACGAGACTCGGAAGGGTCTCACCGGGTATATGTCGTGTGCGCTGAATATAACAGGTTTTCTCGCCTACCGAGAGGAAACACTCCTGACCGGGATGATAGAACCTTCTCGCCAACCTACCGAGCGGTAAAGCTGCTTTCCTTTGCTAGTTGTTGCCCAAGATGTCGTTTAGGTTAGTCTTTTAAGTTGGTTGTTTAGACTAGTCGCCCGAAGCCTTGCATCAAGCCTTCTCACCCATAAGGTAAAATATCTCGCTTCTCGCCTAACTCTGCTCGCCAATTCTGATCGCGAATTATGGTCACGCCTTCTGGTCGCGAGTTTCCTCGCCTAAATCTTCTCGTCTCTCTTCAGATCTCGTTACCTCTCATCGGTATGGATCCGTAGTCTCTTTTTTTGTACCAAAATGCTCTCCTTTTACACTAAATCTTCTCATTCCTTCAAATCCAATAAAATAAAGAAAAATATATAGAAATAAAATAAAATCAATAATATTGAAGGAAAAATGACATTTTTCATAAATAAAAGAGTAATAAAAATCACATAAAAATAATACTTATCAAATTTCAACTAGAGTTACAATATCATTCCTCAAACAATACCCTTCCTCCATACACATACAATCCAATCTAACATCAACTTAAGTTCTCATTCACTTCCTCACCTATAAACATATTACACAATGCAAAGCAAACATACATATATAATCCACCAAACATACATGTGTCATGCCCCTTTATCACCTAAGATCAACATATAATCCGTTTAAACACCAATTTGTTTTAACAAGCTCCATCCATACTCAATACATTTAATAAACACAAATTTGTCCATTTAGAAACCAACATCATCATCATCATTTTCAACCTCACTACAATTCCATCATCTCATCCCAACACTTCAAGACAATCCATCCAAACTTCATATATTCACCTCAAGTATCTCAAAACAATTCAATTATAAACATAGTCCAACTCAAACATAATCATGCATTTAGAAATCACTGTCGTGGCTGAGATTGGGAGGGAGAGGAAGACAGAGGCGTTAGGCTGAGCTTGGGTATGATGGTGGCATGGGGTTGGTCGTGGTTAGGCTTGGTGGCGGATGTGGCTGGTGGTAGTGCGGGAAGAACAGGGGCTGAGGCCATGGGTTGAGAGAGAGAGAGATGTGAGGGCTGGGGTGCATGACGGTGGGCTGCGGGGCTGTTGTGGGTTGCTACGCCAGTAACTTGCAATGGTGTGGTGTCCTTCATGGCGGCGGGGCTAGGTTACATAAAGAGAGGAGAGAAATCAAGGGATGAGATGCAGAGGGGAAGAGAGGGATCAAGAAGGGGAGAAGCCGAGAGGGAGAAGGGGTTGTCACTGACGAGACGCAGTAGTGCTGTTGATGGCGATGACAATAGCACGATGGCTGGCAGGGAGGCACAATGGGGAGTTTCTGATTGGGAGGGGGGCGATGACACTGGAGGGGGTGAGAGAGAGAAGATAGGAAAGAAAAAGGATTAGGGTTTTAATCCTAACCCTACATCTAGGGGTCCCTATCCTAGATCCAACTGTGGGGATTAAACTAAGAGGAATAAATAAACTAAATAGAAAATAAAGACTAGAAAATAAATGGAAGGTAAATATACTAAGTATTAAAACCAAACATTTTATTCTTGATCAGATAATAATATTCTTCATCATAAAATAAAATAATGAGTTTTAGTAAATATGTTTAAGAGAAATAAAAGCATCTAAATAAATAGAATTTTTGACACAAAATAAATAATGAATATTAAATAATATTCCTAAAGAAATAAAATTGTTTAAATAAAATGTTTTGCTAAGACTATATTATTTTCAGGACTCCAAAATATAAAGAGATTTACTTTAAAAATTAGGCTTGGTCCAATAACACTAGAAATGCCCCATTTAAAATAATTTTGGGCTTTTAAAATATTTCGTGGATTTTAAAATACTCGCCTCACTTTAAAAATTATCTACTAAATTTAAAACACAAATTTGAGATTTAAAACTTATAGGCGAGACTCAAGACCAATCGAGAGGAAAATGAGCGGTTGATCACAAGTTGAGACCATATGTTACTCGAACCAATACCCATTCGAATATGAAGCAGTCCGTTCGAAAATTAAAACAATATATATGTCATTCGAACGACTGGCAGTTAAGGTATATTAATAAATTCAAATAAATATGAAATTCAAATATAATAAATATTAAGTAATTTCACAATTGTTGAAATTTCCCTCAAAATATAAGATGGTCTTAATATAAATTATTAAAAAATACTAGAAAATGTTTTAAAATTTTTTTAAGATGGTGGAGGAATAAATTGTTGCAACATCATCAAATGCATCTCTTGAAGCATTTGTTAGCGCTGAATTACCATCTCCCTCCACAACTCATGTTGTTGTTGATGTCTTAATCGTATCTCCATGTTAGTTTCATGTGACGATACTAACTCCTCCAACTCTTTCTGCCTTTACCTTAGTTGCTCGATCTCTAGTCTTGTTTCCTCTAAGTCTTAAGAAGAATTACTTAATCAACTCTTGGTTCCCGAAAAAGAGGTAGACGGTTTTACGCACCACCAAAACCTCTCAAATATCCAGAACGATGTCTCAGAACTTGAAAAAAAAAATCTCAGCGTCACTCGCTTAGTATTCTTCTTAAGTGAAGTCATTACAGAGTGTGATCATCTTATCCTATCAAGTAAAAAGTAATTTAAGCTACTAGTTATGAGATAAATATGTAATTAATAGTAAATTAAAGGTGTGACACCCCATCCCTCGGTAAAAGACATGGTGAGGTTCCGTGGTGTAACGCTCGTCCTTTTGGTGGGACTTTTTCCAAAATATTTTTAATAAAAGGACGACGGGAATTACTCTCCAATTTAAAACTTTTCACTTGCATACCCAGGGTGCAAGACTCCACGTTCATAATTTAAAATGTGCTTTTATCATAAAAGAGGTTTACAGCGGAAAACATAAATCTTGAAATGAAACGGCCTCTCGTACGTTTAAAACTCGTGCCTAGACTTCCGTGCTCTTCCCCATGGGCCATGTCCGTCCTGATCGTGCAGTTCCTGTGAGGGGAGGGACATGCATAAAAACTAAAATGAGTCGAAGATTCGTAAGCATTACTTCATACAGTTAAAATATAACAACATAGGTTTTCAATCATACATTCATCATTCGTACATACTATTACGTGCGTGCATACGTGCGTTCATTTGAAAACTTCACTGGACGGGGTTTTTCTCTTTTAAACATGGGCTTCCTTTTCGTAAAACGTTTCTCCCGTTAGTACCTTCATTTCTGCAAGAGTTCGTGCATGTTTACGTGCGTTCTTTTGAAAACGTCACTGGACGGGGCTTTTCTTTCAAAAAACTTTCCTTTCTGTAAAAACGTGTCCCCCGTCAGTGCCTTCATTTCTTAAAGATTCGTGCATTTGTGCGTTCGTACATGCGTGCATACATCCATTCATTCTTATCACTTTCATAGGCCAGTACACACTGTTACGCCCCGTGTGTTTGGGGTTAGCGGTCTTCCTTTGGACCCGGATTCCGCCCGTGGCCACGGGTGGGGAATCCCTTTTCATAGGGGCAACACTGGGTGCACTTCCAGTACTACTTACCAGGCATTGCAATCTGCCCATTCATTGGTACCCTTCCCTTTCAGTCATGTGGCCGTTACGTATCTTCATACATTCATGCTTTCATTTCTTTCTTTCTTGCTTTTCATTCGTTTGTTCATGTCAGCTCGAAAGAGCTGGAGCTTTCATTCAGTTCATTCTTTCATTCATCGGTCCTTTCTTTTCATGAGAAAACATTTCTTTTCATGAGAAAGCATTTCTTTTCATGGATAAACATTGTTTGGGGCGTAAGCCCAAAATGGTCTTTTCGTTTTTCAGTTCATTTCAGTTCTATCTTTTCTTTAACAGTTCGTTCGTGGAAAACTTCATTTGAGAACATACATGGGCTTAAACGTCGGCTTTCATGGCATCCCATAAGCGTCACCTTTGAACGTCGTCTCTCATGGCATCAACGAGAGTCACCTCGTGGCGCCCATGAGAGCGTCGGTTCGTAGGATCCACAAAAGCATCCGCTGTCATACCTTTCATGTATCTTCATCAGTTTATGGATTTTCTCAGAAAATACATACAATAGATATAGCATATATTCATCCATTCACATGCGTACAATTAATACTTTGGTTGCGTAAAAAGGGGCTGCCAAGGAGGGGTCATTCATACTTATACCTTTTAACAATTAGTATTTTTTTTCTTAAAACGTCTTTCGTTTTTTTCGTGAGTATCTTAAAGAAAAAGCGTTTCTTGTATCTTTGAAAACTCTAGAAGAGTATGAACGTAACACTTACCTGGACTCCATGCTACTTGCATGTTATTCAGTCCATTCATGCTTGTCAGATGGCAACCTACATGCATACACATAACCTTAACGTCATTCTCTATCTAGTACATAAGCAACTTGAACTATAAATAGAACTACGCTATACTTGGAACACTTTCTTTCTATCCATGCACTTACGTGCCCTTTACTATGTTAAAACCTTCGGGGACCCATTACGGTCACCTCATCTTCCAACTCATGTCTTGCCTCGAGTGCTCATCCACTAAAGTGAACTCATGATTCACCTTTAAGACACTAAGGCCTCTGTCTCATTCTTCTCATTAACCTCATTCCGACGCATGACTCAAACCAACTAAGTCACGCATCCCGTCCTTAGACAGTACACCCGTCACTTTCTTCATGCATCTTAGCCCATACAAATCCTCATTCCCATCCATACAAATTACAGGGTTCTAAGCCAACTCTGAAGCTCAAGCACCGTGTAACTGTACTTAGGACAGATTACCCATTACATATGGTGAATCCGTCCGACACGTGTGTCTCACCATGTTACACATGTGCCTTACCCCTTTATCACCTAAGATCAACATATAACATGCTGATCACCTGCTCGTAGGGACAAGGGTCATACTCCGATACCAACCTTCTCTTAACCCGACTAGCATGGCTCCTCATACTACCCGTCCCTTTGATAATTCATCCCAAAACTTAACACGACAAGACTCCAATCACAACTATGTCTCATGTCACGTCATATAGCTCGAGATTATTTCCAAGCTACACCGTGACCTTGTCACGTTACCCAACATTTTGGTACATAAATTCCTAACTCATCACGAGTACGATTCCTTACGTACTCCCGACACAACGTGACATTTTGTCACGTTCCCATTACGCCATTCATACCTTATCACTTCACCACATGGCAATCACGACTGTCAGTAACCACGTCACCTCGTGACGTTGCCCAGTCATACTTTCGTTGCGTACTCTTACACTTGTTCCACTACTTCACCCATCATAAGCACGACTGTCAGTAGTCATGTCACTTCGTGACATTCCTCAGTCATGCTTCCGCTGCGCACTCTTGTACTTGTTCCGCTACTTTGCGCATATTCCTAGCCATAAGCCCATCACGGTGACACTTGCCACCTTAGACTACAGGCTATGCCATAACTACTTCGGGACAATGTTCCATAGTTCCCGACACTATCCATCACGTTCTACGCCCATCAATCACATAACCATCCTTATCTCTACGACACGCCACACAGAGTGTCGCTGCCACGTGGAGTACACTCCACGTACACTCCCTGCCATATGGTGCGTCGCTCCATCACATGGAATACACTCTGCGTATATTTCATGCACCTACGACACATCACCACTACGGCATACCCGCCGTATGGTGCATCACTCCATCACATGGAATACACTCCGCATATATTCCATGCACGTTATGCCACATCACCACTATGGCATATCCGCCATATGATGTGTCACTCCACTACATGGAATACGCTCCGTGTATACTCTATACATGTTACGACACATCACCACTATGGCATATCCACCATATGATGTGTCACTCCACTACATGGAATACACTCTGCATATATTCCATGCACGTTACGTCACATCACCACTATGGCATATCCACCATATGATGTGTCACTCCACTACATGGAATACGCTCCATGTATACTCCATACACGTTACGACATATCACCACTATGGCATTCCGCCATATGATGTGTCACTCCACTACATGGAATATACTCCGCGTATATTCAACGCACTTATGACATATCACCACTATGGCATACCCGCCGTATGGTAAGTCACTCCATCACATGGAATACACTCCGCATATATTTCATGCACGTTACATCACTAAACCATATGGAGTACACTCCATGTGTACTCCATTTACACGCACTACGCCACGAAGTACACTCTACTCGTACTTATCCCGCTTTACATGCCACATCACAATTATGGCATATCCGCCACATGGTGCATTACTCCACCACATGGAGTACATTCTACATGTACTCCTTTTTACACTCACTACCACAGAGTACACTTCTCCGTGTACTCATCCCGTTCTACCATATGCCAGGAGGGTATATTTTACATATACTCTCCTTGTCTCACATTACGCCACACACAAAGTACACCCAGCGTGTACTCTTCCCATTCCACATACACCACGCCATCTATACAACACATGCCCCACAACTACACTGCACAGCACAACCACTCCATAATTACAGCACAAATCCCACTACTGCATTACACAGTACAGTCCACAATACTTCACAATACACCCAACACTTCACAGCACACTACACGGCACAATGCACCTCCATACAACACAGATAAGCCCTACACTTCACTACACAGAATGCCCAACACTTCATCACACAACTCCACATCACAATGCCACAACTCCATTAATACTAACAGCACAGTCCACAACCTAGTCAACTAATCAATATCTAACATAATTAACGAGGGATAGAGAGTTGTACCATCGACGGGATAACCCGTGCGTTGCTCGTTGACCGTAATAGCCGATGATGTCGACAGTGTCGTACGTGGCGGTTGACCCAGTACGTTAACTGTTTAGGCGTTTGGATAGTTAGGTGTGGTTTTGGAAGGGCTCGTGATGGCCTTGTGATGGCGGTGAGGGGCATAACACGGCGGCTCTAGCCGTGTGCAGTGGCGGTCAACCACGCGTAGTGGTTGTCCATCACGTGCAGTGATTACCCATCACATAAAGTGATGGTTTGGACCTAGGGCTTGGCTAAGGGGGTGCGGTGAATCTCGTGGTGGCGTCGGGGTGGTGCCACGGTGGCTCACGGTGGCGGATCTGGCCATTCCGTGGAGGAGAAGCCGTGGGAGAGTGAGAGAGAGTGTGCTCTCGTGGGTGGCAGATCGGGGCCGTGGGAGGTTGGGTTGGCTTAGTGGCTGCCTGAGGAGGCTGGAGGTGGTGGTTACCAGCCGTGGGTGGCGGTGCACGGCGTGCAACTCGTGCGTGAGAGAGGGGAGAAGCCGTGCGGTAGAGAGAGGCTATGGGCCTCGGGTCACGTGGAGGAGCTCGGGGAAGGGGGGAGGAGGTCCATGGCGTCGCATGGTGGTCGCATACGGCGGCGCACGGTGGGAAATGGGTTAGAGACCCATTTCGGGTACTTGCCGTGGAAGGAGAGGGAGGACTGCATAATAGGGGCTGGCTTCGGTGGAGGATGATGGCCGGTGGGAGGGGAGCTCGCCATGGGAGCGGTGGAGCCATTGGGCGGCGCACGGCGACGCTGTGGCCTTGAGCCCATTTGGGCTTCACACTTCTAAGGGAGAGGAAGAGGGAGCGTGAGGGAGAGGAGCTGCCATGGTTGAGCTCGCCGGCGTGAGGAGCAGTCGGTGGTGCCGGCGGTGAGAGCTACAGATGCACAACGG
The DNA here is from genome assembly GCA_961763995.1 of Juglans cinerea. Lineage (NCBI taxonomy): Eukaryota > Viridiplantae > Streptophyta > Magnoliopsida > Fagales > Juglandaceae > Juglans > Juglans cinerea. The sequence goes on along the minus strand of CAUIVZ010000008.1, from coordinate 11,436,874 downwards.
CGCCGGGCTGTGCGGGAGAAGCTTCGGTGGAGGAGCTGCGTACTACGTACGCCGAATGAGAGAGGGAGGAGAGAGAGAGGGCTACGGGGAAAACGAGAGGGAAAGAGAGGGGGTTTGGGTATTTAACCTAGTCCCTTCGTCTGGGGATCTACACAGAGATCTAACGACGAGGAATTAAAACACTGATTTGAATATGCGTAAAACATTAACTTAATTAAAAGCACTTAGAGGAATTAAGGTAGAATATTATTTTAAACTAACTTTAGTTTATAAAATAATATTCTTCATCATTAATAAAATGATGAAGTCTCACTTCACATATTTAAAAGGGTTAAACCATTTAATTAATAAAAGCTCTCAACATAATTTAAATCCCATAATATCTTAAATAATTGAAATCATTTTAATAATAATATTAAAATGATTTCCGGCAATTATAATATTTTTGGAGCTCTTCAAGAATATTATGATTGTCATATTTAAGATCAAATCTTAATTCAATAACAATGGAAATACTCCTTATAAATATTTCCAACATATATAAAACACTAGGCGTGCCCTAGAAGTCACACGATATCTTTCGAGACACGCTATCATGGTTCGACAAGCATAACGTGACTCGCAGTCGCTAATGGGAAAGGCAGATGATCACATAATCTCTGCCTTCGGGATTTGCTTACGTCATAAAGACGAAATATACGTCAGAAAGAATAAGCGTACGTAAGAAGAAGGAGCTGGGTATTACACGTGGTGCCGAGGGTGCCAACCATACAGCAACACTCAAGGTTTGAATCAGGTTAGGTGTGCAATGTTCACTAGGAAGTGCATGTGTGAGGAAAAATATATGAATCGCAACAGAAAAGTAGAGGTTTAGTCTAAAGGCTAAACGTTATAGTACCAGAAGTTTAAAAAACTAGTAAATGTATTTCCACAATATCCACATGACACTTCATTCCTCAAATAATTATACACATATCCAATGGTTTGATTTGTACACCCCAAATAAGGTTGACCAAACACATTTGGTCCCTGACTACTATTTACAAATACAAATTCCATAGACAAACGGGTCCTACAACAGTTAATAGGCCTACTCACCTATTACCCGGGCTGGGTTGGCTCTTCCTCCTTGGGTATCAGTCATGGGTTCATTTATGCGTCAAAATCTATGGTTTCGATACTGAAACCATAGGCAGGTTATGCAATTATGACAAGACCGCCAATTTAAATTAGTTCTTTTAGGTAAATCTCAATGAGAAAGTCCCAAGTACACCATTGGTGTGACGTGGCAAGTGCCCACCATAATAGCAGAAAAAAAAAACATAAACAAAAAAGCACAACAAAAACTAGTACTATAACTCTTTTACTAAAATGCTTTAGTAGCACACTTTTTCTTTAATGTATTATATGCTTTATTTGTAATTCTTTATATTTCTTGAAATTATATTTTTCATTATCTTCTTTGAGATATTGTCACTCAAGTTTTAAGAACAGCTGCAAATTCTGTTTTTTGTTTTCCTTCTAATTAACTATAAATAAGTGGTTTTTAAACCATCCCAACAATCTTATTACTCACTACAACAAAAATCATATTTTGGAAAGAAATAATTCATCGTGAAATATGAATTTTTCGTCCTAAATTACTTTTTACGACGAAAATTGAGATTTCATATATATATATATATATATATATATATATAATCCACTCAACCCATTCGAAGACCATTCAAACAGGAAAAAGATTCTGAGACAAAAGAATTTCGTCCCTAAATCCCGTTCAACGTTGTATTCAAAAGAGAAACTCGTTCAAACAATTGTGAGCTAAGACTATATTCTAATAGTACATTTCTACACGGATGGTTTGAAACTCATTCGAAGAGATGATATAGCATTAGGATATTGAATGAGTGCAGTTCTAATAACAGTAGTGCAATGTAGCGTTCAAATGTTGTGCAAAGCCCATTCTTGTAGTCGGACTTTAATAAATAGTTTTAGAAAACAAGATAGAAATTACTGAACTTTTTTTTTAAAAAAAAAAAATTCTTTCCCTTCACAGGATATAAAAGATTCCATAATTAAAAATTCAAACATGCTTTATAAATCTAAAAGTGGAATTCACTTAATTAAAAATATAAAGTCCTTTTACAAAATTGGTTTCATACATTACATAAAATGCCTAGGCTTCGGTCACCTCTTCCTTCAGCCATGTTTGTCATGACACTTCGTTCTCATTTTATTATTGGTGGGACACACATAAAAATAAAATGTGTCGAATACTCAATAAGCATTACTTCATACTGTAAAAATATAATAACATACGTTTCATTAATACATTTTTCATTCATATACATAGTTTACATAAAACATTTTCTTTTCTCTAAAACCATTACAATGTGGGATTTTTCTTTTAAAAAGATTTTCATTCCTCAAAACAATTATCACCTTGTACATTCCTTCATAAGACTAAAGCATTTCATACATCCATTTATTCTTATTACTTTTCCTCTGGTCGATACACACTGTTACACTCCATGTGTTGGGGTTAGCGGTCTTTTGAACCCGATTTTGCCTGTAGCCGTGGGTTGGGAATCCATCAGTTAGGGGGTAGCACTGTATGCACTACCAGTACTACTTACCTGGCATTGTAATTTGTTCAATCCAATGGTACCATCATTTATTCATTCAGTCATGGCCGTTAGGTAGCTTCATAAATTAAAACATTCATTTATTTTCAATCATTTCCTTTCCGTCCATTCAATCATTTCATTCTTTTCCTTTTCATTCATTTCATTCATCAATCCATTTCATTTCATAAACATCATTTCATAACATAAAGCAGAAAACCTCATCATTTCATTTCATGGAACATAAATACAATACATACTACATATAACATCCATTCACATGCATATAATTATTCTTTGGGTGCATAAAAAGGAGCTACCAAAGAAGGTTATTACATACATCTACTTGAACATTAATACATTAGCATAGATTCATAAAGCGTCATTTCATTCTAAGAAAACATTTCATTTTTTTCCATGTCTAGAAAACCATTCCTTTTTCTTCATTTAATAAAAGAATATTTTTCTCATAAAAGTATTTTGTTTCTTTTTCATAAATAAGGCATTCCTTTTGATTTTCATATCTTTAGAAAATTCTAGAAGAGTATGAACATAATACTTACATGGACTCCATGTTATTTACATTTCATGCAATCCATTCATGTGCGTGTCAGATGGCAACCTACAAGTATACATAACTTTCTATCATTTCTTTTCTATTTGCAATAGAACAGTAAACATAGAATTGACATATTAAATATATTCTAACTCTTAGTTCATTCTCTTCCACAGGGCTTAACCTTCGATTGATTCCTTACTTAACTTCCTTTCACTTAAACTAGTCATGTCTAAATAACTTTATCAACTACTTACTTGCATACACCTTCATGACGTTCTTGATTGTACAATATACACGTCTAGGCATTCTTGACACCCTTTCATTGAACGTATACAAGTCATCATTAATTCCTTGAAACATAACCCTTGCCATAAATCTTAAGCCTAAACTACGAATCTAGAAACCCAACTTCATTTTCTAACTAATAAAGTGAGCTCTTATGCCTCACTTAAATCCTCCAACCATCACACACAAGTCTACAACTCAATCCACATCACCATGAATTTTTTTGTGTGGAAAATATTTGCAAGTGTACGGAATCGTAACAAGTAATAAAGTGTTTTAAAGAAAGCAGATGTCAAACCCACAGGGAATAATTATGCTATTGAGTATTGAAATTTAATAAATTAATTACTATTTGGAAAACCGAATTTGAAGAATAGATTATCTAAATTAAACTGAAGAAAATAGCATTAAAATTAAGATTTTAAAGATTATAAGAATAGATCTAGAGCGTTTGATTTCACCTAGCAAATCTCACACAATTTATTCTTCTTTGTTATAGAATTACAATTATCGCAAGTTGATAATAAAAATCACTTAACTATTCAATATTTTCTCTCGAACAATACCAAAAATATCTCCAACTAATAAATCTATATCTCTAAGTGAATGTAACCAATTGGAGACTCATTAAGATTTTTAGATTTTTCTTGAAAATCACACTAATTGCGGTAAAGTATCTCTACTTTCGCTCAACTAATCTTGCTTAATCCTAAACCTTTAATCACAAATCATCTCTCGTCTCATTGTGATTCAATAGATCGAAAAATAATTAGTTAATAAATTACAAGCCTTAAGAACAAGAAATAAACACTCAATCATAGAAACATTGAAAATAAAATAACTTAGAATATAAATTATATGTTCAATGCTAGACTACATCAAAACTCTAGAAAATACAAATATGTTCAAAATAAAACTGAAAACAAAAAGAATAAAACTAGTGTTCTTCGATAGAGTTTGTTGATGAAGCATGCGGCCCTCACCTCTGTTCTCCAGATTCGCCTCCTTCAAAGAAACTTCAAGAATAAACTCTTGAATATTTTTACTCTAAAACTTCGACTCTCCTCTTATTCATCCCATAAGAAAAGATTAAATAGATGTCAAAATTCAAATCCAGAAATAAGATAAATGCGGCTACAATCTAGCATAAAGATCTGAAAAATAGTTTCTAAAAATAAAAGTTAACATAAAAGAAATTATCTCAAGAATATCGGAATTACCTAAAATGGAAGATTCAATAATAAGCGACTTGATTTACGGAGTTCGGGAGGATTTGGTGGTCAGCAGATTGATTGCAGGACTCAGAAGAGCCACCAAGTAGATGAAGTGTGCGCTGAATAGAATATAACTGGTCTCTTCGCCTACTGAGAGGAAAGACTCCCGACCGGGATGATAGAACCCTTTCGCCAACCTACCAAGCGGTAAAGTTGCTTTCCTTTGCTAGTTGTTGTCCAAGATGTCATTTAGGTTGGTCTCTTAAGTTGGTTTAGACTGGTCGCCCAATCTAGTCGCACAGAGCCTTGTGCCAAGTCTTCTCGCCCAGAATTCTAGTCGCGAATTTTGGTCGTGCCTTCTGGTCGCAAATTCTGGTCGTGCCTTCTAGTTGCTAGTTTCCTCACCTTAATCTCCTATGCTCTCTTCAAATCTCGCTGCCTCTCATTGGTCTGGATCCGTAGTCTCTTCTTTTGTACCAAAATGCTCTCATTTCGCACTAAATCTTCTCATTCCTTCAAATCCAAGAAAATAAAGAAAAATATATAGAAATAAAATAAAATCAATAGTATTGAAAGAAAAATGATAATTTTCATAAATAAAATAATAATAAAAATCACATAAAAATAACACATATCAAATACCCCCAAACTTAAACTTTGCTCCCCCTTGAGCAAAGAAGGAAAGAAAGACAATTAAAACAAGTATTGGTTTGATTCATAAAATATATTGCCTCAAAGATTCCCTAAAGTCTATAATTCAAAGCAATCATTCAAGATCAATCAAGTCCAAAAGTTAATTCAAAACTCAATTCGACAGCATTATTCATCCCCTCATTCATCCATACCCATAATTCTCACTTTATCATTAGCTCCCTTGATAGTTTTATGCAAACAAATAAATAAATAATAGATCTCTAAACACTACATAGGCTTGCTTTTCAAATCACTCTCTACTAATGTAGAATAGAAACTATCACCAGGGATCAATAGGTTTTTATTAAACTTGTAATGTAAGGCTAGGGTGAGGGCTACAAAGAAAATGTAGGATTCAAACAAAGCAAAAGAACTTAAGTTTGAACACCAACAGAAAAATAGAACATTCTCACTTCTAACATCTCTTTTCAATCATTGTAAATCTCTCAACATACCTCTCTTTATTGCACTTTGTAGCATCTCTCTCTTTACCCCTCTATTCGGTAGGTCGGACATTTTCTTTTCTTTTTCTTTTCTTTTTTAATCATGGAAATATTCCATACTTTTTCAACTACATTTGTGGATGACTCTCATCGGCCTTTTCTTGTTGGCCACATAGTAGACGAGTTAACTTTTCACACCTCCAAACTTATGATTTTGAGAATATTGTAATAATTAATTTTACTTGTAAACCTTCTACCTCTCTTGTCTTTCATGCTCTTGTGAGTCTGTGACTTTATGTAAACTTAGTTCTCTTGAAAGGTAAGGAAATTAGTGTTTAAACTCAAATAGAGTAGGAAATATAATGTTTACAAGAAAGAAAAATATAAGGCCAAAATATAATTCAATAATGCTCAAAGGGGTGGCTAGGGACAAAGATAATAAATAGATAAACTTGAAAGACTCAATTTGTCCAGAAAAATGCCTTAATCATTTACCCAATAATATTCTATCTAGGATTTCACCTCGAGTGTAATCAAACAAATTCTAGAGTAAGTTGAGACCATACAAATTCACAAAATTCATATAAAATTTCTCTAGGTATGCAAAACGATTAATGATCATAAGAAGTATTCATTGAACATAGAAAATATCAAATTAAGTAAGATCAAGTAAGAAATTAACAACTAAACTTAAGCAATGAAAATTTTTCCTAAAAATTATAATCAATTTCAATCATATTTTTATCATAGGCTTTTTATTCATCAAACCATATTGTTTTTATCATCATCATCACCATTATTATTATTATTATTATTTTTTCATGAATAATATAATTTCCCCCAAACATAAATATCACATTGTCCTCAATGGGAAAAAAGAAGAAAAACTAAAGCAAAGAATGAGAGAAGGTAAGAGATGCTCCCCCGATTTTTTATTTTTATTTTTTTGTCTTCCAATTGAATATTTTCCTTGAAGGTGCAGCCGTGTACCCTTTGGAGATCTTCCTGGCCTCTTCGTTCTTTAAATTTGATGAAAATGGTTTGAGTTCAAGCTTGGATGGTTCCTTAAGTGGTAGCTTTGGAAATTCAGCTCCATAAGTCTCGTCGGCCATAACCACGTCTCGATCGCTTATTTGAAAATAAGAACGTACCTCGGAAGGGAAGTCCATAGATTTAAATACGCCAAAAGTGACCTGCTCCTCGCCCTCCTCCATATCAAGTACAATGAAGTCGGCCGAGAAGATAAACTTATCAATTTCCACAAGTACGTCCTCAATGAGTCCTCTCGGATATTTAATATATTTGTCTACCAACTATGGAGAGATGGCGGTTGGCTTTGCTTCTCCAAGACCTAGTTCCCTGAAAACAGAGAGAGAGAGATTAGATTAATAATTGCCCCTAAGTCACATAAAACTTTATCAAAATAAGAATTTCCTATAGTGCAAGTGATCGTGAAACTCCCTGAAATTTTTAACTTCGATGGCAACTTCTTTTGTAAAATTGCACTGCTCTCCTTGGTCTACATTATAGTCTCATGCTACTCCAACTTCCGCTTGTTTGATAATATATCCTTAAAAATTTTTGCATATTTAAGCATTTGCTCTAAAGCTTCAATGAGAGGAATATTAATATGCAGTTAGTTAAATATACTTAGAAATTTAGAGAACTAATTATCAATCTTATTTAATCTTTGTGAAAAAGGAATTGGTGGATCATAAATTGAAGGAGAATAAGTTTAAGATATAAACTCCCTAGATTTCTTGGGTTTTGTAACCCCTTTATTCTCTTTAATCTTCTCAGCTTGCTTGTTGGTCGCATCCCACTCTACATCTTTCACCTCAAACTCTGGTTCCTTCATCTCAAACTCCATGTTTTTGGCAACTTTTGCATCTCACTCGGTATTTAACGTTTGCAGCTGGTCATATGTTCGCCAACTTCTCAATGTTATGGCTTTGACATGTTCCTTTGGATTGGTCGCAGTGTTACTCGGTAAAGTCCCTGTTGTCCTCTCGGTAAGCATGTTTGAGAGCTAACCGATTTGTGCCTTAAGATTGCATCTTAAAGCCGAGTTGTTTTGCATGTAGTGCATAATCATATCTTCAAGTGTCGGCATCTTCTCTTGTTGTGGAAACTGTTGAGATGGTCTAAAGGCACTTGGTTATTGCTCCATGAAAAGTTAGGGTGATTTCTCCATCCGGGATTGAATGTGTTTAAATAAGGATTGTTTTGACGTTGAAAATTGGACACATAATGGACTTGTTCATAACTCAATTGGGCAAAAGGGTTCCCCACTTGGCAATCTACACTTAAATGATTTCCTGCACAATGATCACAAGCAACATTAGTTTGAATAACATTAACGTTCATTTGACCTAGTTGTTTGGATAGATTTGCCAACTGGGCCGCAATTGCGGACATAGAGTCAAGCTCAAAGACGTTGGCCGCCTTCTTTGGCATTGCTCTCTCTACAGTTCACTGATAATCGTTAAACGCCAACTCTTCTAGTAGTTCATATGTGGCTTTATGTGTCTTACTCATTAATGTTCCTCTTGCGGCTGCATCAACCATAAATCACTTTGTGGGTCCCAAATCATTGTAAAATGTCAGTACTTGAAGCCAGGTTGGGAGGTCATGATGTGAACACTTGCACAATAAATCATTGTATCTCTCTCATGCTTCATATAATGATTCACCATCAAATTGGGTGAAGGTAGTGATATCATTCCTTAACTTCGCTGTCTTGGCTGAAGGGAAATATTTTACTAAGCATTTTTGTGCCAACTCCTCCCAGGTGGTGATGATGCCGGGTTGCAAAGAGTTTAACCAAGCTTTTGCTTTTTCCCTAAGTAAGAAAGGAAAAAGTCTCAATGAATCGCATCATCTATCACTCCGTTGTGTTTAAAAGTATTACAAATTTTTAGAAAATTTACAATATAGACATTAGGATCCTCTTGTGACAGTCCCCCAAGCTGGACGGTTTGTTGAATCATTTGAATGATGGCCAGCTTGATCTCGAAGTTATTGGCTTGTATAGCTGGTCGCCTCATACTAGATGTCACCCCATTAATAGAGGACATAGCATAGTCTCTTAACGCCATGTGCTCTTGGTCAGCCATATTAAATTTAGATGCTACGACCTTTTTCTTCTTCTTTTTATTGATCCAACGTAAAGTTCTTTCAATGTTGGGTCGAAAAGTATATGCTCTAATGATTTAGATCGGGGCATGCATTTCTAATTCCTAAAAAGAAAAATCAAACTGAGATCTAATTTAAACCAATAAAATCAAATCCAAAGTAGTAAAAATCTAGTTAGTATCAATATCAATAACAAATAACTAATCCCCAGCAACGGCGCCAAAAACTTGTTGTGCTGAAAATATCCACAAGTGCACAAAATCGTAACAAGTAGTAAAGTGTTTTAATGAAAACGGATGTTGAACCAACAGGGAATAATTATACTATTCAGTATTGAAATTTACTGAATTAATTACCATTTGGAAAACCAGAATTTGAAAAATAGATTATTTAAATTAAACTGAAGAAAATAACATTAAAATTAAGATTTTAAGGATAATAAGAATAGATCTAGAGCGTTTGATTTCACCTAGCAAATCTCACACAATTTATTCTTCCTTGTTATAAAATTCCAATTATCGTAAGTTGATAATAAAAATCCCTTAACTATTCAATATTTTCCCTCGAACAATACCAAAAATATCTCCAACTAATAACTCAATATCTCTATGTGAATTTAACTAATTGGAGACTCTTTAACTTCTTTGAATTTTTCTTGAAAATCACACTAATTGCGATAAAGTATCTCTATGCCAGTAACTTGCAGTGGTGCGGTGTCCTTCGTGGCGGCGGCGCTAGGTTACAGAAAGAGAGGAGAGAAATTGAGGGATGAGATGCAGAGGGGAAGAGAGGGATCAGGAAGGGGAGAAGCCGAAAAGGAGAAGGGTTTGTCGCTGATGAGATGCGGTAGTGCTGTTGATGGCGACGACAACGGCAACGGCACGATGGCTGGTAGGGAGGCACGATGGGGAGTTTCTGATTGGGAAGGGGCGACGGCACTGGAGGGAGGTGATAGAGAGAAGAGAGGAAAGAAAAAAGATTAGGGTTTTAATTCTAACCCTACATCTAGAGTCCCTAACCTAGATCCAACTGTGGGGATTAAATTAACTAAGAGGAATAAATAAACTAAATAGAAAATAAAGACTAGAAAATAAATGGAAGGTAAATATACTAAGTATTAAAACCAAAAATTTTATTCTTGATCAAATAATAATATTCTTCACCATAAAATAAAATAATAAGTTTTAGTAAATATTTCTAAGAGAAATAAAAGCATCTAAATAAATAGAGTTTTTGACATAAAATAAATAATGAATATTAAATAATATTCCTAAAGAAATAAAATCGTTTAAATAAAATGATTTGCTAAAACTATATTATTTTCGGGGCTCCAAAATATAAAGAGACTTACTTTAAAAATTAGGCTTGGTCCAATAACACTAGAAATGCCCCCATTTAAAATAATTTTGGACTTTTAAAATATTTCTTGGATTTTAAAATATTCGGCTCACTTTAAAAATCATTTGCTAAATTTAAAACACAAATTCAAGATTTAAAACGTAAAGACGAGACTCGAGACCAATCGAGAAGAAAATGAGATGTTGATCACATGTTAGGACCATATGTTACTCGAACCAATACCCATTCAAATATGAAACAATCCGTTCGAAAATCAAAACAATATATGTCACTCGGATGACTGGCAGTTAATATATATATTTATATATCAATAAATTAAAATAAATATGAAATTCAAATATAATAAATATTAAGTAATTTCAAAATTGTTGAAATTTCCCTGAAAATATAAGATGGTCTTAATATAAAATATTAAAAAATACTAGAAAATGCTATAAAATATTAAGACTCCTGTTGTTGTTGATTTCTTAATCGTATCTCCATGTTAGTTTCATGTGACGATACTAACTCCTCCAACTCTCTCTACCTTTACCTTAGTTACTCGATCTCTAGTCTTGTTTCCTCTAAGTCTTAAGAAGAATTACTTAATCTACTCTTGGTTTGTGAAAAAATAGGTATAAGGTTTTACGCACCATCCTAAACATCTCAAATATCCAGAACGAGGTCTCAAAACTTGAAAAAAAAAATCTCAACGTCACTCGCTTAGTATTCTTCTTAAGTGAAGCCATTACGGAGTGTGATCATCTTATCCTATATAGTAAAAAGTAATTTAAGCTACTAGCTATGAGATAAAAATGTAATTAACAGTAAATTAAAGGTGTGACACCCCGTCACTAGGTGTGACAGGAACACTCAAGGTTTGAATCAGGTTTAGGTGTGCAATGTTCGCTAGGAAGTGCATGTGTAAGAAAAAACATATGAATCGCAACAGAAAAGTAGAGGTTTAGTCTAAAGGCTAAACGTTATAATACTAAAAGTTTAAAAAACTAGTAAATGTATTTCCACAATATTCACATGACACTTCATTCCTCATATAATTATACACATATCCAATTGTTTGATTTGTACACCCCAAATAAGGTTGGCCAAACACATTTGATCGCTTGACTACTATGTAAAAATACAAATCCCATAGACAGACGGGTCCTACAACAGTTAATAGGACTACTCACCTATTGCCCGGGCTGGGTTGGCTCTTCCTCCTCGGGTATCAGTCATATGTTTGCGTCAAAATCTACGATTTCGATACTGAAACCATAGGCAGGTTATGCAATTATGACAAGACTGCCAATGAGAAACAATGCCCGTGAATATGCAATGAATAGTTTCATATATAAAATTAGTGAACGCATGTATTGGTGCGTGCTAGGTGAGGAATCACCCTCTCAAGAAAAAACACATGTATTAGTAAACATGACAATAAATCACCCTCTATATAAAACGTATCTATGTAAGCATGCGGGAAATCACCCTATGCAGAATCACCCTCTCTGCAAAACTCAATACATATGTATATAATTGTACATGTCACCAATGTGAGGAATCACCTTCTTCTCCGGCAAGTAAAACTCGTAACACTAATCCCATAGCAGTTCATAGTTATCACATAGATATTCGTCACATAGACATTCATCGCTTAATGGGCCAACAGGGTATAAGCTGCTCCACCATTCGAAATTGGGGAATCTCTCCCCACTTGACCAACATGGTGCAAGTCAACTCGTCTGTCCCCAACATAGGTGGACTCTCACACAGAGATATACATGTTGCACTGGGGAATGTCTACCCAAGCAACCAACTCGAAGACACCAACAAGTGATACGTCCAGAGGATTCTTTATCTCGCCTATCAAGTGAGGCCAACTATACCGCCACACCTCAATCATTCACGGGGACTCTCTCTACCCTTATGAATCTAGTAGCGACGTACCGTAAGAATTGTTCGAGGAGTTCTCATTCCCTTCCCATGATGACTGACACACAATACAATTACTCACACAAAGCTAACACCCAAAATAAATGCACTTAAATCTCAAAAAGCTTAAAATTTTCGTAAACATAATGGCAAAAACATTTATTATTTTATGATTAGAAAGTGAGAGATTACAAAGTATGCATATGCCAAAGTTTCATAACATCCTCACACAACATTTAGGATCCATTTGGCAATACAACTGTTCTCAAGTATTCTTAGATATTTTTAAATATTTCCTTCAACATCACTCAAATGGGTCCTTAGAGTCCGTTTGGCAAGACAATTATTTTTCAAGTACTTTTAAATATTTCATTCCTAAACATTAGTGGTGTAAAAAAAATTGAAAAACTGGTTGAATCGGAGAAGACCGAACCGGTAAGTTCCGGTTCGGTCCGGTTTGTAATCAGTCTAGTGTAGTATCAGTTCTTAAAAACCAAAACTAGTCCTAAACTGGTGTGATATCGGTTTTCATATTTTAAAAATCGGTTTAAACCGAACCTAACTGTATGTATATTTATATTTTTTTATATTATATATATTATATGTTAAATTGCTAATTAATATTACATGAAATTCTAATCTTATTATTTAAGTCTATTAATCTTTTAACATAAAATTAATATGAAATGTGATATAACATAAAATTAATCTTATAATATAAAATTAATATAACATAAAAATTTTAATTTTAAACATAAACATTAATATTAAGTATTAATATAAACTTACTTTTGATAATATATATATATATATATATATCAATGATAAATACATTTTTGGCATAATACATTATAATATATATATTCTTTTTGTAAATACATTTTTACACATTTTATCATATATACTCATATAAAAAGTCTAGAATTTAGACTATAGTTAAATTCAATACTATATTATATGTGTTAATTATTATAAAATAATGTTCTAATACTATAATATAAATAGACTAATATTTTAGTATATGTGAACATCATATTATTACTAACATAAATAATCCAGACCAGACTAGATTGAAATTGAAAAAATCAAAAGGTCCGATTTTGATAGCTTATCGTTCTAGTATCGGTTCTTAAATTTTTAAATTCAAATATACAAAAACAATTCGGTTTTGTTCTAAATATATCAGTTCGATTCTAAAAAATATACAAAACCAGACCGGTTATACCCTACCAAACATCATTCAAATACAACACTTTTCAAATTCAAATCCTGAACTTTTTCATTTAATCATTATAATTTTCCTAAACTCCTAAACAAAACACACAAAAAAAAAAATCAACTTTTTCAAATTTCAAAACAAAAATAATATTCAAACAATTTTTTAACTTATAATAATTTTATTAATTTTTTTCTCTTTCCTTTTCATAGACCCAAGAAAACATATTAATTCAAACTATTTCACTATTATTCACATATATACTGAGATATTCTAAGTATCCAAATGTGTCTTTACCCCTATTTCTCGACACTATCTTAAAAGCTAACCTATCCCATTGTTTTAAAATCATAATGGCACTGCACTGCTCCTTTCTTTTCTCCTTTGAAGTCACTTGCTTCCTTCGAACAATCTGACTCCAAGGTGTTTACGATCTCAAAAGTGAGATTTTGGCTTTTAGCCTTGAGCTTTTTATATAACGAGTTCGTCAGGTGTCCTTCTGACATCTTTCTAACTCCAGATGTAATTGAATACGAGTCCTTTAGTCTTGATCATCCCACTATAGGATGATAGAGACAGACTGGGAGGGCATGGTCTGCACGTCCTTAGACCTACCTTGTGTCTGATCCTTAGTCTCTCTCTGCAATTGAGGGTCTCCCACATGGCGTTAGAACATACCTCTGGGTTTAGACAATATGATATGTATAATCCTTTCAGCAGACTTATTCTAGATATGACTCTTTTGAGTGTGGGCTTCTACTTACGACATTGCCACCTTCTGAACATTTCCATAAGTCCCAGAAACATCGTATGTGTAATCAAGGGTCTTGTCATCAACCTTTGCTTGCCTTAAGCTCATTCTTAGCCTTCGTACATCATGCAGCTTTTCTAGATCGCCTATCGTAAGGTAAAAAGTCGTTTATCACCTTGCATCGAGACGTGTCAGCCAGGCTTTCTACATAGTGTTGCCCATTCATATGCTGGACTAGCTGCACTTTGCAGTACCTACAACTATTTTTCCACTACACCAATGAAGTGGCTTATCATATTTTCCTTCCACTCACACTTTATTGATGATCTATCCCCTTGCATTGGCGCAACCCTCACAAAAGGTTCTTCAACTCTTGCATAATTTGATTGTACTTCAGGATAAGTTCATTCCCCATAGTAATTAGTATGTAATTTAACATTCAACAAATGTCGTTAAGTTATACTCGACAAGAGTCTCTTCTTCCTATAGACATAAAAGAATAAAATATAAAGAATGAAGAAAGTGAAATTATAAGAAGAAAAAATTAATTTTACCAGTTTCTTTAAGAGACGATGGAAAGATCTCGGGCTAGCCTAAAGATGGATCTTCAAGTTTGATCTATTTACTTGATTGACACAACTTCTCTCATACAAAAGGAAGAAAAATGATTAGACAATATGATATAGGAAAAATAATTAGAATATAATAAAATATAATATTTACTTAATATGCCAGCTTTTCAAACATATCACAAGGTTCCTTCCACTCTTCGACTTGCATGCCTTGTAAAGGATTTTGGTGCGCCTCCTTAGTGTTTTCAAGTTTCCAATAGTGTTTGTGGCATCTTCCTTTATACTTGCGGTATGCATTACTCATCTCAGCTCATCAATGGTCTTTCACTCCCCTCGTCACCTAAGATTTTTCAAATTCATCTTTGAAAATATTTTTAGAATAGAATTAATAAGCAACCCAAACATAATACGACACACCATGTTTAATAGGCAAAAGCAAAAAGTGTTTATGTACCAGGCAACACTTCTTTATATGTTCCTTAACATCTTAGGAAACTTTAGCCCAAAATAATGTAGTCATAGATGCATAGGTATGAGTAAGAGTACCAACATGAGAAGCGAGCCAAGTTGATGGATCTCCACTACCACCAATGTGGTCATCATCAATATTAAGTTTGATTTTGCTTGTCTTTTATAGTTTCTCCAAGCCAATGCCTTTGGTAACACCTGGGCCTCTACAAGATTTTGTAATCACTACATGATTGATGAAAAATATATTTTGCATATTTTTTAATCTTAACTAACATACTGTGCTCTAATTAATATATGTAATTAATCTTTATTAACATATCGTATTCTAATTCTTAGGATGCTTATACATCATCCTCACTAGGTGAGTCCAACGGGGAGTTAGGACTCGACGTAGGCAAACAGATTTCTTTACGTTTAGGTGGCATGGTTGTCTGGAACTCTTAAAAATATAGACTGTAAATAACTTTCAAGTATTATTCAAATTGATATTTTTTACATGCAGCAATCAATCAGTATTAATTTCGCTTAACCATTCTCCCTCATTGTCAATGGATACATACGAGGATTCACTATTTTCTGCAATTGATACATCATTAACTTTAGGCTCAATGTCTTCCCTACAAAGTGAAACCATGTCATATTGAATAAATAATGAAATAATAGGTTCATTTTCTTGATAAGTTTCGATGCTAGAGGGAAATTCACATTCTTCATTTTGTTCCTAAATTTTTGGGATATTATCACAAATATTACGATGTGAGATTTTTTATACCACTTGTCAAGCACTCTCATACTCAAGATCATCCAAGTAAAAGACTTGACTTGCCTTGCAAGAAAGCCCAAAATGGTCATCTTCATACCATTCTCGGGATGTATTGACACTGATAAAGTATTCATAGTATGAATTTCCAATCTCGGATTGCTTACATCCCACCAATCACACTTGAACAACCAGACAATGTGTTCTCCTAAGTATTTTAACCCAATTATATCAGTGAATGTTACATAAAAATCGATATTTTCATCCTCATGACCACCTTCAACCATGACACCACTATTTTGCTTCTTCTATTTCCTTCCCTATTTGTGGTGTGAAATCTATAGCCTTACACAATATATCCAGAGTATCGAATAGTACGTCTCAATGGACCACGTGCCAAAGTATACAATTCATTTGAGCTTGTCTCATAATTAGACCATACATCTCTACAATCTACATATAATGATAATTATTTGTTTATTACAATAAGAAGTTAATGAAATAATGGGGTACTAGTTTTTAAAACCAACCCTTAATTCAAACCACAATGAAAATTATTGCTAATATTTTTTCTATACATCAATGAAACCCTTGGATTTTAGCTTATTCATGTGTACACAGCACATGTAACATTATACGGTCAATTATTATTAGTATTAGTGATCATGATTATGAATACATATACCATTATCTCAAATAGTTGTCTACTTCCATGCAGTTTTTTAATACACATACCATCGAGCTCTATCCAACTCTATTTCACATATATCATATCCACCCTATGCACCTATAGGACAAACCCTTTGTGCAAAAACTGAAAGTGAGCATAATCGTCTTTCATTCTTCCTATGATTCTTGCAGCCATAGTTTTTTTCTTGCTTGAAAAACCTTGTGTCCACTCCACATAAATACATAGAATAAAAAGTTTCATTTATTATCAATATATGCCTTTGTAATTTATCCTTTTGGGCAGACCTTATTTCCCATTGATCGGTTTAATTTATTGAGGAACCGTCCAATTGAATACATCTACCTATATTGCACTAGTCCAGCAAGCAAAGTTTCACGAGGTAAATGGATAACTACATAAACCATTATATCAAAGAACGATGGTGGATATATATTTTTCAATTTACATAATATTACAGGTATGTTCCAGAAGACCACATTTAATGTTCTACAGCATAAATCCTTAAGAAAGACACAAGATTTGTCAATACTACATGTACACCCTTGTTCAACAAATCATGAATTCCATCTGCTAACCAGCGCTGTAAAAATAAATGACAATCATGACTTTTGAACCCAATTATCTTCTACTCATGAGTTTGCACACATCTGGACATGTTTAAGGCACATCCGTTTGGTAACTTAATTCCCATCAACCACTGACAAAATGGTTTACGTTCATTACTAGATAATGTATACCATCCAAGAGGCATATAAACTGAGTTTTCATCTACTTGCAAGTGTAGCTCCCTTCTTATATCCATCTTTAACAAAACTTTACGCGAGTTCACTGTATTCTTAGTTTTTGCTTCGATTGACATACCTAATAAACGCGTTTCGAAAAAATCGGGGAGTCTGACCAACCCATTGCAATTTATAACTAGAAAGCTCGAGCATAGTACATAGTCCGTTCAAAAGGACATTAAACCTATTTGAAGGTTAGTTTAATATGTCTGAACCTTGTGAAGTCCTCTGAATGATCCATTTTCCTATTCAAATTGTTCTTTCCCCCATGTTTGAACTATTTATTAACCGCTCGAATGCACATATTTTTGCCTCCAAATACATTAATTGTTTATAGGATCTATTGCATAAAGGTTTATCCATTTAGGAAAAGCTCCAAAAAAAATTATTTTTTTTGCAACATATTGTTTTAAATCATGTCCTCCTGTGGAACAAAACATGGTAAATCAAAGGGAACATCCTCCAGCAGACAAAACCAACCTATATTTTGTTATATTTCGAAATCAAGTTTTTTTTTTCTTTAAGTGTTTTGAAATCTAGTTCATGGTATTAAACAATGGGTAGCATGTAAAAATGTTTCTACATCTATTTTTTGTTTTTGGAATGAACAATTATCAAGTTATCTTCTTGCTTGCCCTTAGTATGATGTATTCACAATTATCCAAAACAACTTTTTAATCATCGTTTTTATCCCATTAATACAAATCAAACATAAATCATATTTCATCATATATGTCCATTAAGATAAATATAATATAAAATATCTTACATTTTGTTCAATTAGTGTCCTTATCATTTTAAAAGTTGTTTGGTGATCGAAGTTGTCATGTTTCTTAATTTATTTTCATTGACATTTTATCAAACCAGTCAAGTCCCAAATTAATAAAATACATGGTTTTTCAAAAAAAAAAAAAAGATAGACCAGTTATTTTTTTTAATAATTATCTTGTATGAGTAATATTTTCATATTAGTTGAAATTAGAAATTACTAACCTACACAATATTTATAATATAATTTTGTAGTAGCATATTTTATTATATTGTCAAGAAACACAAACATAAAATAAGTATTGAAAATCATTACTCCAAGCATTAGTTCGAACGACATTGATCCTCTGTTCGAACTACTTGATTTTCATTCAAAATCTCAATATATTCTCTTTTCAACTACTTAATTTCTGTTCGAACAAAGTTGTTTTTATTTGATTTCGGCTACTATTAGACGTATATAATTGTCCCGTCAACATGTCCATGTCCATTCGGGCTACTATTTGGGCTACTATATTTTCGATGAACTAAGCAATTATCCCGTCAACATTTCCATTCGGGCTACTATTAGAAGTTCGAATGGAAACTTTTATTCATTCCAATGGGTAAGCAACTGTTCGAATAAATAACCTATTTCGAGACGATCTATTTTCATCCCAAATAAAACCATTTGATAAAAAAAACAGTTGTTCGAACATGCATTGGACTACTCAGATGGAACATTAATTTTATCCCTAAAGATGACTTTTTGGGACTAATTTCAATTCATCCGCAAAAAAGTCTAATTTGTTGTAGTGACTCTTTTTTCTTTGCCCTTCGAAATAAGCAAAGAAGAAAAACAAAAACAAATGCAACCATGACAAATGTAAGAAAAGCATTTTAATAGTTGTGCATGTATGCACTCTTAGATACATGATATATTGGTTGGTCATCTTGGCTTTTCATCTGGCATGGGAGACTGCTAGATTTGAAGTCGAAAGA
Organism: Juglans cinerea; assembly: GCA_961763995.1. Classification (NCBI taxonomy): domain Eukaryota; kingdom Viridiplantae; phylum Streptophyta; class Magnoliopsida; order Fagales; family Juglandaceae; genus Juglans; species Juglans cinerea. Next base: position 11,417,656 of record CAUIVZ010000008.1, on the reverse strand, counting down.
AGAAGAATGGGGGAACAATGCCGCCAAGAGGAAGAAAGTACTCGGAGGGCTAGAGGCCTAATACTGTAAATGCTTAACTACGACGGAACCGTCGTGTCCCAACGAGGTGAGAAGCGAGCGGTGCCAGAACGTGACTAGCAAGATGAGGACAAGGGTAAGGAATCATCAATATCCTATAAAGTCATATCTAGCGAAGGAGATAGGATACGAGAGAGCACAACTAGCAACCAATGCCAATGGAGTAGATGGAAGAGACGTGAGGAGTCATCCCAGGTCTTGGTCTTAGACGGTGAAGGTCAGCCTGCTGACCTAGATGAGGGCAAGTCTACTCTTCATTCAAAGACAATCGGAGGCATCGATGGATTCCTGTCTAGATCCCCTCCCTTGGAAAGCCATATCAAGGGAGAACTCTCACTAAATTTTGAGAACAAAATTCCTTGTAAGGAGGGGAAAATATGAGGACCGTGCCAGTGTAAAAGGATAGATCACCAATCGAGTGTGAGTGGAATGGAAAGATGAGAAACACTTTATTGATTTGGTGAAAAAAATAGTTACGGATGCAGCTAGTGACCTAGTCCAGCATATGGGTGAGCAAACACTTTGTAGAAAGTCGGACAATCGCATCCTAGCGCAAGGTGAAAAATGACTTTTCACCTTATGGTAGAAGGGCTAGAAAAGCTGTTTAATGTTCGAAGGTAAGAACGAGGAGCAGAAGAGGCTGGTAGCTCGGGCGAGAAAGAAAGTTACCCGCTCAAGGTGAGCAATGGTCAAGGAACGACTGAAGCAGATATGGGAGCTTCTGGAACAACATGAAAATGCTCAAAAGGTGTCATTGTCGTACACAGAAGCCCACACTCTATCTAAAGAATCACATCCAGAGTGGGTTTGCAAAAAAGATTAGGACTCGACATATCATATCATCTAACCCAAAGGCATGGTCCAACACCACGTGAGGGACTCTTAGTCGAGGAGAGACAGAAGACATGGAGGCAGGCAATAAGGACGTGCAAACCATGTCATGCGAGTCTATCTCTTTCATCTAGCAATAAAATGATTGACACAAAATGATATAAAGACATGCCATGGCTAAAATTTCATCCCAAAACAAACTATTCAACCAATACTTCGAATTTGACCTGATTTGCATTATTCAAGTTAAACCTGATCTAAACTCAATTAAATTCCCATTCTCATGCCATAACTCAAAACCTAACATGTCATTCTAACACTTAACAAAATATAAGGCAAGATTATTTACAGAAAACATGGCCCTTGAGCTCCAAAACTCAACTTACTTCAAGAACAACTCTCAACTAACTTGTTTTCTCACTTTTCTTACACTAAGAGTGAATGACTCTCAAGAACACTAAAGGAATGCTTTGAAGAGTGGTTTGAGGGAGTGAGGGGTGAATGGGGTATTTATAGGACTCCATGGAGGGTGAGAGGCATTGGTTTGGCTAAAGGGTGAAGCTTGTGAGTGGTGGAGTGATGAGTGCAAAATTTCAAATTTTGTCATGCTTGGTCAACTGAATAGTGCCAAATAACTTCATGATTCCTTCTTGGCCAAGTGATGCAATGAGTCTATGGGTGCAGGGTCTGCCTTGGTTTAAAATTTAAAACAAAACAAAAATGATTTCCAAGAGGAAATCATGCTAGAGGCCGACGAGTTTGATTCTTCCATGCTGATCAGTTTTTGTTCATCTGTTTGTCTCAGCCTTGTGGCTTTGTTTTGCAAGTATAATGACTTCATTTGGTAACTTTTCAAGTGAGGATGGGAGGGTTGATTGGCTGCCAAGTGATCATATATGGGCAGAAAGTGAAAGGAAGCAAAAGTGATGGTTGTTCAGCTGAGTGACATATGCAACCATTTCCATCTATCCTTAGTCCATCTCATCCTTTGCGAATTAGACTCTAAATAAATTACTCTTGGGCTTCTCTAAATCCATCCAACACTTAGTCCATCAATATGCCATGTGTCATATAACTATTGGCCTCTTGGCATTTATCCATAAAATTATTAAAACACTAAAATCCTCTAATAATTCCAACTAAACAAATGGTATAAATTCTTATGCCAATTAAGCTCTAAAATTTCATTTTTTTTTTTAAAAAAAGTCACTACTTAGACTAGCTAGGATCTTAGGTGGTAAGTCCAAGTCCTAAGCTAAATTTAAGTGGGCTGTTACATTAGTGTAAAGGTTGTTTTTTTTTTTTTTTTAAATAATGAAAATGAAAATGAAAATGAAGTTAGTTTGATAGATTTAATAAATGCATTCAAAAAATAGACTAAAAAAAATAATATTTAAGATAAAAATAATAAAAAATAAAATTTTTATTTATTTATTTTATTATATAGAATTTAGATAGATAACTCAATGTGAAATTAGATTTTGAATGGAATAGATAAAAGACAAAAGATATGATATTAGACAAATTTTAACTAATGGGATAGTCAAGCCCATGATAAAGAGATAAATATTCAAGATAAAAACTTAGTAGAACATGAAAAGGGTAAAAAGCTTACAAAAAATTGGATAGGCATTTTTTTGGTTATCAACTTTGTTTTTATTTTTTTTTTAATTTGGGTTATTTTTATTTATTTATTTCAATTTACGAGATACTACAATCAAATTAATATATGAGATTATAAATTATATACTTAATGTAAGTTAGAAGAAAGATTTAAAATCAATAAACTGATATCTATTACATTGAAAAATGTTAGCTATAATAGATATAATGAGTTTTGATTAGTTATTTAAGATTTAAAATTAAAAAAGAGGGCCACGGGTGAAGCTTGAGGGTGAACTAGATGGCATTCTATATGCCTGATGGAAGAGCCCTAGCTAACCTTAAGGGCCAGTTTATATTTAAAGAGTTTCTTATTTTATTTCATAATTATAATTTTTTAAAATTTTTAATATAATTTAATTTTTTTAAATCTAAATTTAATTTTTTAAATATTAAAATAATAATAATATTAAAAATAATATTTTAATAATATATTTTTAATTTTTAACTTTTATTTAAAATTATCTCATTTTTAAATCTAAATCACTTCTAAAATACTAGTGTTTCATTTTGGGGCCCGGGATTGCCCACATTTTGTTTTTTTGATATAATAATAATAATAATAATAATAATAATAATAATAATAATAATAATAATAATAATAATAATAATAATAATAATAATAATAATAATAATAATAATAATAATAACTAAAAAATAAAAACCTGGCGCGCCTGTAAACCAAAAGCGGATAAGTCTGGCAGACTCGAACGCTCTCGGCCTCCCTGCTCTCCCGCTCACCGTCCAGCGTTCACTACGGAAGCACTAGCAGCAACAGCAGCAGCAGGGAAGAGTAGTGCGAAAAATGTTAGTAAACCCTTGCACTAGCATCCTCTGCAACACTCCCAATTCCGCTCTCCTTTCTCCATTTCCACATTCCAAACTTGGTTCCTCTCCCTCTTGCCATCGCTTCCCAAGGAAACCCGAGCACCGTTCCTTTTCTTGCATTCTATGGAGAAAGCAGAGCAAAGGATTCTTTGGCATCAGAGCCCTTGAAGAACCCCGTGTTTCGGAGTCCGTCGCCAGCGATGATGCGCTGTTTTTCCCCCAGTCGTACTCGGTCAAAATCCCGGTTGGTGATAGGCATGTAAGTTGGAGGAATTTGCATTCACATTGTGCCACTTTCTTCTCTCTCTCTCTTTCTCTCTCGTTCGTTAAAGATTTTTGGCCGTATTTTCATTCATTCTTTATATAGTTATCGAAGTCCCCACTGGTAATAGCTTTTATCATGAAGAGTTTTTATTTTTCTTTTTATTTAAAGGACCTCAGCTTGTACCCGGTAGTGATTATCCATGTTTCTAGTGCCAAACAGGTGTAGGTCACTTGGCCACTTATCAAATTAATCACAAACAGGTGTAGTGCCAAACAACTACACTTGAAACGGCCACATAAATTTTCTTTGTAGATCATCATGTCTTTTATCCTGGCCTTGCCATTGTTCTTGTGCCACCTCCAACTTAAATAGAATACTTTGTTTGCTAAATCTTTCTTTATTCCTTGAGCTTCTAGGTTTGTTCTACTCATTAGTAAATCAATTGAGCTGAAGGCCGAAAACCTTCACTAACACCCCCTTCCCATTGGTTAGGAGTGTTACCTACTTTTGTAATTGTGTTGGGTCGACAAATATATGTCTCGGGGTAGCATAAAAGTCTCACATCTTCTTTTCGATGATGATACTTTACTTTTCAATGAGATTAATCAGGATCATCTTCATTCTTTGAGAGCCCTCTTATTTTGTTTTGAAGCTGTTTCTAGCCTTAAGAGTTAACCATTTAAGTCATAAATAGTTCCTGTGGGTTCTGTACTGAATATTTTGGATTTGGCTAATATCTTGGGTTGTAAGGTCTCATCGTTACCTATGAGATATCTTGATTTTCCTTTGGAGCTCCTCACAAATCTTTGATGATATGGGATGGTGTGATTGAGAAAATTGAGAGGAAGCTGCTTGGTAGGAAAATGATATATTTGTCTAAAGGGGGGAAGAATTACTTTGATTAGGAGTATGTTGTCTAATCTTCCAACATATTTCCTTTCTTTTTTTCTTTTGCTTGCAGGGGTGGCTAATAGAATTGAGAGGAATTTTTGTGGGGTGGTAATGGGGAGGGAAGAAAGTTTCACTTGGTGAGTAGGAACAAGGTTTGTTCACCGGTTTTTTGTAGAGGATTGGGGGTTCAAAATTTGAGGCTTTTCAACAAAGATCTTCTTGGAAAATGGTTATGGCAGTATCATCTTGAGAGGGGTGCGTTATGGAGGAATATTATTGATGTTCAATTGGAGGATGTGGGGGAGTTGGTGTTCTCATGAAGTTAGAGGAGGGTATGGTGTGGGTTTGTGGAAGTCTATTCGGATTGGTTGGGGGGAATTTGCTAATCATATTAAATTCAAGGTGGGTGGTGGAACAAGGATTAATTTTTGGCCTGATATTTTGTGTGGGGATACGACTCTTAAGAATGTTTTTCTTTCCCTCTTTAGATTGCAAGAGATCAAGGAGCTGCAGTGCTGATTCTTTTATTTTTTTAAATGGGGCTGATTTCCAATTATCACGAAACTAACAGCCAAAAATCAGATGGGCTTTGGCTAGTAAATACTTGGGTTTAACCATCCATATATGGGCCTAATGGGTCGAACCTACTCCATTTTGAATCTAGGTCCATAATTTCATATCCAATCCTAACTCCTCAATACTAGATCCTCAAATAATAAAGCCTAAAAAAATGGGCCTGCAGTCCATACTTATAAAGCCTAAAAATATGGGTCTGGATGTTATAGTATCAATTTAAATTCAACTTTTTTAGTTTTCTCCAGTTGCTCTTTTCTTGATTAACATATGTGGTATGAATATTAAGACAAAACTTAATCTTTATTCCTATATAGAAGTAAGGTATAGCTTTCTTTGGGTGGATTGCTTCCCCTTGGGTAAATCTATACCACTGATAATCTGATGAAACATAGTCTTAGGCCTCATTTGTTTTCACAACTCCTCTTAACTCATCTCATCTAATCATTACAACTTTTCCAAACTTTCACACAAAATAAAATAAACAATTTAACATTTTCAAATCTCAAAACAAAAATAATATTAAAAAAAATATATTCTAATAATATTTTATTCAACTTTTAATTTTAATCTCAACTCATCTCATCTCATCTCATCTGCAAAAACAAACGAGGCCTTATTGTTATGAACTAGTATTATATGTGAATGAAAAATGGGGAATCAGTGCATCATTTATTATTACATTATGAAGTAGCTAGGTTTCTGTGGGATGACATCTTCAACCAAACTGGAGTGGCATGGGTAGTCTAGAAGGGTGGTGGGTTTTTTGGGTTTTGGGGAGGTCTTCTGGGTAGCCCCCATATTGCCATTGTGTGGAGAATGATTTCTCTCTGTCTTATGTGGTGTATTTGGATGTAGAGAAATGATTGGTGGTTTGATGATTGGGAGTATTCCTTGGACGAGCTTAAGAGACTTTTCTTTACCACTCTGTTTTCATGGGTTATTGTAATTGATTTTAATGGGGCTAGTTTTCATAATTTCCTTGTATCCATTACACCTATAAAAAAAAAAAAAAATCCTTGTATCCATTATTAGTTCTTAGCCTGTAGATAAGTTTTCTTTTTGTATGCCTCCTGTGTACGTGGACTATGCCTACTTTTTTATCAAATAAAATATTATTTTACCTATCAAAAGTGTTAAGAATATGATATAAATAATAAAATCTACCTCTTCCTATTAGTTTAAGCTTTTGGGACAAGTGGTGATTTCACATGGTATCAGAGCAGAGATATTGAGTTCGAACTTTGACTCTACACTTCATCCAATTTAATTAAATATTCCACATGCGTTGGGCTTACTCATCGAGGGAGAGATTGGCCCACAATGAGGGGGAGTGCTAAGAATATGATGTAAATAATAAAATTTATTTATTACCATCAGTTTAAGCTTTTGACAAGTAGTGATTTCACAAAAAGAAAAAAGTTTATCCATGTGGTTGCACTGTGCAGTTAGGACTCACTCTTTTGAAGGATTTTGGTTTTGGTTTTTTTTTTTTGATTGGCGCCGGGTGTCCAAGAACAATATCCCGACCAATTACTTCTTTGGTGGGTGTCTTTGGGATTTTAGAAATGGTCTACTTTGTCTTGTAGGAATAATCATATAATTTCCTAAAATGTCTAAGACCTACCCTAGAAATGTAGATAGAGATGCTGCATAAAATTAACAAATTTTGGTCTCTAGGAAGGTAGCTCAGAGATCAATTTTTTAAATATTTAAATAGGGCTGCTTGTAGTTTTAGCCTAGCACTTGGATCTTTGAGAGGGTGCAACGTACTGAACTTGTATTCCTCAACCCTTAAGAATTTAAATTCACGTTGAAGTATTTTTTCAGTGGAGATTTCTGGTCAAAACAAATGTAACCTTATTCACAATGTAGACCTTTCATTTTACTTAGAACTCTGTTATAGATATCTGTGTATGAAGAAAGGTATGCTAAATTACGTATCTGGATATATTTCTAATTTCCTATCGCATTTTGCAGATTTTGGTTGAGACGGGCCATATGGGAAGACAAGCTAGTGGTGCTGTTACAGTAACTGATGGAGAAACTGTATGTTCTCCTTTGCTAATAATTTAATTGGAGTTTTATTAAGATTTTCACATTTTAGATTAAATTTTACTGCTAAAATAAATTCTTTGTTGTTTTTTCTGGTTACAATGAAGTGTAGTTTCGGATTGTAAGGCAGTTGGAACTGCTTTACTTTGGCTGTACTTAAGAAGCTGAGGAAAATTATTCTAATGTGGATCTGGAATGAAGAAGGCTGAATCAAAATTGCTAAGATAAAAGACAAAATGAATCAATGACAATATCATGGCAGAGCCTTATCTCCTTCGCATATAAGCAGTGGTTCACTGTGTTGCAAGCTCAAAACGGAAATTACTTGACCAAGTTGTACTACGTAAGGATTTAGCTATTAATATATGATATCAGATAGAGGGAACATGCATTACTAGGGCTGATCACCACGCCCTATGGGCAGATATCGACATTAGCCATCGGCACATATCCACCCCTAAGCAGAGGTTGGCATCCAATGGGGCCCAACACCGGTCATATCCCTAGTGGACAGGCATTTTGCTGGATCCTGTCCATGAAACCTTGAGCTACATTGATTTTGGAAAAAAAAACAAAAAAACTAAAGCAACACCTAATAGAGGAAAAATTCATGCCTACTTACCTTGTTTGGCTACCAAGAAATCAAGAGACTATTATAAAGGGAAATGGACTATGGCATTGTGGTGTGTCAGCTATGGTGAAGAAAGGAAAAGGTTTCAAAGAGTTAGGGAGACCTGATGGTTCATGGGTGACAGCGTGGTGGTGCATTGGTGATGACATGGTGGTGTGGCTGAGAATGTCGTACCTGAGTACTTGGTTTCCATTTTTGGATCTTTCACCTTAGTAATGGGGCATATTTTATGCTAGGAGTTTCAGGACTTTAGAAGCCCCAAATCAGGACTGTCATGACCTCCCACTATATGTAGGAACTTGTGCCTTACCTGAAATCAGAATACGGAAGTTTCTATGAAGCTTGAATCTTCTGCCACTGGCCCACTCCTAAAATCTAGGTTCAGAAGGTTTTCCTCTATATAAACAGTAGTTTTGCTTTTAAAAAATGAACCCTATTCTCCCCAATGCCTGCTGCGCCTCTTAGTCATACTTCCTCTCAACCTTTTCATCAAGAATTCAAGGGGAAGACACTGGAAGTCTCCTCCAGTTCTGCCACAGCCATAGGTGAGCAAAAACTTTTGAGTTCAATCTTTTCCCCATAAAAAATCCAAAGAAGAGGAAAAGAAGTCGGAGATTTTCCCCGTGATGCCTCTAAGTCTCCTAGATTCGAAATCCTAGGCTGCAACTTCTTTTTCCTCTTGCTGCCACCACTACTTGGTATGGAAAAGTAGGTTTCTTCTATTTTGAGTGAAACAGCCATTGTTTTGTTCCAGCAGCCAGAACAGAAATTTAACCCTATGTCTTCTACTCCTTTTACACTCAAACAACACATATTTCAAGTCTTAAATGGTTCCTAGATGCTGTTCACCTTTTTGCAGCCTTCAAACTGAATTCAAAGTAAGTTTCATTGAGTACTTTCCCTATATTTCGAATTTTCTATCTATAGTGAATCCAAATTTTCCCTCATTGTTTCTATATGACAATACACTGAATTTTAAGACTATAAAGGGCAAGGAACTGAGCTTTTATCAGAGAAACCAAAGTGGGATTCTGCCACTTGACTTTCTCCGTAGTAGACAGGTATTTAAGTCTAGGTAAGAACTTGTTCTGGCTTTGTTATGATTTGTAAGTATTATCCTATGATGTGTGCTTGGGCTATGCCTATTCTATTAATACAATTGTTTACTTATAAAAAAAAAGTATTATCCTATGATAGACATATGAAAGATTGATCATTGGAAGCAAGGCTTAACATTTAATAAATATCATGCTTGCTTTTGAAGTGAAAAAGAAATTGATTTCTCTATGACTTTGTTTCAACAATATAATTTATAAGATGACCATATTATCCAACATGATTATGCATAAATTATGCCTTAGCTTCGAGACTGGAATTGATTTGTGAAGAGTAATAAGACTACAGCTTAGTGCATCACTATGACAGCCTTAAAGGGCTTTTGTTTAGACCTCCCCAAACAAATATTTTAAGCTTATAAGGTTGTATGTTTACCCCCAATGACTCAAAAGTTTTGTAAGTGTCAAGGCATATCATGGAGTTACAGCAAGCAAAACTGCACAAAAACAAGGGTAATTACACAACCCGCATGCACCCGTAAACACTTAGTAAGTTTGAGGCCCTAAAAGCTTGCTTTTGGGACCTAGACCAGACCTGACTAGGGTGCGTTAGAGTGTCTAAAAGACCTTTGAGCTAGCTGTAACAGTTCCATCCACAATGGAGTGCTAAAGCCACAGCATAATGGCATACACATGCTAGAAATCCTGCATTTGGCATGTAGTATTATTTGGCCAAGAGGCTGAATGAACAGATAATTGCTGCAAGCATCTTTGAGAGTAACATAAGCTTTAAGAGTGCTTTTAAGGATCCTAAACATCCATTGAAGATAGGCCTATTTGAGTATCGCTATTAACATGATGGCATAATATGGTTAACCATGAAAAGCGTGTATAGTACATGTGCACATTTAGATGCAACTACCGTACTATTGGATTAGCTGCCAAAGGTATCTATCCTTAGATTCTAATTTATACATTCTTTAAAATTAGAATGCATAAATAATTTAAATAATTAGATCAATTCTAAATTAAAAGAAATTAATTCATAAAATTACCTTTGTAGTCAATTTTAGTTATGTTCTACTGGACATATAGGACAAATGTCCCAATACCAAGTCTTTTTTATATGGCTTTTTTATTTTTCAATTTAGTTATGTCCTGTCTTCTGCCAAATATCTGATGTATTCATTATATTTCTTGATTGATTAAACAGTTTAAGATCACTCCTGTTTATAAATTAAAAATAGAATATGATAAAGGTAGTAATCATAGATATATTTCCAATTGGTTTTTTTTTTTTTATAAATGGAGCCTGCATTCCTCTTCAGACGTATCCTCAACAACCCAGTGGTTGTTCGGTCTCCGCTTTTGGGGGTGGGAGTGCTTGGTCGTTGGGGTAAACAGAAGATAATTCTTAATAAGAATAGAACAGTGACGATATGTCCTGTGAAGAACTAACAGATTCATATTTTTTCATGCAGATTGTGCACACATCTGTTTGTTTGGCCGATGTTCCAAGTGAGCCCTCAGACTTTTTTCCTCTATATGTTAATTATCAAGAGCGTTTTTCAGCCGCAGGTCGGACTAGGTGTGTCTTGAACCTTTTATTCCACATTTCAATTATTATTTTACTTGTTTCATGAAGTAAGAGTCTTTTTATATCTTGCGTCTCCTTTTTTCTCAGTGGTGGGTTTTTCAAACGAGAAGGGAGGGCAAAAGATCACGAGGTACTAGCCCTTGACTTTTGAGTAAGAAGAATCATTTATCCCAGCTGGCAGCTAAAGCTGTCTTTATAAAATATGGACATTCCACCTGAGATTTCAATAGGGTGTGACTATTATTTGAATATTGGTTGTTTCGAGCTTTTCATGGTGCACTTGGTCTTAAATGTTTTTGTCTCTGGTTTTGATCGGCGATGCTGTACACCCTTATCGGTGACAAATGATCTTGCACTCTCACACCCTTATTAATATATAAGAAGAGCCCAAGATTTATTAGCCGGTGTTATATTTGCAAAATTGGGCTGATCAGTTGACTATTTGTTGTTTTATAAGTAAAATAACATTTTATTGAGAGAAGTAAATAGGCATAGCTCAAGTACACAAGAGGTATACAAACAACATACACCTAGTTACATAAAAAGGAGGTAGAAAGAGATACAAGAAAGTCATTAAAGGAAGCTCCATTAAGTACACAATAGGATGCCCACAGAAATAAAGTATGGAAGAAAAAGCTTCTTAGCTCATATGGAGAACACTCCTTATCTTCAAAGTTTCGACCATTCTTTTCAATCCATAAACACCACATGATACATAGAGGAATCATCCTACATACATCCTTAATATGTGAATTGGCCCTACATCTTTGCTAACATGCAAACAAATCAAACCCGCTTGGGCATTACCCAAGCAATGCCCGCTCTATAAAAGATCTCCACCCATAACAGTCTTGTCACCTCACAGTGAAGTAAAAGATGATCCATTGATTCCCACTGTTCTTACACATATAACACCAATCAATTACGATGAGACACCTCTTTCTCAAATTATCCAACGTCAAAACTTTTTTCCAAAGAGATTTTGTCCAGCCAAAGAAGGTAATGTTAGGTGGCGCCTTACTTTTCCAAATAGGCTTCCAAGGGAACGAAGTATGATTTTGGATTGAAAAAACCTTATACAATGACCGTAAAGAAAACTTCCTACTCCTCAGCTTCATCCTGACGCCCCCAACCCCTCGCTTGGGATTTGGTGGAGATCGAAGTATCGGAACATGCAACGCTGGGTTACTTCCTGTACATGACAGATAATATGCAATGCATGTAGCATGCTTCTAGTAATATGCAATAATGGCAGCGGAATAAGTGATTCCATAAAATATTGTACCACATAATAAACTAATATACCAATTTTATAAATAACTTTTTGATAGTTAATAAGAAATTTTATTCCAAGTAAATAGGCATAGCCCAAGTACACAGGATGTATACAAATGAGTACAACTAAATACAAGCTAAAAAAAAAGTACTAAAATAAAACATTACAAATATTCCCATCTCTTACAAGATTCTTCACCCAAAAACTTAAAGTGATAAAGAAAAAACCCCTAAACTCCCCCATAGAACGTTCACAATCTTCAAAACACCTCCCATTTCTTTCTAGCCATAAGCACCAAAACAAACATAAGGGAATCATCCTCCACACTGCTGCACTGCCTCTACATCCCATTGAATCTTGCCAGCAAGCCAAAAAAATCCACCACATGCATAGGCATCACCCAAGCAATGCCTACTGTTACAGTAAATCTGGAGTTGTTTGTTTGCAACCACAACAGGCTATCCTCTCTATTCTGATTAATTTTCATATCATATAGGTTGCGTCCGGGCAGTAAGGTATTCTCAGGTATTTTGTGAATAGTAGCGAAAGAGTAATGATAGAATATTAAATAGTAGTGAAAAGTATGTAAAAAGTAATAATAAAATAATAAATAGTAGTAAAATACCTGAGGTATTCTTAGTACCCAAACTAGGCCATAATCTTCCCAAAAAATCAGATACCTCACCCACTTCCCAGTCTTGCACATCTCTGTTGAAATCCACATTCCACTAAAGCATGTTATTAGAAATCTTATAAGACTTAGCCACTGCAGCCCCTTTATCTCTAGCAATCCTAAATAAATTAGGATAAATGTACTTAAGAGCTGAATCCCTGCACCACGTATCATGCCAAAAATAAATATTTGCCCCATCCCCCCACTTTAAATTTTATGTTTTTAACAAAATCCCCCATACTAACCGGATGGACTTCCACAAGCCCACCCCATACACCCCTTTAACTTCATTTGTGCACCAGCTCCCTTACATCCTCCCATATTTAATATCTACAATTTGTCTCCATAATGCATTACTCTCAAAATGGTACCTCCAAAGCCATTTCCCAAGTAGAGCTTTATTGAAAAGTTTTAAATTTCTCACACCCAAACCTCCACATGAAACCGGTTGACAAACCTTGTTCCAACTCACCAAATTAAATTTTCTTTCCTCCCCATTACCATCCCATAATAAATAACCTAAAAGCAAACCTTGTTCAACATCCATCAAGTAGGCATAAACCGAATCATGAAGCATAGTAATGGAGTATCAAACTCCTTAATACACACCAGCATATCATATATTTTCTTCAAATACCAATAACATAAAAAGAAATCATCAATTCATTTCTCTAATTTCTGCTATCAGAAGCAGAATAATCTCCAAGAAAATCATGGCTAGCTCCATTCTCTTTTCTGGATCAAGCTCATCCTCAATCAACTTCTTCAGTTGGCTTTGTTCATCATCCTGACTAGCTACTTTCGGCCCTGCTAAAATTTCTACCATTCCTGTGGGAATGGTAGTTGGGACTATCAAGGTGATATTCATTGAAATCTCAGTAAGTTATACAATAAACCTGCACATAAATAAAATAAACATGACTAATCATAAACATGAGCATATATGTATGAACGTGAACTTGATATGCAAAAACTATATTTTTCTCCCATCCAGATTCCTCATCATCTTATAGAAAACATCATAACAAACTTTTCTTTTCATAAAACTTTATACCATACTTCTTTCATAAGACACCATGTGTCATCATACTTGTGGTACCTTATGGTTCCCCCATTAAGACCATGTGTACCTACTAGTTTCCGCACCACAATAGGTTTTGCCTGTTTGGGGTTACGTCTTGAGAGAGGCTTCACATAAACGTCCTTCACCATGAGCATTCTTGCGCACCCACCAGCTGAAGTGTTCTTACCTTCGCTTTAGGGCCTCATGATCCCATTTGAAGTTGTTGACTGTTCTTCATAAACCCATGGGATTCCACTTCATTTTTAATCACTCAAAAGTGGACAAAGGAGTTCCACTAGGATAATCCCCTATCCATTGAGTATGTACTTCATGGCATAATCCCCCATGCAAGGAGGAGTCCCATGCCTCGTGACATGTATTCATGACATAATGTACTTCATGGCATATGTATGACAGTTACTCATGACATAATGTATAAGAATTCATTTTTTTTTTGATAAGTAATAAATTATTTCATTGATAAGAAGATAGGCATAGCCTAGGTACACTGGAAGTATATATGTGAATACACACCTATTTAAGAACTAGAAATAGTTACTAGGAAATCATGGAAGCTAAGGCCATTCAAATCTAGAGCAATGACCCACAAAAACAAAGTCTCCTAGAAAAAACTCCTAAACTCTTACAAGGAGCGCTCATGATCCTCAAAAAGCCTCTCATTTCTTTCACACCAAATACACCGAAAAATACATATGGGAGCCATCTTCCACATAGTCGCGATCTATGGTGTCCCAATGATCCCTTTCCAGCTTGCTAACAATTTCACCACCCTACCCGACATTACCCAAGCTATTCCCATTCTGCTGAAGAAGTAATTCCAAATATCTCAAATAAAATCACAATGTAAAAGTAGATGGTTTGCCATTTCACCACTATTTCTGCACAGACAACACCAATCCGTGATTATAAGGCCACGTCGTCTGAGATTATCTATGATCATAATCTTCCCTAAAGCTGCTGTCCAGACAAAGAATGCGGCCTTGGTTGGTGCTTTACTCCATATGTTCTTCCAAGGGAAATTGTGCCTTTGTTGCATAGTAATAGAGTCATAGAAGGAGCGTATCAAGAACTTCCCTTTCCTTAGAGGGTCTCCATTCCAGCGAATCTTCAGTTGTGGCCGCAATAAGAGTGCTGTACAGCAAGTTCAGAAACTCCACCAAAACAGTCATTTCCCAATCATGTGCATCTCGAGTAAGGCTAATATTCCACTCCTGTGAACCTTGATTGATTACCCGCAAATCAACCACCATAGCTTCCTTCTCCCTTGCAATACTGAAAAATCGTGGGATAAACATCCTTCAAGGTCGTGTCTCCCACCCACACCCGGCGGGGCGGGGGGGGGGGGGGGGGGGATGACAAAATCAAGCTATGGTGAATCTCAAAGATTAAGGTGATCCTACCTGCTTTCAACAAGTACATTCTCTTCCAACTAGCCAATCTATGTTCATTCTTCTCAATCATTGTATCCCAAATCGATTTAGCCCTTGATGCTGCCCCCAACGGAAGAGCAAGGTAAATCATGGGAAGAGAGAAAACCTCACATCCTAGAATGTTAGCCAACTGCACTAGCACCAACTTTGATTTGTAAAAGTTCACTTTTAGACCTAATGTTGCTTCAAAATAAAGTAAGAGAGCCCTCAATGCCCGCATCTGGTTTTGTTCTGCCTCACAAAAAATCAATGTAGCATCTGCAAACAATTAGTGAGAATTGTTAAGAATACTCCTATTGGGTCACCCATCGAGAATGCAGCCACAACCACTATTAACCAAGGCTGAGATCATTCTGCTAAGCGTCTCTAGAATAATGACAAACAGGAGTGTGGACAAAGGATCCCCTTGTCTTAGGCCTAGCGAGTTGTTAAAGAAGCCAACTAGACTGCCATTTACCAACACTGAAAACTTCACTGTTGAGATGCACCATCTGATTCACGAGCACCATCTCTCCCCAAATCGACACCTCCCAAGCAAGTGAATTAAAAATTTCCAATTCACATGATCATAAGCCCTTTACATATCCAACTTATTACATAAGATTCCCTTAACGCCAGATTTTAATCTCCTGTTTAGGCATTCACTGGCGATGAGAACTGAGTCCAGAATTTGCCTACCCCTTACAAATGCATTTTGGGATTTCGAAATGATCTTTCCCAACACCTCCCCCAAGCAATTTGCAACCACCTTGTATATGATCTAATACACCTTATTCACTAGACTAATGGGTCGATAATCTTTCACTTCCATTGCCCCAATCTTCTTAGGAATAAGTGCAATAAATGTGACATTTAGGCTTTTCTCAAATTTTCCAACCAAAAAAAATTTCTGAAACACCTTAATTAAATCCTCCTTCACCATGTCCCAACATGTTTGGAAAAATCTCATAGAGAATCCATCAGGACCAGGTGCTTTATCTTTAACCATTTTCCTCACCACGCCATGAATCTCCATCCCCTCAAAGGG
The DNA here is from genome assembly GCA_961763995.1 of Juglans cinerea. Taxonomy (NCBI): domain Eukaryota; kingdom Viridiplantae; phylum Streptophyta; class Magnoliopsida; order Fagales; family Juglandaceae; genus Juglans; species Juglans cinerea. The sequence goes on along the minus strand of CAUIVZ010000008.1, from coordinate 11,401,700 downwards.
TCTCTCCAACCAAGAAACATTCTGCGACTGTGTGGACTCAAAGGTTAGTCCATTGAGCTTTGGCCGCCATCCCACCTGTTTAGTAAGTGTTTGAAAAAATCAGCAACATGCTCTCGAATCACAGGGGCCTTCGTACAAGCCACACCATCTATATTCATCACGTCAATGGCATTTTCTTTGAGAGTTGGCCATTCTATGAAAGAACTTCGTACTTTGATTTCCTTTTTTTAACCACAATGCTCTTGATTTTTTATGCCAAGAGATCTCCTCCAATAAGATAACCCTCTCTAATTTTGACACTAACCCTGCCTTCTGAGATAACTCTTCCAAGGTAAGGACCCGACCCTCCTGTATCCTTTCTAGCTCCTATATCTCCTCCAATGTAGACTTCTTACGGTCCCCTTTATCACAAAGGATTGAACATTCCAAAGTTTTAGATCTTGTTTCAAAACTTTCAGCTTACCTACAAAAATGAAACTTGTAGTGCCATGAATCTGATATGAGGACCACCATTGCCTAACCCTATCCACAAAGCCTTCAATTTTCAGCCACATATTTTCGAATTTAAAATACTGACGCTCTCCTTGAATACCACCACAATCTAGCAAGATAGGAAAGTAATCCGAACAAAGGTGAGGCAACCTCTCCGACGAGACTAAAATTCCATCATTGCAGGTCGCAACCTACTCTCTCCTGACCGTTCACAAGGGAACCTTGTAACATTAAAGTCACAACCTATGCACCATGGTATGTCCCACCAACTTTATTTTTTATTTTTTTTATTTTTATGATGGGGGAACCACCGCACGGCAGAGTCCTTAGGACTCACCCATGGAACCTAAAACCCTTGGGGAGACTAGCACAACAACCCACCGCCATGGCCTCCTGCTTAGATCGCAGTTTGATCCCAGGGTGAATCAAACTTGTGACATGGGGCACATTCACACAAGTTTGCCCTTACCACTTGAGCTACCAACGGGTGGGTTACCAGCAACTATGAACTCCTGCTATTTCTTCCTATAGAAGTCTTTTATTGCTATCTAAGTTCGGCCCATTAATACTACCAAACGCCCACAAAAAATTGTCTTCCACATTCTTAAAAGAACATGCCACTGTGTACTGCCCAATGAATTCCTCTATTTTCTCTACCACCCTTCTATCCCATATAACTAATATACCTCTTGAAGCCCCATTAGATGCTAAATAAGCCCAATCCACATATGTACAGCTCCATAAATTTCACACGATTCTTTTTGTAATATATTTCAGCTTAGTTTCTTGCAAACACACAATGCTCGCCGTCCACTCACGAAACAAGTTTTTTATCCAAACACACGATGTTTGCCTTACACACACAATGTTTGTCTTCCACTCACGAAGCAAGTTAAGCCCTCAGACATTCTAAGAAATAATTTTGGGCTTCATAAAGATGATGCTATCCCCTTCCCTTTGAATCTTTCTTTGCTTGAGCCACCCTCATAGTTCAGAGACAAAGTTAATCTCTTGAGCTCCCTTTGTTTTTTAGAGCCTGATTTCTTTTGCTGAACATGTCCAACTTCAATGGTTGTAAGCAAAGCCATGAATTATTCCTCAAAACCCTCGCATTCTATTCCCACATAGTATTGGATTTCCTTCACCTCGTGAAAAATCCAATTGGAGACACTTACTAACCTGGCAGAAGACAGTTGAGGGGTACGAGCTCCCTAACCATGTCTATCTCATCCTTTAGTGTCCACTGTGACTTCAATGCAACCCCATCTCTTCCTCAGCACAGTTGAACCTACCATCCAATTCAGAGGGGTCGATTATAGGCACTAAGCATCTAAGATGGCTCCACTGTGACTTCATATGTACTCCCAGCCTTTGCAAACAAAACACGGGCCACGTCAAGATGCTACGCAACCTTCGCTGGAGAGGAAACCACCTGGATCTCAAGTGAGGACTCTCCCTGTTGGCCTTGTTTGTCCTTGTTGGGCCTGGGATCCTGGCATCAACGAGATCCAATTCTGGTACTATTGCCATCAACTCCCCCTATATCAACTCCGTTATTTGGGCCACCATTGAAGGTTCCGCGACCAGGGTCATGTCTGTCGGGACCTATTCCGGCAAGGACAGCTGAGTCTCGTTGGTGGAAGGCCTAGCCACGTCCCCTCCTCTAATGCTCCACATGGGCTGAATACCAACATTAGCCTGCCCTCTGTTAGGCCCCACAGGCTGAAGCCCAAATGATTGGCCCACAATATAACCTTCCATTCCACTCTCTTTCAACGACCCTACAGACCGAGGCCTAGGGGTGTAACCGGTCCGGTCCGGTCCGATTTTGGATAAAATCTAGGACCGAACCGGTATGTACCGATTTTGTATTTTTCAAAACCGATTACGCACCGGTTACCCTCCTAAACCGGTACTTCCGGTTTCCGGTCCGGTCCGGTCCGGTCCGGTTTTCCGGTTTTTTTAAAATGTAAATTTCACAATTTGTCATTAAAAATTTGTTTATAAAAAAAAAAAATTGTTTTAAAAAAAATTGATTTATACTTTTATTAATATATTAGACTATATAATAGTATTAATATTAGACTATTGGTATAGTTATAAGTTATATATTAGTATTAGTTATAAACTTTTAGTGATTTAGTATTAACATTTTATGTAATAATTTATAAATTATAATAAGAAATTATTTCATATATGAATATATATGTTATATATAAAATTTTACATAAAAATTTATAATTGTACATTATATATCAAACTTATATATATTAATATTTAATATATATAAAATATTTTGTATAAAACTTATATATAAAAATATTATTTTTTATTTTTTTTAATCAACCGGTCCGGTTCGGTCCGGTCCAAAAAATCCCGGAACCGGACCGGAACCGGCCGGTTTTTACATTTTAAAAACCGGTTCCGGACCGGACCGGTTCAAAACCGGTAAAACCGGTCCGGTTCGGTCCGGTCCGGTCCGGTTTTCCGGTTTGAGTTTACACCCCTACCGTGGCCTAGAGGATTGTCCAGGTCCATTGAGTCCTTATTAAGTCCCACGGGTTGAAACCCAGAGTGACGGCCCACATCCATATTCTTATTAGGCTCAATATAACTTCTAACTGCATAGCCCAAGCCCATAGCCTTATCCTCCTCAACGCAGCGTATTAGAGCATCCAATTTTTCTTGTAGAGCTATCAGTTGGGATTTCATGTCCTTCAAGGTACTGTGCGCATCATCGCGCCTGCCAGAGTGAGAACGGGCTTGCCACCACAACCCTTTCAGTGTGCACGTACTGTACCAGTGGTTTGAAGGGCTATTTCAGTCCCCTGACCGTGAATGTGTCGCACGGTGGGTTGCTGTTGGGTTGTACCACCGCCGGCCACTCCATGCATATATTGCTCTCGGGATTGCACCAACACTGCCGTCTGCACCAGGGCCTCCCTGTACAACCTACTTTGTGTTTAGGTCCCCACCCCCAACGATGTTTGTGATACTCCACTAGTGTTACGAAACCCCCCCCCCCGCTTCCTCAACGTAAAATTTCGTCTTTCCACCCCACCGTACTCTACTATCGCCATGAATCGGCCATTAGCGTTTGAGCACCTTTGTGCAATAAACTTGTAGCACCCTCTCTTGATGTAGTATAAAAATCCTTCGTTCCCCCCTTTCAAACACTCCTCTTAATGCTTTTGCAAACCATTGCACCAATACCATTCCAAGTCTCAATTCCTTCTCTATCTTCCAACTTCTCTTTGTTATGAGCAAGGAACTTCCATCCTTTATCAAAACAAATGCTTTCGATTCTATAACTAATTTTTTTTATGAACCCCATCCTTCTCTATGTCCCCTACAACTCACTGCTCAACCGTGATCTCACCGCTAAATCCCACCAGAACTCAACGTTGAATCCCGATTTGGTTTATTAATGGCTAATAAACTAAAGGGTCACCTCACATGATGACACTTATTAAGTTCTAGCATACATTGCTACTTGCAAAATACATGCGTCAACTTCACGTCATACAGGAATGCACCATCATAATTCAACATTCTAAAGGTTTTAAAAAAGTAGAAACTTCATATTTAATATGCTATTTTCGTATCGAAGACTAAGGCCTTGTTTGTTTTCGCATATAAGATGAGATGAGTTGAGATAAAAGTTGAAAGTTGAATAAAATATTGTTAGAATATATTTTTTTAATATTATTTTTGTTTTGGGATTTGAAAAAGTTGATTTATTTATTTATTTTGTGTGTAAATTTGGGAAAGTTGTAATGATTAAATGAGATGAGATGAGATGAAAATGGTTGTAAAAACAAACGAGGCCTGAGTTTAATGTTTAAGTTTCTCTAAGAGGTTTTTGCACTAAATTTTTATGATGCAATTCGGGGTTGTCGTTTCTATGTTTTGAATTGATGTCTGGTTTGAAGATCAGCTTGGCTAAATCTGAGTTGGTTCCCGTTGGTTCATAGATAATGTTTATGGCTCAGCTACCATCCTTGGGTGTGGGGTCACTTCATTGCTTATGATGTACTTAGGTCTCCCTTTGGGAGCTTTTTTTTGGCCAAGATTTGTGGATACATTATTGAGTAGATGGAGTGATGCTTGGCAAGATGGTAGATATTTATTTGTCCGAGGAGGGAAGGATCACTTTGATTAAGAGCAGTTTGTTGAATTTGCCCACTTGTTAATGTTGCTCTTCCTCTTCCAGTAGGCATTCAAAGGCTTATATGTGGAAGGGTGTTTTGAGGGTTGGGGAGGGTTTCCCCTCCTCCCTTTTCGTGGGTATCAAAGGGAGAGGATCTCCCCCCTAGTGGGTGCTGCAAAAGGGTGATTTTTTTGTATTATTTGGTTTTTGAATTCTTTTTAGAGGGTGGGGAGTCTTCTCTTTTTGTATTGAATATGTGATTAGGCATGGGTCTATGATTAGATTGTAGTATGATTTATGATTCGTGGATAAGCCTTTGAAGAAAATTTTCCTAACATTATTTTGAATTCTGTAGTAGAACTCTTGCAAATATCTGAGAATTGATCTCATTGGAATGTCACTTTTATTATTGTTGCACATAGTTTCAAGATGAGGATGACTTCTTCGTTCTTTAAGTGTCTATACTCCTTTATGCCAAGAGGAATGATTGGATGCTAGATTTTTCTTGAAAATTTCAGTACTTTTTAGAAAACTTTTAAAGATGAGGTTAGAGATTTTTTTTTTGAAAATGGTTGAACCCATTGAAAATATAATTAGACAAAGAAAGTTTTTATTGGGATTTGAAAAAATAGTGGGGCCCATTGAAAATGTAACACCTTGAGCTTTTGAGGTTCCTAATCTAGGAAAGTTAGGGTTTACACTATAATTAGGGTTTTTATATTTAGAGAGTGAATTAGGGTTAGATTTAAAATTAGGCCTTTGAGCCCGTGTTCATTCCTTGAGGATAATTATTGGGGACCTAGAATTAGACCCTCGGATTATGGAGGATTAGTTTTATGAAAAAATCCCACCAAGCTCATTATGCCCAAGCCCACTAGGCCCAAACTCACTAGGCCCATAAACGTTGCCTTGTACTTCTAGTTGCATGCACAAGTCTAGTCCTACTCCAACTACAATGCCCCAAGGTAGCCACAAGTCTAAATCAACCCCTACTACAAGTCACCTATTCCTACTCCAACCACAACTCCTAAGGCAACCCCCAATTCCTATGGTAACTAGGACTCCAAATCACATTTAAACATTCCACTAAACCCACAATACTAGGACTGCCACATAAGACTGTTGATCCAGGCTGGATTCTTTTCCGGCGGCCGAAAATCGCATCATTCAACTGGCCCTACAAAATTCCTCACAGGAAACACCCCGTCCTTCTGCTTAAGCAGTTTATTCTTTCTCTAGATCTCTCTCTTATCTTTTGTCTATAATATCCTGGAATTTGTTGTTCCACAGAAAAAAAGGAATGATAGTTCCTAACATGGCGACCATCATTGCTTCTTTAGAGAGGTCTCTTCAGAATTGTTCACTCAACAACCAAACAAGAATTGGTACTTTAGGCATAGAAGCGTCTTCGTCAAGCTCAGAAGAGACACTGGATAATCATCTCCCTTACTCCGTCACCGCCTTAGAGCTCAACTCCCATATGTCCCTCCCTTACCAGTTACCACTAGGAACAATGCTTTCATTTAAAGGTATGTTATAAATGAACACCCCTTTTACTTTTAGTCCCTTTCCTTATGGCTTTAATTATTGCAAGACTAGGGCAGATCTTGGCATCTTGCTCCTCCCTTTTGTATCGTTCCTTTTCTTCCCGTACTCATGCTTAGAATGATTGATAATGGGGCTTGTTTTTCTTCTTTCTACAATTTCAATGGACAAAAGTGGAAGTTCTTTTTTATTTGTTCCATGATTTAACTTATTGTTGTTTTGGTTTACCAAAATCTGAGTACAGCCCGGGTACTCGGATTCCAGGTTTCAAAAACCCAGATTATTCTGGTTATCGGCCTGTGCCCTAACCCGGGTTAATTTGGGCCGGTACCCAGATTGGATTTGAAACCCAGGTCCGGACCCAGATGAACAGTCTTACTACCACACTCCTTGGACTCTACACCCTTCAAACTCTATTTATAGACCTATATGAGAACCTACCTATCATCACATGAGCCCCAAGTATGCCCTCCTCCAAAACCACGAAATTCCCCCCATATTTTGTCAAAACCAAAATCCCTAATCCTCATATCCCTTGCTACGATGCTCACACCCTAAGCAACAAGATTAAGACCCAAATCACTTAGTCTAGCCTTGTACTCCAACCCAAAGGAAGGCCACCAAATCAAGAAGGCCACAAAATCAGCAAATCAAATAAGCAAATTTCTAGGTTAGAAAACAGGTTACGGAAATATTTAAAATCTGAAATAATATGTTATTTCAGATTTTATTTAAAATAGAATTTCCTAATTTATCTCCTGGAAATCCGACACCCCCCCCCTAAAGTTGGAGCGTAGATATCTATCATGGCCAACTTGTTTACAAAGAGCTCAAAACTAGGTCTGAAAAGTCCTTTGGTGAAGGTATCGGCTGTTTGTTTAGTAGGAACAAAAGGCATGCAAACAGCGCTACTATCAATCTTCTCCCTTATGAAGTGTCTGTCAATCTCTACATGCTTAGTGCGATTATGTTGTACTGGATTTTGAGCAATACTTATGGCAGCTTTGTTGTCACAATACAACTTCATTGGCATGTTCATCGGCATCCGTAGCTCTTCCAAGAATTCTCTTCAGCCATAGCATCTCACAAACTCCGTTAGCCATAGCCCTATATTTTGCCTCGGCACTGCTCCTTGCAACCACATTTTGTTTCTTGCTTCGCCTTGTGACCATATTTCCCTAGACATAAGTATAGTACCCTGATGTGGATCTCCTGTCAATAACTGAGCCTGCCCAATCTGCATCAATGTATGCCTTTATGTTCTGCTGTGTGGTTTTCTGGAAGAGTAAACCTTTGCCTGGTGTACTTTTCAAGTATTAGAGAATCCGATAACTGCTTCAAGATGTTTCTCGTAGGGTGAGTGCATAACTGACTTACCAAACTCATAGCAAAAGCAATATCGGGCCGTGTATGTGATGAGTAAATTAACTTTCCCACCAACTTTTGGTACCGAGTTGTATTCACTAGATCACCTTCCTTGTCATCTCCAAGTTTTTGATTTGGATCAATTGGAGTGTTTGTTGGCCTACAATCGCTCATTCCAGTTTCCTTAAGGAGGTCAAGGACATACTTTTGTTGGGAGACAACAATCCCTTTCTTCTACCTAGCAACCTCCATTCCAAGGAAATACCTCCGAGATCCTTAGTCCTTTATCTCAAATGTTGATGAGAGGGAAGTCTTCAATTGGTTCATCTCAAGTACATCATCTCCAGTAGGGCTGTAAATGAACCAATCTGTTTGATAGCCCGCTCGGTACTCGCTTAGTTAAATTTGAATCGAACTCGACTCGTGAAAGCAGATACTCGCTCGATTTGTAAATGACATATACCCGACAAAACTCGATTCGACTTGGCTAAGGTTCGTTAAGGCCCGCTCGTTTATGCTCGAGTTGACTCATTAATTTGACTCGATTAAAACTTATTCATATATTGATAAATATATACATACCACTTTTATAATTAAATATATAATATGTAATCTAATTACTTATGTCTATATAGTGAATATACTTCATAGGTATATTTTATAATTTGTATAATAATTAGTCAATAAAATTTAATAATTTCATATATTAGTATGTGAGAACCATATATAAAATAGATATATGCTATCATATTGAGTGTATGTATTAATAATTTATGTAGGCATATAATATATTGATATTTTGGATAAATATCAACTAGTTAGATATTAATTATTTATAATTTTTTTAAAATTTTATAATTCAATAGAGGTTCTATTTATTAGTTGTATAAATTCAATATTAGATCTTTTATTTTTTTATTTATTTAATTTATTAATTATTAAATCTTATTCAAAAAATAAAAAAATAACAATTCGAGTTCGAGCTCGGCTCAACTCGAACCCTTTTGTGGGACGAGCTCGAGCTCGAGTTCGAGTTGAGAGTTTAGCTTATCGAGTCTAGCTCGAATAAAAAATAAAAAAAAAAATCTCGAGCTTAGACTTGAGTATTTTAAGTCGAGCTGAGCTCGGCAAGCCAAAGACCGGCTCGGCTCGATTACAGCTCTAATCTCCAGTGAGAATTATATCGTCTACATACACAATCAGTATTGCTATTTTCCCATCCTGTGAATGTCTTGTAAACATCGTATGATCACCTTGCCCTTGAGTATACCCCTAACTTTTAACAAATTGAGTGAATTTCTCAAACCAGGCTCTTGGTGACTGTTTTAACCCATATAAGGACTTCTTTAGTTTACACACCTTTGTGCCAAACTTTTCACCAAATCCTGAAGGTGCATCCATGTACACTTTTTCCTCCAGATCTCTATTGAGAAATGCATTTTTTACGTCCAACTATTGCAGAGGCTAGCCATGATTAGCCGCAAGTGACAAAAGAACTCTTACAGTGTTTAGCTTTGCGACTGGGGCGAATGTCTCTAAGTAATCAATGCCATTGGTCTGAGTAAATCCCTTGGCAACCAATTGAGCTTTATACCATTCTAGAGAGCCATCAGATTTATACTTGACTGTAAATACCCATTTGCTCCCTACATTTGTTTTTCCTCTTGGTAGATCAATTAACTCCCACTTGCCATTTTTTTCAAGATCTTTCATCTCCTCGAAGATAGCCTCCTTCCACTCAGGAACTTTTAGAGCATCCTGCACAGTATTAGGAATCTCCATACAAGACAATTGTGAGGTAAAACCACGAAAAACACGTGAGAGATTTTCATATGACGCATAATTGGATAATGGATGTTGGGTGCAAGATCTCACACCCTTCTGGACAGCAATGGGAAGTTCAGAATCATCGAACTCAGAGTTAGGCCCAGACTTGTGTTTGGAACTAGAAGATGAAATAGGCTGAACATGAGGTAAGGGCTCGGTGAGGACATTAGCTGGAGGGTTTATGGATTCTGGGCAGTGCGAAGGATTGGGAGACCCTTTCTTTCGAGTTGTCTTCTATCGCAAGTAGACAATATCAAATGGTACCAACGCTGTGTTTTCCGTTTCTGTTTCTCCTTTGTGAACATCATGAGATGGCACTGCATGGAGACCTGCCTTTTTAGTATCTAAACAACTTGGCTCACTTACCCCTGGTATAATAAAGCTTGGGTTTTCAGGTTGAATAATCAAAGCTGGAGAAGGATCATTTTGCAAGTCTTCAATTTGGAAAAAATCATGAAAACCAGCCGAATCTTTGTTTTGGTTCCCCCCCTGAAGATGAGGCGTAAAATATGGATGTAATTCAAAAAATGTAACATCCATGGTAACAAACATTTTTTTTTTTAAATAGGTTCAAAACATTTATACCCCTTTTGAGTGGGAGCATAACCAACAAACACACATTTTGTTGCCTGGGGTTTGAGTTTTCCTCGATTATGACTATGAATATGAACAAAAGTGGTACAACCAAACATCTTTAGTGGTAAAGAGGAAGAAAGTTGATTTGTTGGATAACACTTATGAAAAATATTAAAAGGTGTTGCATAGCTTAAAACCTTATTAGGAGTTCTATTAATGAGATATGTAGCAGTAAGAACAGCTTCAGGTGTTCTATTAATGAGATATGTAGCAGTAAGAACAGCTTCTCCCCAAAGATATTTAGGTACCTAACTGGTAAAAAGCAATGCTCGAGCAACTTCCAATAAGTGTTTGTTTTTTCTTTCAGCCAAACCATTTTGTTGCGGAGTGTCGACACAAGAGCTTTGATGAACAATTCATTTTTCAAGGAAAACTTGGCCTAAAATGTTTTTGAAATATTTTTGACCATTATCACTCCGCAATATTTGAATATTTTTTTGAAATTGTGTTTGTACCATGGTCTAAAAATTTTTAAAATTGTTTCCACTTCAGATTTTTCCATCATCAAATAAAGCCAACTTAATCTCATGTGATCATCAATATAGGTCACAAACTATTTTTTTCCGGAATGCGTAGATGTTTTACATGGGCCCCAGATGTCACTATTTATCACAGTAAATGGAGTAGTTGGTTTGTAGGGTTGGGTGGAAAAAGATGCACGATGATGTTTGGCAAACTGACATCACATTGAAAAGAAGTTGGACTTTTATTCTGAAATAAATTGGGAAACAAGTATTTTAAATACTGAAAACTAGGATGGCCTAACCTATAATGCCATAACAAAATATCATTATCCTTGGAAACAGAAACAGAATTTAAGCAAGTACTTTGACATCGTCTACTCGAGTTAGGTCCATCTTCAAAATAATAGAGTCCATCTTTTTCCTTAGCACTGCCAATCATCCTCCCCGTAGTCAAGTCCTGAAATTCACACTAAGGAGAATAGAAATTAGCTTGATACCTGATGATTAGAGGTAAGTTTACTGACAGACAACAAATTGCAAGACAAATTGTGAACGTGGAGCACATCATTAACAACAGAGTGAGTTTGATAGTTCCTATCCCGGCAATTACCGAGAGTGTACCATCTGCGATTTTGACCCTTTTATTGCCTGCACATGGCCTATAGGATGAGAACAAATTGGAGCAACCAGGCATATGATCAGTTGCGCCGGAATCAATTGTCCAAGAATGAACAGAGTTAGGAATAACACCTAAAAACGCATGAGGAAGAGGGTTACCCTTCTGTACCAAAGAACAAGACGAAGTTAAGGATAATTTGTACAGGTGCTCTAATTGCTCCTTGGTAAAAGGTACTGCATCCGAGTTGGTAGAAGGCTCCTGAGTCTCTTCAGCAGTGGCTTGGTAGGCGCGACCATCACGTTTGGATTTTGGCTTCCAATTTGCAGGTTTACTATGAAGCTTTCAACACGTTTCCTTCCTATGCCACGGTTTCTTGCAATGCTCGCACCACGGTTTATTACGCCCATCATTGTTAGAATCAACACTTCTTGACACTAAGTAGACTTTTCAGGTTCCAGGTTTAAACCAGTTTTGGTATTGCACAACATGATCTTTCTCCTGTACTCCTCATGTCTAACTTCAGAAAAAACTTCCTGAATAGAGGGCAATGGTTGCTGGCCGAGAATGCAGCCTTGGACCTTGTCCAAAATTTGATTAAGGCCGGCTAAAAACATGTAAACCCTGTCGTTTTCCTCTCTCTTTTTGTGATGAGCATAGTCATTTGAATTTTCCCAAACATCCTCATAACACTGATCAAGTTCCTGCCATAACGTTACCAATTCGTTATAATAAGTAGTAACACTGCGATCATTTTGTTTGGATTTCCAGAGTTTAGTTTCCAACTCAAAGATTTGAGAAGAATTCTCCAGGTCCGAATAAAGATCTCGAATTGCCTCCCAGACATCTTGAGAAGTGGGAAGAAATAGGTGAGGTTTTCCAATGGCAGGTTCCATGGAATTGATGAACCAAGCAATAACAAGAGAATTTTCTGACTGCCATTTTTTCAGATTAGGATCACCAGCAGCAGGTTTTGATATTTTGCCAGTTAAGTGCCCAAATTTGCCTCTGCCATCGATTGCCAATTTTACGGACTGAGTCCACTCAAGATAGTTGTGCCCATTGTGTTTTGTAGCTGTGAGATAAAGGGCTGAATTCTGGGAATAGGAATCAACAGATACAGACATGGGAGGAATAGTGGGATTGGGTGGAATGGTTTCAGAAATACCAGAAGAGTCTGAAGAGACGGTAGAAGTTCTTTGGGCGCTGGTCATCGCCGACTTATACGACATCATCAGAAGAAAGAAGGAAATAGAAAAGGAGCACGAAGCTTTGATACCATGTAGTTTTTGAGAAGAAGAATAATCATTCTTTTTAATTTCCAAGAGAAACGATTACAATATAAATAGAAGAGGAATGCCACCAAATCAGGAAGGCCACAAAATCAGCAAATCAAATCAGCAAATTTCTAGGCTAGAAAACAGGAAACAGAAATATCTAAAATCTGAAATAGTTATTTCAGATTTTATTTAAAATAGAACTTCCTAATTTATCTCCTAGAAATCCGACATATACATTAAGGTTTGGATCATATGTACCCACATAATTAAGTCTTAATACTGATAAAGCATGATTTTTGTTAATTTACCTTATGGAATCTTTATACCGGGTTCTAATAAATATTTTAAATGTTAGTAGCATCCCGGGTCCCTTGTTTTTCTAAAAATGGCATTATTATTAACCATAGGGGACAGGGTGTTTTAGAAAATATGTTTGGGATAAAATTTTAGTACGTAGTTTTTTTCCTTGGTTTTGTGAAAATTATTTTGGTTTTTGTTTGTTGCCAAAATCAAGATAAAATGTTTTGATGATTGCTGGGATGATTGCTGGTTTGAATTCAGAGATGAGATGTTTTAAATGAAAGATGAAAGTTGAAAAAAATATTGTTAGAGTATTATTTTTTAATATTATTATTATTTTGAGATTTAAAAAAGTTGAATTGGGATTTGAAAAAGTTGAATCGTTTATTATATTTTGTGTGGAAATTTGAGAAAGTTGTAATGATGAGATGAGATTAAACACTTTCTGAATCCAAACGTGGCCTTAGATTGTTTTGGTTTAAAGATGTTTTGATTTAGAGTAAGAAAATTTCAAAAACTTTTTGTTCCTAAACATGATCTTAGAAGAGGTGGAACTGATACAATCTGTTGGAATTCATTCAAATATGGACCTTGGGGGTCATCCTTTGACCACACACTGATTGCCTAGAAGACCCTCATTTAAGGCATCGCTAAGTATACCATTCTGTGTGGTTGGCAACTTTGGACAGATCTTAATGGTGAAGAAAGCATCAAGCATCTTTAGTTTCACTACAAGGTGGCTTGGGATTTTGGGAATCAAATTTAGTACTTCTTGTATTAAGTGTGTCATGCCCGTATGGGCGGTGGATTTTATGGCTTTCCGGCACAACCGATTGAGAAGTCATGACAACTTAGAGGTTTGGATTAAATTTGGAAGATGGCCCCTTTTTGTTTGACGCAGTGTATATGGTGGGATTGTGTTCACTAAACTAGCATGCTTAGGCGTTGCTCTTGTATATTTCCCGTATACTTAAGTTATTTGCCTACTCTTTTGATCAATAAAAATTTGTCTACCGATAAAAAAAGAAAATATATAGTGGGAATGTAGTGCCCAAGTCTGCAAAGATTGTTAAAGGAGAGTGCCAGAATTAAGATTCATTATGTTCAACCCACTACCATAAAAGAGTCATTATGCTGGACAATAGTTCCACTCCTCTAGTTACCATAATGACATGAAATTGGTCTCTCCATCTCTCACTCTCCCTTGATTTCCGTCGCAACTTCTCCTTCTCAAACCAAAATGAAGTTGATTGCATTTCGTTGCAGATATTAGGGTGCATGAGTTAGTGTAGCCTTCTCTCTTTCTTGTTCTGTTTCTTGGGCTCTAATAAGGGTTTTGGTTTTTTGATTTTGTTTTTTGGTTCCTCTATTTTTCTCTTCCTTTTACTCCTTTGGTCCCTCTGTCTCTGCAATATCTCTCTGCTAAAGAAATATTTTGAAATTGATTGGTTCAAATGAATGGGAAGGGGAAAAACACCTGCATGGAATTGGTTTCACTGCTCTCCACCCCCTTTGCGGGGTGGACAGTTTCTGAAGTAGGTGCCTTGCATATGATAATAAGTGGTAGTTTTGAGGTACAATATGCCGAAAGTGGTTGTTTGAGCACCATATCGCAGAAAGGGTGACAAAGCAAAGGGCATTTTACCTCTTTTATTTTTCTAATCTAGGGTTGTAATAATAATTCAAGAACCATTTCAGCTTGATTATTAAAACTCAGTGTGAAAAACTCAGCTTGATTATTAAAAGATTGGGCTCAAGCTGTTTTGGATGTTCGAACACGACTCGAGAAAGACATTCTCAAGTTCAGATTTGACTCGAGACTCAAACTAAAAGTCAGGCCAAGTGGTTAAAAGCTCAACTCTAATCGGTATCAATTTAAAAAAAAAAAACAATAATTTAAAAAAAAAAAAACAGAATAGACTTACTCACAGGATACAATTAGACACAAATTTGTTCCCACAATCACAATTATACATAATTATTTACCAATACATTTAAATGTTTACTTGGCTCATATCCAACTCTAATCAATTATACTTGTATAAGATATTAGCATTTTTATAACATTTATAGATCCACTTATAAAAAAAAATAACATTTATATATTTATACTCATAAAATAGTGAGCTGTTTATATAACAATATTTATCCTAGATATATTACACCTGTATTTATCATAACTAGTACACATACCATATTTATAGTGAACTGTATACACATATATTATAATGTAGTTTTATATATTAATATATATGCGTTAATATATGGGTGAGCAAATATGCATCTGCGTGTTAATATATGAGCGAGGTACCGAGTCGGTCAAGCTTTATGAGTTTAGTCACGAACATTAATCAAGCCGGGTGAGTTTTAGACGAGTTTGTATCATTTAATAATTGAGTCTAATTCGAGTTTAATCAAGCTGACTTCAACGTGCCTGTTGAGTAGTCTTGTTCATTTACAGCTCTAGTTAGGTATATGTAGTGAAAATGCGAAAGATAAAAGAAAAGGAATAGCGGTTCTTTCTTTGCAAAAACCAGTGGCATCTGTATGCTATAACTCAAGCCTTTTTGTCTTTAAACTGCTTCGTTATTAAATTTTTGCACTTTCTACTGTCTGCAGGTTCTTATTTGTAGATTAATTGATAGGCCTTTGCGTCCAACTATGCTTAAGGGCTTCTACCATGAAACTCAGATACTATCTTGGGTACGCTCCTTGAATATTTCTCCTAAAGAATTGCAATATTCCCTTTTTATATGTTGCCTTTAAATTGTTCTACTATGCCTCAAATGTGTCTTATTTTAAGCCTTTCTGCTGATTTGCATTCTAATTGCTATAGGAGGACTTCCTTAACAGCAGTATTCACAATATCATACTTGTGTTTGACCGGAATTTAATTCGGCTGGATTATATATTTCCACATTTATGTCACACTAGTGTGAAAAACTACTGCTGGGTCTTTTATTTTTCTAGGCGATAAGTTGGTCACATAGAGGAGTAGGAAACAACCAGTGGTAGAACAATCCATCGCAGAAGCTGGATAGAGGGCAATGATGCACCCTTTTAGGTAGCTAACTGGGTTACAGCGTTTGCTTTAGGAAATTGGTTTCCTGGATTCAACTCTTATTCCATTATATTGTGGTCGTCAACACGCCTTGCATATTGCCTCCAACCCATTTTCCATGACCAAACATATTCAGGTTGATTGTCAGTTTGTCCAAGACAAGATTTTTGCTTGAATCTTTACCATTTGTGAAATTTGAAGATTGACTTGCAACCATGTTTGCAAAAGTCTCTAATTTGTACCACCTCATCCCCCTTGGCTTAAGATTAATGTCATTTTTAGAAATATTGGAGACCCAGAATACTACTAACCTTTTTAAAACACTATACTGTAGAAGCTTGGTATAAAATATTTCATAAAATAAAACAAAATCCTCCTTTAGTAAAAAACTATAATTAAGAAAGAGTCTGCAGAAGCACTTCTTAAAATCATCCAAGCCTCGTGTGCTTAACAAAATAACTTAAAACTAAAGATTTAACGATTGTCTAGGCCTTTGCATCGTCTACTTGATCCAAGTCCTGTCATGTAGCTCCATCCTCATATTGACCCTCATCTGGGTGGTTACAACATAAAAACACACAAAAATAAGTCGAATACTCAATAAGCAACACATTATATAGTAAACATGTTATAAATGTAGGGTTCTCTTGAAAAATGTGCATACGTAATTAAACATGTAAATGAATTGTGCATAATGTCTTAACTTGTCGTTCACTTTCCTTATTAGCCGGTAACACCTATTAATATTAAAAATTAACATAGCCCATGATCAAAAGTATAACAGGTAACTTCCCATAATACATACTTAATAGTCTAAGGATCAATCTCATAATAAATCATCTTATAGCAGCCAATAGTCAGAAAAATCCTATCTGAACCATACCCAAAATAAACATCCTATCTCCATGAAGCAATCCATAACACGCAAAGCCCCTTATCACGAAGATTTCTATGTTATATTCAGTCTAGAGCATACCATCTCTTGAGGCGATAACCTATTCTGTTTATTACCTCTAACCCGAGACTACCTCATGGAAAGTGACCATGTCTATAAGCAATAGAGAAGGTGGGAAGGGCAGCGGCAGATCAAAGCCATACAAAGAAAGCTACTTTTAAATGCGTTTCCAGATACTCCTCCAAGGAAAAGCATTAGAGTTTAGCAGATTATAGAACTTTATGAAAGCATCTACTTCCCAGTCGTGTGCTGCTCTAAAAAGCCTGGCGTTCCAATGCACAACTCCGTTGGAAAGCTCGAAAAGATCAGCTTTGGAAGCTTCCTGCTCCCTTGCCATCTCGTGCACACCATGAAAAGCTTCCTTAAGGAGTCTATCTCCACACCATAGATCAAGCCAAAATCTGATTCTTGACCTATCACCCACCTCAAGATGAGTGTAACGGGAGAATATACCGCCAACATCTATGAATATGCTTCGACAACCCCACCCCATGTGGCCCGCCCTTACACCTCCTTTGAGCACCATTTGCCCCAAGCCACACCAAACTTCGAGTCTATTATCACCATCCACAAAGCCTCCCTCACTTGTTGATATCAAAATGATTTTCCCAATAGAGGGGATCTAAGCCCGATACTGTCTCTACTTCCTTTGGCTAAGGGTTTGAGTCCTTTGGAGTCTATTCCTCTGTTTGTCACACCTATTTTTCTTGTTGAGGTCTTTCGGCAACCAAAGATGGACAATAGGGTTTCTATTTTAGATTTGTCTAATTTTGAAGCAGTGCAGTAGGATGTCTCGTCTGGAGGGGAGGTGGATGAGTCCAATTTACAGATGGTCCTTGTGGGAGGGACAACTTTGATGAGGAGGTGGGTGGTCCGATCCCTTTGTACACTTTCCCACCTCAATCTCTATCCAGTATTGCTTCTGATTGGGTACTAAAGAAGGTTGAGGAATTACATGCTTGTGTGGGGATATCTTGTGATGGGTTTGAAGAGCAATTTAAGGCTCTTCTTGTTGCCGTCGAATCTGGTCGCTCCTTGGCTTTGAAGTCGGCTTCTAAGAAGGAAAGGGAATTAAGAAGATTAAAATGTTCCATTAATTATAACATTAAATATGGAATTGTTGGGTGGGACAGATTGAAAGGGAGGACACCTTATTTTTCACATGAAGCCTAAAATTATCTCTTGGAATGTGAGGGGGATCAATGACTCCAACAAGCGTCTTCGTATTAGGTCATTACTTTGTAGTTGGAAGGTTGATATCGTTTGTCTATAGGAAACCAAGTTATGTTTTATTGATAGAAGTATAATTTGTATTTTATGGGGGTGTTCGTTTGTGGGTTGGGCTTATGTGGCATTTTCGGGCGCTTCTGGAGGTGTTCTCTTGATGTGGGACAATAGAGTGGTGGAGTTGGTGGATGAGTGTAGGGAATTTTTCTGTGGCGTGTTCTTTTACAAATGTTGAGGATTTGTGGAAGTGGGCTTATACGGGAGTGTATGTGCCAAAATCGGATAGGGAAAGGAGTCTCTTGTTGGAGGAATTGGCAGTTTTATCTTTGGGATATGCCGTGGTGTATGAGTGGGGACTTCAACATTATTCGGTTCCCTAGTGAGCGTTCTAGACAACCTAGCATGTCTTCGGCGATGGAGGATTTTTCGAAGTTTATTTTCGATTTGGAGCTCTTGGATCTATCCCTTGTAAGGGGTGTATGCACTTGGTCTGGTCCGGTCCCTATGGGTGTTCAATCCGGTCTAGGGTGGGAAACTCCTGGACCAAAGGGGTTTGGTTCGGTCCCAAAAACCCCTCTGGACCAATCGGACAGTACCGTATTCACCTACTCGTGTTTTTTTAGATCATTTCTCCATTTTGCTGGATTGTGAAGGTATTCATGGGGGTGAAAGGTATTTTAAGTTTGAAAACATGTGGCTAGAAGCTGATGGTTTTGTTGATAGGGTTAGGAGTTGGTGGTCTTCTTATCAGTTTTCAGGCACTCCTAGTTTTATTCTTGCTGGTAAACTTAAAGTTTTGAAGTCTGATTTGAAGAAGTGGAACGTTAAAGTTTTTGGCAATATTGACAACTAGAAAATTCTCTTTTGTAGGAGTTGCATGTTTTGGAGGTTGTGGAGGAAAATGAGGTTATCTCCAAGGAGGCATTGTTAAGGAAAAAAGAAGTACAGAGCCCTTTGGTTGAAAGAGAGAGATTAATGCGGAAAGGCCCTAACAGAGCACGGAGAGAGAAAACCCTAGGGCACCCAAACTCGCCGCCACCCTAAGGCCACCCTAGCTGGCATGTGACACCATACCACCGTCACAGACAAGGTCAACAGGCCCCGATGACTTCGTTGAGGGCTGTCCGGCGTCAGTCCTCCCTCCGGCGACCTGGACTTTTGCAAGTTTCTCTCTCTGTCATCTTTCAAAGTGAGCCCGTGTGTAGTGGCGCTTACTACCGACGACTTTGTTGGCTGTGCTGTCGACACAGAAAGAGTCGCTGGCTTCCAGCGAGTCTGCTGAGAGTACTCTGTTGTCAAGATCTGGTCCCGTAAGCCCTATCCGTAGCTGGGCTCCGTAGCTCTTTAGTCATGTCCCTCTAGCAGCTTGTGCTCATATCTGCATCGAAGCTTGTGCTCGTATCTTTGCATAAACATTCAAAAGGAATGAAGCTTGGAAAGCTCTTTAGCTTGGGAAGCCCCTACATCTGAAATCGAAGGTTTGAACTTAATATGGGTCAGTCGGTGCGCTTTTGGGTGGAATCAAAGGCTTTTAAGTTTTTACCAGAAGCATGGAGGTCCTCATTAAAAATTGAGGAGAGGAGTAGAAGGGTTTGGAGGTCTGTAGCTATGGGTTGGAGTGGTATAGGATGACTAGTGGCTAGAGTGGAAGCAGTATTACAGGCGGGGAGAAATTTGGATTTTACAAAACATTTGCACGAAGGAAACAGAGCATTCGTTGCTCAACAAAGCTCCAATGTGCATGGGAGGTATCTAACTGTCACCGAATATGGTGGAGGAGGCCGGCGGAGTGTTGTAGTCATTCCTGAAAGGTATGAAGGTTTGGGTTGGGAGAAGTTTGTTGTTGAATTACGCAGAGCCTCGGATATGTTTTTTTCTTTTCATGCTGATGGGTCAAGGAAAGCCAGAAGAGGACATCCGATCATGAGAACATCAACCTGGAGTTGAAACAAAAAGACCCAGGCACAACCACGGTGGCGAGGCGATCATATGCGGCAGCTCTGAAGACGGGTCATGCTTCGGTGACTCAGAGTGAGGGGAACTGTGAAAGTGGCCTGAAAGTGGCCTGCAGATCACACAAGCTCAGAACTAGCTTGTCGTGATGCACAATACATTAAAGGAGATAAAAACCCAGCTTGTCGAGTTGAAGGCAACCATCGCTTTCTTGTCTACGAAAAATAGACTTGCTTTCAGCTGAAGGCAATAGGGTCGTAAGAAACAAGCGTAAGATAGGCCCGAATCCTTTAAACTCTAATAAAGGAGAACGGAAAATCGGATTAGGCCCTGCCCTTATAACCAGATCTAGGAGAATATGGCGGGTCAAAAGGAAAACCGGGTTATTTGAAGTGGGTTCTAGTTATCGGTGTAGAGACATTCGTAATGGAATGCCCTTCGCCACAGGAAAGACCGATAGTCGGTGTTACACCCTTGGTCAGTGCTCTCCCCGAAAAAACTATGTCGCCCACGTCGAAGTTGAAGGAAAATGGTGTAATGCCAAGGTCTGAAGGAGATGTAGGGTCTGTTGAAGTTGCACATAAAGGGTCGCCAGAGATGGACTTGCTACCAACCCAGAATCGCCAATGGTGACCATGACTTTACCATTGGAGAGAACCAATGGAGTTGTTGAGGAGTTACGGGATTTCAATATGGGTTTGTCGTTGGTGCCTTGTGAGGATGAATGTTTAGGACCTAGTGTTCAGTTGGGAACTGTGTCTGGGGAAGATGTTGTCCCCTTGTTATCTCTTCCTCCATTAAACAATATAGTTGGATCATCATCAGATTGGGTTTTGCAAAAGATTAATGAGATACAATAGTGTGTGGGGATTACTTGTGAAGGATTTGACGACCAATTCACAGCACTACTCACTGCAATTGAGGCAAGTCACTCGCTTGAAACAAAATCAAGATTTAAGAAGAGCAAGGAGTTAAAGCGTCTTATTTGGACAATCAACTACGACACAAAAGGAGGTAGTACAAGTCGAGGGAGGACTAGAGGGAAAGCATAAAGCCTTCCTCAGTCCTTGTAAGATAATCCGGGTGAAATATTCATTGTGTGGGAGACAAAGGGTTGGGGTAGTTATAGTGACTTGCTTTGTTTTGGGAAGCCGTGTTTTGTCCCAATAGGGCTTAGTGTATATTGGATAGGTTTCTAATTTCTCCCTCTTTGGGCGATATTCATTTAGGGACTCTCTATTATGGGCTAGGTGTTCTCTCTTGTATACACTTAGTGTACTTGGTTACACCTATTGATATTAATATATTTTTACTTATAAAAAAAAAATGGAGGGAGATAAATGCACTAAATTTTTTCATAGAATGGCTAACTCTCATAGGCATAGTAATGTCATAGAATTACTCCATTCTAATAACAATGTGTTTTCATCTCCACCTGAGATCCAAGATCATATAGTGCAGTTTTATGAATCGCTTTTAACCGAACCAGCTTCTTGGAGGCCTAAACTTGATGGTCTAGTCTTTGGCTCTCTAGATCCTCATTGTGTGAGCTGGTTGGAGAGACCGTTTGATGAAAATGAGGTTTTTAATGTGGTTAGTGGGATGGCCAAAGATAAAGCCCCGGGTCTGGATGGCTTTTCCATGGCCTTTTTTCAAGTTTGTTTGGATGTCATGAAAGAAGATGTGTTGTGAGTCTTCCAGGAATTCTTTTCCTTCCATAAGTTTGAAAAATCTCTTAATGTCACCTTCATTGCTCTCGTTTTAAAGAAATATGGGACTTCAAAGTTGAAGGATTTCCGCCCTATTAGCCTTAAAAGTGGGGTTTACAAGATAATTTCGAAGGTGCTTACTGATCATATGAGTACAATAATGGAGCAAATTATCTCTAAGCCCCAAAATGCTTTTGTTCAGGGTAGGCAAATACTTGATTGTGTCCTTGTTGCTAAAGAATGTTTAGACAGTTGATTGAGGGAGGGTGTTCCTAGTGTTCTTTGTAAGCTTGATTTGGGAAAGCCATTTGATCATGTGAATTGAGATTTTCTTTTCTATATGCTTGGGAGATGTGGTTTTGGGGAGAGGTGGTGCACGTGGATTAGACATTGTGTTTCTACTTCTTGGTTTTCAGTGCTAGGTAATGGCAATCCGTGTGGTTTCTTTCATAGTTCTCGTGGATTGAGACAAGGGTACCCTTTATCTCTTTTCCTATATGTTATTATCATGAAGTTGAGTAGAATGATGGAGGCTACTGTGGGGGGGGGGGGGGGGGGGGGGGTTCTTTCCGGTTTTTCGGTGGGAAATGTCAACAGTGGGACTATCACACTTTCTCGCCTTGTTCTTGTAGATGATACTCTTATTTTTTGTAATGCGGATTGTGATCAAGTTCAAACCGTAAGGACTGTTGTTATGTTTTGAAGTTGTTTTGGGCCTTGAGTGAATCTGGGTAAGTCGGAGTTGGTTCCGGTGGGGTGGGGGGATATAAATTATTGGGCGAACTTTTTGGGCTGTAAAGTTGCTTCTCTACCTATGAATACTTAGGCATTCCAGTGGGGACAAATTTCAAGGCTAAGGCTATTTGGGATGAGGTGGTTGAGAAGATCGAGAAAAGGTTGACTGGTTGGAAGCGGTTGTATTTATCAAAAGGGGTAGAATTACCTTAATCAAAAGTACACTTTCCAATCTTCCTACTTACTTTCTCTCTTTAATTCCATTGCCTGTAGGGATGGCAAACTAGATTGAGAAGTTATTTCGTGCATTTCTGTGGGGTGGCATGGGCGTGCAAATTAAATTCCGTCTTGTTAGTTGGAATAAAGTTTGTGCTCCTATTTCGAATGGAGGGCTGGGGTTTCGTAATTTGAGAATGTTCAATTAGGCTTTGTTGAGGAAATAGTTGTGGAGATATCAATCAGAAGACGAGTTGTTATGGAGGGAGGTGATTGATTGGAAATATGGGTGTGATTGGGGGGGTTGGTGCTCTAAGGAGGCTAGGGGGCTTATGGTGTGAGTCTTTGGAAGTTCATTAGAAAGGGGTGGGAGAGTTTGTTAACCATGTTAGCTATGATGTTGGAGAGGATTCTAGGATCCGTTTTTGGTTTGATGTTTGGTTTGGAGATCGGGCCCTTAATACGGTGTTTCCGGCTATTTTCTGTATGGTTTCTGATCGGCAAGCTTCTGTTTCTGATTTGTTAGTTCATTCTAATGATTCTTTGCAGTGGCATGTTTGTTTAATTAGAGATGCACAAGATTGGGAACTTGATGATGGTTCTGATTTTTTCAGCTTCTCATGTTCCCTGGGACTAGGTAGTAATGAGAGAGAGAGGATGTTGTGGAAGCCTATGGGAAGAGAAAAGTTCACGGTTTGTTCATATTATAAGGTGTTGACTGTTCAACATAGCCCCCCTTTTCCTTGGAAGCATATTTGGAAGTCTCATGTGCCTTCCAAAGTCGCTTTCTTTATATGGACAGCCTCAGTTGGGAACATTTTGACAATGGATAGTTTGAGGAGGCATGGCCTTATTGTTATGGAGTGGTGCTTCATGTGCAAGAAGCAAAGGGAATCCATGGATCATTTACTTTTGAGTTCTGAGGTCGCAAAGGCTTTGTGGGATATGGAGTTTTTAGTAGAGTTGGGTTGGCTTGGGTGATGCTTTTGAGAGTGGTGGATCTTCTTGCGTGTGGGAACGGGATATATGGTTGCTCTCAAGTGGCTGCTGTGTGGAAGATGGTTCCTTTGTGTCTTATGTGGTATATTTGGTTGGAAATGAAGGAATGGTTTTTTATTGATAAGGAGCGCACTTTGGAGGAAATTCGGAATTTTTTGTTAGTCTTTATTGCAATTGTTTTCTGCTTTAGCGATTAATGGAGCTTCCGTTCGTGACTTTTTGTTATCATTTTCTGCTTCCTAGAATGTATTTAGGTGTTTTCTTTTGTATACGTCTTGTGTACAACTTCGCCTATTTCGTTCTTAATAATAAAATTTTCTTCATATCAAAAACAAAAAAGGTCGGAGTGGCTAGTTAAGCCTCCCACTGAAAATCTCATAAAGAAGTCTCCCTCCAAAGCTGAAAGCTTCCATAACAATGACAAAAAAACAATGGAGATATAAGATTGCCTTGTATCCAAGAAACCTCTCAATGTGACATTCACCAATACAGAGAAGCGCCTATGGAAATACAAATGCTCTATTCAAGAACAACATTTCTCCCCAAAGCCACATCTCCCTAGTACAACAAGGTTTTCCAATTTACATGATTGTAGGCTTTCTCCATGTCCAGATTGCACGGTATCCCTGGTTCTCCTGGCTCGAGCTTACTATCCAAGCACTCAATGGCTATAAGCACCGAATCCAAGATTTACCTCCCTCTTACAAATGCATTTGGGACTTCGAAATAATCTTCTACATTACTTTGCTCATTTTGTTGGCCAAGACTTTGGATATGATTTTATATACCCATTCATAAGGTTAATAGGCCGGCAATCATTGACATCCACTTGATCTGGTGTTTTAGGAATAAGTGCAAAAAAATTGGGGATTTTTCAAACTGCCGACTTGAGTGAAACTCCTGAAATACTCCAATAATATCGTCATTAACTGCATCCCAACAAGTTTGAAATAAAGCCATGGTAAAACTGTCGGGGCCTGGCGCTTTTTCACTAGTAATTCCTTTTAGCACTTTTCTAATCACCGCTAGTGAGTGTGTAAGACAAGCATGTCAAGTTTGCTTGAATACCCCTCAAATGAGAGTTTCCATATATTATATAAACTGCCAAGCCCTAATTACAACCCACTAATCATCTGTAAAATAGGAAAGAATAAAGCAATACAAGAAAGGAAATAAAACTTAAGTTGGCGCCTATACACATATATACAACTACTGCTATTTACAGCCATATATATTTACTGCCATATATAGATATCATTGACAAAGCAAACCCTCAGTACCATAGTGCACTGCAGAGATACCTTCCTGAACTATTTTTATACGACACATGATACCTATTTGATGTGCGAGCCGTATACAAGTACCACCATCAAGTAGTACTGTATACCATGTTCACTAGGATTCTAGAATACCATATCTATCCATCGTAGCTTTTATATGATTAGCCTAACCAGCGAAAGTAACTGTTTCTTCAATGGCCGCTCTAGCCATTCTGCTCCTTGTTGGTCTAAAGTCCCAAATGCAAGCTTATCAAGCTTTGGTCGCCATGCAAATTGCTCAACCAGGACTTATAGTATTGCACAATGTGTTCCTCTATCTCTCCATAGGATTTGATGAAACAGCACCATCCACCCTCATCTCAATTGTATTGTTCCTCTTCTGTGAGTTACCACACAACAGAAGAACTTGGTGCATTTTTCCCCTTCCCTCAACCATAAAGCCCTCGATTTTTGTCTCCTTGAAATCTCCTCCATGAAGATGACCCACACAAGATCAGATATCACTTGGGCTTTGCGTAATCTCTCATCATCAGAAAAAGTTATCACCTCCTCTATACCCTCTAGGCCTTATAACTCCTATGTAAGAGAGTTCTTCTGACATTCCACGTTGCCAAATGCCTGTTTGTTCCAAACCTCTAAATCCTTTTTCAGTGCCTTGAATTTACAAGCCATGATGGTAATGCAACTTTTAAAGGCAACCAATTACTCCATAACCAGTTCTTCACCAAGATGCTCTGCTATAAAAAATTTCATTTTTACCTTTTGTCCTGATAATATCTTTGCAAAAACTGATCTTTTCTTCTTCTTTTTTACTCATGGTACGCTCGTGAAAGTATGAGCACTCATGCTATTTGGGTTAAAATTTCAAAGAAAGCTCCCAAATAGTCAACTTTGCTTCGTTTAGAAATCAGATGCCTGTGTGCTCTGACCTTTGGAAACAATTGATTGATTAGTTGTTGTTCACTTTGAAATTGAATTTCTGAACTTATTAATTTATTTTCCAACCGTCGCTCATTCTGGTGCATTAAGATTTTTTTTTACTGATGTGTTTTCTGAACAGCACAAAAATTAATCAGAACATTCTCAGATCTTACCAATTAAAGAAAACTAGTCCCATTTTAGTCCCTAAGTTATATCAATGAAAGGTCTTTTTAATCTGATCTTGGAAGCTAACATGAACAGTATCCTTTTTTTATTAATTTTTTGGTTGTTTACAAAATGCAAGTACTTTAGAAAGAGCATAATTATCAACTCAAAAACACAGTGCAAGCAGTCTGTATCAAACATGAGAGCTAATATCTTGCTAGCATTCTATTTCATCTTGCCTAGAAGCTCAACTCCCAAATCACGCTTACAGGTTTTGAGTTATGATGGTTTGCACTCCCCCGATTCTTTGGCAGTCACAGCAGCTGGAATAGCAGTGTAAGCCTGATCAAATTTTATATTGTCCCTATTCTATGAGGATTTAGGATATATGTGATTGTATTTAAGACACATTTACAAACCACAGAGCTCTTTCAGAAGTTCCCAATTCAGAAACGGTTGCAGGAGTTCGAATCGGTCTTGTTGGTGATAAATATATTGTGAATCCAACAATGAAGGAGATGGAAGAATCTGAGTTGGACTTGTTGCTAGCTGGTACAGACAATGCAATATTGATGATTGAGGTGAACTCTTACACCTTTCTCTCTGTTTTCTGTTCTCTGTTTTTCACTTTTATTCTCTATTCTTACTGAGCATTCGTGGATGAATGTGCATATATGTCCGTTTTAGTTTCTTCTCTCTCTTTTTGAACAAATGATAACTAATCTTTATTCTTTACAAGTGCATTCCCTTTGTGAGCATTAAATCCAAAACCTATAGCAGCTTTAACACCATAGTTTAAGTTCATAAGCCTCTTCACGAGGTTTCATTTCCTCAAGCAGTATCTCTAATTATCACAACTCAAGCATGCTTTACATCCCCCTCCTGCGTTCCATATGAGAAGAAAGAAAAGAACCATGGCTCTGATGCAGCCTCTGCACTGAATCCAAAATGTCGGTTAAATGATGCTGGGTAGTAGTAGTGAGTTTGATACCAATGGTTGCAGGGCAGGAGGAGAATTAAGCTCTGATACCAACTCACATGCAGAACCTTTATAAATTCAGCACAAGATTAGTCTCCTTTCTAGGTTGTTGATGGACTTCTTGGAAGAAACTCGATGTTTGAGGATATAGGGGATGGTTACGTTGAATCTTGATGGAATATGACTGCTGTTTGATGTACAGAATGCAGAGTACCAAAGAACAAAAATAAAACTGAGAGGAAATCACAATTTCCTAAGTAATTTCACCAAGGTGAAGTCAATTACACATTAAAAGCTTCAAAAGTTGATGGAATTTTATTGCATCCTTATTTAAAAAAATAATATTCTTATCTCTTGTATACCATCTTGTGTACTTGGGCTATGCCTATCATCATTAATACAATCATTTACTTATAAAAAAAAATAATAATCTTCAACAAATTTTAATGGATTACATAAAGGCTTTCATACAAGCTATATATTGCATCTTCTATACTGACAAAGACTAGAATTTCTAGATATATATATATATATATATATATATATATATATTAAAAGTACTAAACCAAGTAGAAACTATTGGATGAAAATAGAAAAAGAATGTGAAATTTAAAATAGGACTCAGGCCGTACAGCCTATTCCAGCAACTCATGAAACTACTAGATTGCCTCTAGCTTGTTTAATCAAACCACAACAAACTACCAAATATACTGATCCAGCAGCTCTCTCACATAAAAAAACTTAAAACTAAGAATCAATAGTAACTAAATTAGCCCAAATGGTGAGACTTATAGCCCATATGGAAACTAGACCACAGTTCTAGGATGTTTTGGCATCTCATCTGGTTATTTCTGAAGCTATATATTTTTTTTCCTGTGGGATAAACCTTGACTAGTTTTCTTTGAGTAAATTCCTAGATGTGGCACGGCTTTCATCGGAACTTTTCATTGGTCTATCTTCTAGGAAGTTCCTGAGGTTTCTATAAGTTTTGTTCAATTTTTCAAGGATTTGATATATAGAAGATAAATATAGTAGTTAGGCTTAGCAGGACATGTCTATTTATTTATTTCTGTAAGTAATAGCGAAAGGTGCAACCCAAGTACATAAGAAGTATGCAAGTTTTTTCTTAATCAAAATTCTTTTAATTTTGCCTGATAACTTGCGTTGGATGTGTCTATTCTTGTAGCCGTAGTTCTTCATGATGAGTTCTAGTTCTTATTATATTCTACATCCCTCTTAACCATCGCTTAGGTAAAAGTATGATTAAGATACTCTATAGGAGCAGTTAAAGTTTGGCTTCGGATTGATTTGGCAACATATTTATTTGTGCTTAGTGGGGGTGCATACGGCTTCGACTTGGATTGATTTGGAAACCTATTTATTTGTGCTTAGTGGGCCTATGCACCCCCGGGATTAGTTAGGACGCTGTTACTGGGCACCCGGTGCCAATAAAAAAAAAATATATTATTTGTGCTTGGTGGGTGGAATAAGGTGAAGGAAGATTGTAATTTAGGGATTGAATTTTCAGATGGTTTGGAAATGATACGATATAGAGTTGTGAAGAAGGGATGTTCCTGTTTTTTGGGAGAGAAGGGATGTTCTTGAAGAAAAGGTTGGAGGTTTTTTCCTGGGAGCCTCACAGATGGCATTGTATGGCTTGTTTCAATGTGCTATTTAATGGCTTAATGGTTGGAGAAAACTTATATATCAGGGTTTCAATGGGTGGAAGATAAGGATTTTGTTATGGAGTCGAATAAGAGTTGAGAAAAGGAAAGGCTATGGGGCTCCTCTTGCAACATGAACAATATCATGAGGATATATAAATGTAGAAAGAGGAGAAGATATGGGGCCTCAGTTTTCCCTCGCTCCCTGGCTAATACTCCAGATATTAATAGTAAATTAAAGGCTAGACAAAAAGAAAGGGCTTGTTGATTCAATAAGACTTGCATGCCGATAATGTACCTGGCAGGGACCTTGGCAACAACCCATGTATTAAATAAATTTTTTTATTGGCTCATTAGGCTAAAGAAGAGCCAAATATAGAACAGAATAAATTTCTAATGGCCCAAATAACTATTTTGAGCACTTTTGAACCAAAAACTCTTATCAGATTTCATAGAATCCATAGTTTAGTTTTCAGTCTTTGAATGCACTATTTACTTTCAAATCGTTTAAGTTCTATGGTATCATGCTTGACAAAAAAAATATTTTCCAATTCCACATGCACACACACACACACACCCACACAACATCTGGATCTTGAAGACAATTTAATCTACTCGAATTCTATTTCAGCTTAACTTGGAGTTGGTGATACGAATGTGTTTGTATGTGTACAATATTTTTTTGTCTGGATCTTGAAGAAAATAATATTTATGTAATATTATTAGAATTTATTTATTTTATATATAAGTAAACTATTCTATTAGTAAGAATAGGCATAGCTCAAGTACACAAGATGGTATACAAGAGGTAACACCTATTTAGGATTATTAGAATTTCTGTGAATATTATCAAACATAGTTACATATATATGTTATATATGCTTGATAAATCCAAGGATTAAAAGGGCTTGAATAGTTTCCAAATGCTCAAAATTGTTTGAAAATTGTAGATGGCCTGATAAAAAATGTTGGACACTTTGATGAAGATATATTGCTGTTGTTGTTGGTAATCACTTAGTTTTGTTAGTTATGGGTGATTTTGTTTTAGTATTCAGGGCTTTTTGTTTTGGAGGTATATAAGATACTTGGGCTCCAGGAAGGGGAGATGTAAGAAAATTACCAACTTGACCCTTAGCCCTAGTGGTATATTTGATTATTTACTAAAATCTCCCTTTGGCGGAGAGGGATGGGTTGTTAGTGTGGACAATTTTGAAGATATAATTGGATCTCAAACAGGACTTGGGAGTGACTTCATCTCAAAGAAGTTCATCAAGATCCCTTCTCACCACCATCATCCGTTATGTTCTCCCTCCTTTTTTTTTATATTTTTTTTATAAGTAATCAAATTGTATTAATAAAAGAATAGGCAAAGCCATGTGTAGTATAAAGAGCCCTAACTATGTAGGGACATTAGATACAAGGAAATCATGGAAATCTTGTCCATTAAAATTAACGGAAGAGGCCCAAGTACAGAGGGTTCTAAAAGAGAAAGCAATGAGTTCCTCCATCAATCTCTCTTTGTCCTCGAACGTCCGTTCATTACGCTCCTGCCATAAACTCTACATGATGCAAATAGGAATCAACTTCCAGACAGCCTTGATCTACCGATTTCCTCTTAGATCTGTCCAGCTAGCCAAAACCGCCATTACTGACTCGGGCATTACCCAACCCAAGTCTAGTCTTCTAAAAACCTCGTTCCATAACTCTCGAGCTACTTCACAATGTAGTAGAAGATGGTCCACGGATTCACCCCCATTCCTACACATGCAACACCAATCTGCGATGATCACCTCTCGATTCCTCAAATTATCCCTTATGAGGATCTTACCCAAAGAAGTTGTCCATACAAAAAAAGCTGCTTGGAGGGGCGCCTTGTTTCTCCAAATTATTTCCAAGGAAACTGAATAAGCTCATGTGAAAGGGATTTATAGAACGAGCGAACCGAGAACGCACTGTTATAGAGATACTTTTATGCTTTCTATATCTAGATAGTATATCAGATAAATAGATAACGTGTACAGTAAATAGACTCTTTGTGTACCGTAAATAGACTTAACGTGTAAATAGCAGCTAACGTGTATAGTAAAACCAGCCGCAATTAAGCGCTGGCTTCAATGCTCGGTTGTAACCCTTTTCTATATAAATGAAGGAAAACAGTTGGAAGAGTAAGAAGCAAGACAGAGTTTCCAAGTCCTCTACTGAGTCTGAGTATCGTGCTATGTCTTCCGCATGCTCTGAGATCACATGGCTTCGTGGGTTATTGGGTGAACTTGGTTTTCCTCAGCTACATCCCACTCCTCTTCATGCTAATAATACCAGTGCTATTCAGATCGCCGCTAATCCTGTCTTCCATGAGCGTACGAAACATATCGAAGTCGATTGCCATTCTATACGTGAATCCTTTGACAAACATGTGATTACACTCCCTCACATTTCCACTGAACGTCAAACTGCAGACATATTCACTAAAGCTCTTTCTCGACATCGGCTTCAGTTCTTGGTTGACAAATTGATGCTTCTTGATCCACCAGCATCAATTTGAGGGGGGATGTTATAGAGATACTTTTATGCTTTCTATATCTAGATAGTATATCAGATAAATAGATAACGTGTACAGTAAATAGACTCTTTGTGTACCGTAAATAGACTTAACGTGTAAATAGCAGCTAACGTGTATAGTAAAACCAGTCGCAATTAAGCGCTGGCTTCAATGCTCGGTTGTAACCCTTTTCTATATAAATGAAGGAAAACAGTAGAAAGAGGTATTCAGACCAATCTTGACACGCACCACCCGAAGATATCCACAACAACGAGTCGGCATGTTGGTTATTCGGTTTAAGAGAATACAAAAGTCTGAAAAAGGCTGCAAAGCTGTCCACTTCCCAATCATTTGCTGCCCGGCTAAAATTGATGTTCCACTGGATTTGTTCCCCTACTAACACCATGACATCCGCCACTGAAACCTCTGTATTATTAGCAACCCTAAAGAGATCAGGAAATAGATCCTTTAGGACACCATTATCACACCAAGCATCATACCAGAATTTGATCCTGGCCCGTCTCCTAAGCATAATATTGAGTGACAAGAGAAGACCCCCCATCATTTTCTTATGTGTTTCCACAACCCCACTCCATATGCCCCCCTCACTTCACTGGTACACCATCCCCCCCATAAGCCACCATATTTGCTCTCAATCACCAATCTCCATAGAGCTTCTAATTCTTTATGGTATCTCCACAACCATTTACCAAGCAACGCCCGATTAAAAATCCTCAGATTTCAAATGCCTAAACCACCATTAGGGAGAGGACAACAAACCTTCTCCCACCTGACTAGGTGGAATTTAAATTCCTCATCAATTCCGCCCCACAAGAAATCCCTCTGTAATTTCTCAATTCGAAGCGCCACACTTGCTGGAATGGGGAACAAGGACAAGAAATAGATCGATAGATTACATAATGTACTCTTTATCAAGGTAATTCTACCACCTTTTGATAGGTACATTCTCTTCTAGCCTGCTAGACGACGCTCTACTTTCTCAATGACTGTATCCCATACAGAAGCCGCTCTCGAGGCAGCCCCCAACGGAAAGCCAAGGTATGTCATAGGGAGTAAGGCAATATTACACCCCAGAGTGTTAGCTAGCTGTATGATATGCTGGACCCCTCCAATAGGCACCATCTCTGACTTGTCTAAGTTCACTTTCAACCCCGAAGTTGCTTCAAAACACACTAAGAGAGCCTTCAATACTCGCACCTGATTATTGTATGCCTCACAAAATATAAGAGTATCATCTGCAAACAATAAATGAGAAATATTAATAACTCCCCCTCCCGAGGATTCGATCGAGTAACCAGTCACACGCCCATTGGTGACCAAGACTGTGGTCATCCTACTCAGAGCCTCCATTGCAATAATAAAGAGTAAAGGGGACAGCGGATCTCCTTGTCTTAGGCCTCGTGAACAATTGAAATAACTTGTTGGACTACCATTAATCAAGACTGAAAATTTCACCGTAGATATACACCAACGGATCCAAGATCGCCATTTCTCCTCAAAACCACACCTCCCAAGAAGGTCAAGAAGGAAATCCCAGTTAACATGATCATATGCTTTCTCCATGTCCAACTTGCAAATGATCCTTGCCTTACCATCTTTCAGTCTACTATCCAGACATTCATTTGCAATGAGAACCGCATCTAAGATCTGTCTATCTTTTACAAAAGCATTTTGGGGCTTTGAGATTATCTGTCCCACCACCTCACTAAGGCGATTTGCTAGTACCTTAGAAAGAATCTTGTATACCCCATTTACCAAACTAATGAGTCGGAACTCCCTAATCTCCGCAGCCCCAACCTTCTTTGGTATCAAAGCAAGAAAAGTGACATTAAAACTCTTCTCGAATTTACCGACCGAATGGAATTCTTGGAACACCTTCATAAGATCTTCCTTCAAAACATCCCAACATGTTTGAAAGAAACCCATAGAAAACCCATCAGGACCCGGCGCCTTGTCTTTAGCTATTTTCCTTACCACATCAAACACCTCTACTTCCTCGAAAGGCCTCTCCAAACGGCTACCATCCATGGGTCCAATAGAGTCAAAGATCAAACCATCAGGCTTAGGTCGCCAAACCTCCTGCTCAGTTAGTAGCTGTTCATAAAAACCAACCACATGATTATTAATCACCTACTCATCCTTACTGATAACCCCATCAATTTTCAGCATCTCAATATTATTGGATCTCTTGTGAGAGTTGGCAACCCTGTGAAAAAACTTAGTGCTTCGGTCTTCTTCCTTCAACCATAATGCTCTAGACTTTTGCCGCCATGAAATCTCTTCTAGTAGAATGATCCTCTCAAGATCTGCAGCCAGCACTAGTTTTTGGGCTAATTCCTCCTGAGTTAAGGTCCTAGACTCTTGTAACCTTTCTAACTCATGGATTTCCTTAATCTTACTTTCCTTGTGCTCCCCAATGTTGCCAAAAGACTGTAAATTCCAAAGTTTCAAATCTTGTTTTATAACTTTCAATTTACCTGCAAACATAAAGCTAGGAGTACCCCATATCTGATAAGATGACCACCACAATCTGACCCTATCCACAAAACCTTATGATTTCAGCCACATGTTTTTGAACTTGAAATACCGTCTTCTTTGAATCCCCCCACAATTCAACATAATAGGCCAATGGTCTGAACACATACGAGGCAATCTCTTTTGCCAAACCTCCAGATAATGGATTTCCCATTCTGGGGAAATTAGGAATCGATCTAATTGAGACCACGTCTGATTATTCACCCACGTGCATGTACCCCCAGCCATTGGTAGATCCACTAAATTCAACTCAAAAATACATTCCGAGAAATCTAACATTGCTGGACGCATCCTTCTATTACCATAGCTCTCACTGGGAAATCTGATTACGTTGAAATCTCC
This sequence comes from Juglans cinerea, assembly GCA_961763995.1. Lineage (NCBI taxonomy): Eukaryota > Viridiplantae > Streptophyta > Magnoliopsida > Fagales > Juglandaceae > Juglans > Juglans cinerea. The sequence continues at coordinate 11,367,724 of CAUIVZ010000008.1, read as the reverse complement.
TCCAATGCACCATGGAAGATCCCACGCGCTATGAACTCCAACTAGTTCATCCCACAATAATCTACAATCAATAGCTGTATTAGGACCATACACACCTGCAAAGGCCCACAAAAAACCATCTGACATACTCCTAAAAGAGCATGCTACCGTGAATAACCCTATGAACTCCTCCCTTTTCTCCACCACCCTTCGATCCCACATCACCAACACACCTCCTGAGGCCCCATCAGCTGCTAGATATACCCAATTCACATGAACACAGCTCCATATACTTCTTACCATTTTAGTATTAATGACTTTCAGCTTCGTCTCTTGTAAACAAACAATGTCCGCCTTCCACCCTCTCAGTAAGTTTCTTATTTGAAGACGCTTACTGGCCTTATTTAGACCACGGACATTCCACGAGACAATTTTTGGTTTCATTTGGGATGGGCCAGACCCTTCCCCTTAGACCTATCCCTACTAGAACTACCTTCAGAGTTCACGGATCAGGTTAGCCTTCTAAGTTCACGTTGTCTCTTAGAGCCAGCTTTTTTTTGTTGTTGATGCCCAACTTCAATGGCAGTAAGCAACGCCATGAATTGCTCCTCATATCCCTCACATTTCAAACCCACCAAATCCTGTATATCCTTTACTGTGTTAAAAACCCAATCTGAGACACTAGATTGGTCTGGAAACAAACAATTCAAAGGGATAGGACTTTGAGTTCTAAACTCAAATTGTTCCTCCAAAACCTCATCCCCGAGTACGAAACCCACTTCTCCTCCTAGGTTCTCTTCGTCTGAGAGAAAGAGATCTTCACTGGCTGAGTCCACTACTCCCATTTTTTCACACCCCGACGACCCATTCCCCAGAGGAAGAATATTCTGCCCCAACAGTGGAGTCACACGGCAACACGAGAGGCCTCACTTGAACTATATCTCCACCCTCACCCCCTGTCGACTGAATCTGTCCATTCCCTGTCTCGGAAGGCCTCGTCGGACCCTCGGCTTCACCCCCATGCATCATCGGCATTTTCTGTCCATTCCCCGACCCTTCCTCTCCACCCCCGCATCTTGGTTGTGTTGGAGGAGACTCCACCAACTCTGTCGGCTTCACCTGGAGTACCAGCCCAATCTCCGATGAGGCCACCACCTTCGTCGGCGTCTTCTGATGCCGACGCGACGAAGTTTCCAGCATGTCCACCACCCTCTGGTGGCGTTGCGGCAACGTCTGCGGCAGTGAGGGCCTCGACACTTCTCTTGCCCGAACCCTCCACTTGGTGGGCTTATTGGGCTTAAACCCATGCTTCTCGGTACGGCCCATATGGCTATTCTTAAAACCAGAAGTGTTACGGGCCTGGTGGCCCTGCCCAAAACCATCAGAGTTACGGGCCTGAAAGCCCTTTCCTTTATGCATAACAGACCCTAGAAACTCACCGTTTTCCACCCCTGCACGCACCGTTTCATCGTTTTCCTTAAACACCCCAACACTCCTCACCACTTTATCCAACTCCCTCTGCAGGTACCTCAACTGCTCCTGCACCTCCCTCACCATGTAGTACACGTCTTTGCCATAATCACGCTCCCGAGAGAAAACATGATGGGCTCGATGCGCGTCGCCCTCAAAGTGCCCCCCACCAGTACCTTCCCAATCAATTCCTCCCCCGCCAGCCCCAGTTCTTAGGCCGCCATGACTTCCTGCCGGAAATAAAGCATCTTTGTAAGACTTCGAAACCCCCTCAATTTCTTTCCATGGCTTCCTCTGCAAACCACCCTCAAACCCTACGTTATCTCTATCCTCCATGGTAGCCTCCAATAATACCTCCTTCATTCTTGTCCAACCCCTTGCCCCCTCACCTTCAGGAATAATAATACCACTTCTGCGATTCCCTTCACCATACGCTGCCACTTCCATGAATCTTCCACAGTTATTCAAGCATCTCTGAGCTATGACACTTCGATGGCCCTCTCTTATAGACGTATAAAAGTCTCTCCTTTCGCTTATCGTGCAATCCTCCAGAGCTCTTCCGAGCCATTTTTCAGTGCCCAGCCCCAGTAACAGCTCTTGTTTGAACCTCCTAACTCTCTCAAAGATACGAATCAGTCCACCTTCTCTCACCACTGTGAAGAGCTTTGATTCAATCACAAGCTCCCTTGCAAATCCCATCCCAACCACCGTCAACGTAAACAACGGAACCTAACTAACCACCATGTTCTCCCTCCTACCACCACATGATTTAAAAGCCCCTTTCTCCTTCACCCCTGTCGTCTGTGAGACCATCACAAGTTCTAATCCCTTCATAATTTTAGGTATTTTTTTTCCCTCTTCTCATTTTCTGTAGGGTTTTGTGTCTACACCAAAAACCTGAGTTTTTTTGTTCATATTGATAAGTTAAATCAGTGGTTTTGAGCATATGATTCTCTCTATTGGATCAGATCTCATTGGAAATATCTACAACTGTAAATTATATTAAATAATATAGTAAATGGCATTCTGAAAAGGAAATAACTATGCTGTGATGCTGAGATGCTTGTTATTTGTTTTATCAACTTTAAAAACAATACATCACACCTTACCATATTAGCGATATAGAGAAATTTCTTGGAAGAATGTATTGTTTGTCTTCTCCTAGCTCTGGGTTCAGTATGATCTTATGAGATTACTGTGCTTGCTCACTTTCATGCCGACTCTCAATCTCAGTGTGTGTGAACTTGTTCATTGCAGGGTTACTGTAATTTTCTCCAAGAGGAAAAGTTGCTGCGAGCTGTAGAAGTTGGGCAGGTTGTGTTATTCATTTAAAATATGCGTTTCTTATTAGTTCTTTTTTCTAATTTAAAGAAGTAAATGCTACATGGCTATTTGGTATTATTTTTGCTTTGTGTTTAAAGGTGCTTGTCTTTCTCCTGTACATGTTCCCTGCCTCATATGTTTTGAAATCTTTCTATTGTGTAATTAAAGAGGGAGTGGTGTATGAGAGGTCCTTTGGATTATTGGGCTTTGAGTGACATAAATAGCTGAGGTACTTTTCAGCTGCTGTATTTGTTAAACTGAAAAACCTTTTGATAAAAAACTTGTCATTTCTGGGATTTTTGTAAGTGTTCTTCAGCAAGAGTTTTGATTGGCAATTTTTCGTTTGGGTGTTTGTTAGATGTATCCCAACCAGAAAATGAATAGATGGATAAACCTTTGCCTATTTGCTAATTTCAGGATGCAGTACGAGTAATTTGCAATGAGGTGGAGGCTTTGGTTAAGAAGTGTGGGAAACCTAAAATGATCGACGCAATCAAATTACCTCCTCCTGAGCTATATAAGCATGTTGAAGTATGTTTTTATACCTTCCCTGGTGTGGTGTCCGTGTGTGTCTATATTCATTAGCCTTGTAATCAGCCACATGGATCAATTGTTAACACAAGTTCGAAGTGTTAGGAACTGTAAACCAAAGGATCGAGCTTTTCACATATATAGACTTCTATGTTGGCTTCTATACAGTACGTTTTTTCTTTTTTCCTGCTCACTAATTTTATAAATCACTGGAGCTTTATGGTTTTTATATCACTAGTATTATAGCACATGCTTCACACATGGAACCTTACCAAGGTTTTTTTTCACTGTTTGTTTTCTAAAATTAAAAGTTTTTTTATTAAGTAAGAAAGACAAGTTTATTAAAACGAATGAAATGGTGAAGCCCATGTACACAAGACGTATACAAAATAATACATTATAAGAAGCTGAAAACAACAACAAAAAGTCATGAGCTGAAGCTCCATTAATCACTAAAGCAGAGAACCAATGCAATAAAGAGTACACAACAAAATTCTGAATTTCCTCCAGGGTACGCTACTTATCACTAAAATTCCGCTTGTTCCTTTCCAACCAAATACACCACATAAAACACAGGGAACCATCTTCCATGCCGCAGCCACTTGAGAGCAACCATATAGCCCATTCCAACATGCAAGAAGATCAACCACTCTCAAAGGCATAACTCAAGCCAACCCAGTTCTACTAAAACTCCATCCCACAAAGCCCTCGCCACCTCACAATCTAAAAGTAAATGATTCATAGATTCCCCACGCTTCTTACATATGAAAAACCAATCCATAACAATGAGGCTGCACTTCCTCAAATTATCCATCGTCAGAATATTTCCAAGCGAGGCAGTCCATATAAAAAAGCAACTTTGGAAGGCGCATGAGACCTGGAAATACGCTTCCAAGGAAAAGGTGGACTATGCTGAACAGTCAACAACTTATAATATGAACGAACTGTAAATCTTTTACTTCCCTTGGACTTCCACAACATCCTATCCCCATCATTACCCCAAAGTTTCAAGGAATATAAAAAGCTGAAGCATCATCAATTTCCCAATCCTGTATAGCTCTAGTAAAACAAACATCCCACTGCAAGGAGCTGTTAGAACAGACTAACAAATCAGAAACAGATACCAGACGGAAGATAGCTGGAAACACCCTATTAAGGGCCCAATCACCTTAGAGCTCCAAACCCCCCCCCCCCCCCCCCCCAAAAAAAAAAAAAAAGAAAAAATACAAAAATCATTTCCAATCAATAACCTCCCTGCATATCAACTCCCCTTCCGATTGATATCTCCATAAACATTTTCCCAACAAAGCATTATTGAAAATTCTCATATACGAACCCCCAAACCTCCATTTGAAATAGGAGAACAAACTTTATTCCAACTTACAAGGTGGAATTTAGTTTCCTCTCCCATTCCACCACACAAAAATGCATGAAATAACTTCTCAATCTGGTTAGCCACCTCTGCAGACAATGGAAATAATGATACCAAGTAAGTTGGAAGGTTGGAAAGTAATCTTGTTAAAGTGATTCTGCCCCCTTTTGATAAATACAGCCGCTTCCAGCCAGCCAACCTTCTCAATTATCTCAACCACCACATCCCAAATAGCATTAGCCTTAAAGAATGCCCCCAACGGAAGGCTGAAATATTTCATTGGTAGAGCAGCAACTTTACAGCCCAAAAAGCTTGCCAAACAATTAAGAGCACTCTCATTGGATTAGCTAAAAGCTAAATCCATTGAAAATTTAGCTATTAAATCATAAAATGTGATCACATTGGAATAGCTAAATTCCAAATAATTGAAATTTAGCTACAGTCACTTCTAAAATTATTTCCAAATTTGAAAGGAACTATTCATTCATCAAATACATTTTATATTAATTATTTCTCTCTCCCTTTTATATCAATTATTTCTCTCTCCCTTTTAAATGACAATTGAAAAAATATAATTAGAATATGATTACTAATTAATATATAATGTTATGAATAGTAAAATATGATAAAATAAAATAAATTCATAATTAAAGAAATTAAAATCTTTTTGAAATTATTAATTACTCATTACTATATAATGAATAAATGGATAATCCAATGTGGAGATTTGATGTGAATAGCCAAAGTCAAATTCATCTTATAGTATTTTATTGTCATATAATGAAAAAATAGTTATTCCAATGTGAAGACTTGTGTGAATGAAATAGCTAAAAGCTAAATTCATCTTACATTCATCAAAAATGTTCTTTAGCTTTAGCTAATCCAATGAGAGTGCTCTAATATTGTGCACCTCCCCTACTGGAACCTTCTCCGACTTACCAAGATTCACCTTAAGGCCCGAGATAGCTTCAAAACATAATAACACAGCCCTTAAGGCTTGAATCTGACCACAATCCTCATCATAAAAGATAAGAGTCATCTGCAAAAAGAAGATGAGAAAGTGTGATAGATCCATTGTTGGCATTTCCCACTGAAAAACCTTGGAGGAAACCCCCCCTTAAGAGCAGCCTCCACCATCCAACCAAACACCTCCATGATAATAACAAAAAGGAAAGGGGATGAAGGGTCTCCCTGTCTCAAACCACGATAACTATGCAAAAAACCACATGGATTACCATTAACCAACATTGAAAACTGGGCAGTAGAGAATGTCTAATCCACATGCACCACCTCTCCCTGGAACCACATCTGCCAAGCAAGTAGAAAAGGAACTCCCAAATCACATGATCATACGCCTTTTTCAATACACTTCTTTCTTGGGCTTTGGCCATTATTTGTAATACGGACAGCCTTCATGATTTGTTTGTAACTCTTATTAGTGCTTAGATGTAATTAGGCATGTTCATTGTATACTACTAGTGTACTCGGGCAATACCTCTTTTATCAATAAAATTTACTTTTACCCATTAAAAAAAAATATTAGAAGTTAATCAAATAATTATTTGTTGTAGAACATATATTATCTTGATTTTTGTATACATATAAATCAAGTAGTTTGTAGATCCCATCGTTTTATGATTCCTATTTTTTTCTTTAAAGAACTCAACTCTTTGTATATTTCTCTGTATAGATAACTATTACAAAGTAAATATGTTTTTCCTGGTACATAGTTATAATAGTGGTTAAAAAAAAGTTTCTTCTCTCTTTTAATTGGTCCATCTCTCATTTACATAGCAATCATCCCTCATTAAAAGTCTTAAAACTTCTACCTCTTTAAGGGCTTTTGATCTCTCAAAATTCACTTATGGAGTTCTTGCCTTTATTTATGGTAAAGATTTATATGATATGTTTTAGAGTACTTTTTTTTTATCAGTAAATAGGAATTTTATTAAATATAGACAGCCAAGTACATGTGACATATACAAGAACTACACCTCTTGTTTTAGAGTACTTGGCAGAGGCATGTGTCAAATAATTGAATTGTTAGTTTTCTTTAGTGACTGAATCTATTGAATGACCTTCCACTTGTTCCTTTTGGCATCTTCTCTCTTGCTGCTAATTTTGATGGGGTATAATCCATCAAAGCCATATCCAGTAACCTCACAAGCTGTAAACCTCACACAAAATCATTCACATGCAATCTTATGCTTATTGCACATACTAATCCAATTTTTTTTCTATTAGCAGCATCTTTTATAATTTCCTCATCCTTATTGGATCCACCAAGATTATTTAAAAAAAAAAAAAAATCTTAACGATTTTTGGAATTCTCTCATCCCTATTTTCATTTAAACTTTTTAACATATATTCCCTCTTATACATCACCTAAAACCACTTTTATATTATGCACATGCTAATCATTCAACTGAATTTTGATTAAAGAAGAGTCTAGGGTGTTAGATGAACTGAATTATCCACACTTGCCATCTTATAATCTGGGATTTCATATGCACTGCATCCTTGATATTTCTCCGTTCTCCATTGTTCGTACGTGTTACTTTGTATAATAATTGTGATTCGAATGCGAATTGTAATGGTTGGTTAACCCTGTGCAGGAGATTGCTGGAGATGAGTTGGTGAAGGTCTTGCAAATCAGGAACAAAATACCTAGAAGAAAGGCTCTCTCCTCATTAGAAGAAAATGTTCTGACTATACTCACAGAAGAGGGGTATGTCAAACCAGATGTAGCTTCAGGACCTGCTGAAACAGTACCAGATTTATTGGAGGATGAGGATGAGGATGAGGAAGTGGTTCTGGATGGTGAAGTGGATGAAGGTGATGTTCATATAAAGCCAACCTCACGAAAAGCCACCCCCTTGGTAAATTGAAATTCTTCTACTGTAGTTGCTCCTATGTTTAGGTAGATGATGCTATTTATATATATACCTTTTTCTTGATCTGGTTTGATGGAAAGTTCTCCAGTTTTGGAAAATGGCTTTGGAGGATATGGAATGTTATGCCTTTTCAAATCTAGACTTTTCCAAACCCAAGTACAAACTTAAACGCACTCTCATTTCCAAGGATTTCTTCTAATCATTGGGAGAATTTATCGTCTTGTTTCTGTAGAAACATTATGAATGACAATTTGGCACATTATTAGACACTTCAGCCTTCGCAAGATGATAATAAATTAATATATTTGTACTTCCATTTATATATGTGGTTATTAATGAATAAATCTTAAAAAGCCTTTGCTAGAGTTAATTTCTCCAACACTACTTTGCTTCCGTTTTTCTTTTTCTTATCTAGTTTTCCATGTCTTTCACTTGCGTCACTTTCAATAATTCCCACCAAGTAAAAGCTTCATCTTCCATCTAATATACTTTGAAGTTTAATTTCGCAAGTATTCCTTTGGAGAGAGCATTCCCTTAGTATGCTCTCTTTCAAGTTCTAACTTGATTTTTCACACACACACATATATATGGGGAGGACACAGAGATGAGAAGAGGGGAGAAGTTGGGATTAGAGCGTCATGGGCATGGGAGGTCTATTTATAGGGGGAAATAATTGACATGTGGCTGCATACAATGTGTTGATATGTGCGGCAATCAGAAATTAGATCATAATAGGGGTTTTTTTATGCAGGTTGGCGAATATATTATCATACTGGCTTGCTGCTCTTTGTACAAGTTTTTTGAACTTCTATGTGCTTTCGTTGGAAACAATAAGACTACATTTGATAACTATTTTCAAGAAATGTTTTCTTGTTTTAGTACTGTAGCACCCTAAAAAGTGTCGTGGTTGCATTTTTTATTTTAGTGAAATATCTTTCTAATTTGGTAAATCTTGAAAAAGAATTGGAGGGTGAAGGGGGATATTTGCCCACCCCGGATGGTCGAGGGATCTTTCCCATCGCGTCATGGGGGGGATGTCCCCTCTCCATGTGTGAAGCAAGGGCAAATTGGGGAAAATCCGCCACTATGCTTGCACTGTGGAAGGAGGATTTTACCTTGCTGCTATGTTGTGAGTGATGTTTCTCTCTGTTACACAGTGGTGGATGGAGGTAGAGGAACATGTCCAATTACTTCTGGCACTGACTCTCAGTTTGGTGAATTTTTATTTTTTATGTGAAAGGTGTGGATTTTCCTTTTTGTAAAAATAGTTTTGAGAATGGTTTCAATTTTTTTTTTTTTTTTTTTTTTGTGTTTGGCTATTTTTGTAGGAATTCTCCTAAACCATGTAGGACATGAGCCATTAAACTGTGAGAACTAAACTTACAAACAGTTTCCCATATTTCCTTAGCGAAGCAGGTTCATATCCACTAAGATGAACATTCTATTCAACAAGGAGTAGGAGAAGGGTAATATGTGCAGAATATCACGTTTAGGGAAAAATTGACAAAAACAAAAGACAAATAAAAGAGTCCTTCCATTTTGGAGAGATTATCATCCATTATTTACTTATGGTTCATCAAGTTTCAAAGTTTGAGTCAATACATTGATAACCCTAAGCACATGAAGGATTTCATTTATGTGAGATAGTTCCCGAGTTGTGCTGCCTATGGTATAGTCCAGTCTTGAAGACTAGAATAAAAGGTGCTTTGCTAGGGTCCTGACACATGACATAATATTTCAACAAGTGTTGCTAAACTACCAATAAATTTCCTGAATTGGTATTATGTTTGAGAGTAGTGGGGAATCAGTGAACCATTAACCCTTCTTTGTTTCAAAGCTAGAGAACTGTCGCTTGTGTTCCCTCTTTTTGGTGTTGATCTACTGTATGGTTGATTGATTGGGACTTGTTACTTTCTCAACTTTTCTTGACTTCTTGGAGCAGTTTAGTGATAGCTTGAGACTGTCTTCCTTTTATTTTTGGGTGCATATCTAGTTTCTTTCTGCTTTTTAATTAATTACTTTTCTTAGCAAGAGATAAAGTTAACCATTATGACTAGGGAACGCAGACTGCAGCTGACATTTAACCTGCAGCTATGATCTGCTACAGCTAGGTTGCCTGCTGCATATATAGTTTGGTTAATACCCTTTGAGTTTATATAGCACCTGCATTAATCTTGATTTTGTTACAAATATTTAAGTATCCATAAATTAATGTATTTTTGCAATCCTATTTTGACTTTATGGGTTCAAAACTACAGGGAAAAATAATATGTACAGTTCATTTGGCGAATCAGATCCATCTCTTATTCTTTTAAGGTTTTTGGAACTTTTAATTTGATAAATGCCTTACCACCATTTATCTTCTATGTTAATTTTACCAATTGCATGTTGTGGTGCAAGACTCCAATAAATTACAATCATTGTCCTTTTTCCAGTTTTTCTCTGAGGTCGATGTGAAGCTGGTTTTTAAGGAAGTTACATCGAAGTTTTTGCGAAAGCGCATTGTGGAGGTAAGAATGCTATCTTTCTTAGCAGTTCCAAACATATAAACCTGTAACGATTTTCCAGCCCATACTTCAAAGGTTCTGCTATTCTGAATGTTTTTAAATGTGTACTTTGTTTGATTAAATTGTAGTGATCTATTCTTGAATGTAAGCTTGTATAGATGGAAAAAAGTAAGACTGGAGAAGATTCACCAGCATTGCAACAACAATGAAAAAAACTGTTTTTAGGCTTATTTAGGAGAGTGGAAGGAGCATTGTGTAGAGTACTTAATTGAAACAAATTGATTGATTAGAAGATGGATGAACATTGGAAACCTGGGATCCCTTTTGCTTGGGATTGGGGCTATGCCAGACAAGCAAATCACTTTGTCAACTGAACATGATTGATGACAACCAAGTCATCTTTGACACTTCTTTTTTGCTGCACTTGTTGCAGGGTGGAAGAAGAAGTGATGGACGAACCCCAGATGAAATACGTCCAATTAACTCGAGATGTGGGTTGCTTCCGAGGGCACATGGAAGTGCTCTTTTCACCCGAGGGGAAACTCAGGTATGATGCATGTAATTTTGATTTTGAGTGCATGATGTGATGACTACACACCGATGATTGGTTTTCTGCATCTGTACATGCAACTGCTGTTTTTATCTAGGTTACAAGTTTGTTGCAGAAGCATGTCCAAATGATTAAGTTCATACAGGTTTGGTATGCAATTGGAGTGTTGTAATGGAATAGCTAACCATAGGTTTGGTCATTCTATTTTGGTTGCACTTGATTACAAGTGTAGTTATACCCAACTTCTCTTTTAGGAATAACTATTACTTCTCAAAAGGGTGGAAATAGCTTTTTTGTGGCCTGTGTAATAAGTTCTTAAAAAAAGATAGTCAAAAAGTGCTATATGTGCAGTAACCTCTAATCATGGCAGGCATAGAGGAATAGTGATATCAAACTGACCATGGCAGCCTTAAAGCAACAAACAGTGTGGGTTGGTGCCTCCCTTCTGCTCTCTCTTTTCTCTTTTTTATCATATTCCAAACCTGATTCCCCCACCCATCCCCACCAGCCCCCTCCCCCCAAAAGAAAAAACCTTGATCCCACCCATTGCCTCCTCTTTCTCTCTCTGATTGGACCTAACCCTCTCACTTCGACATGCGCCTTTTTACCCAGTTACCCCACTGAATTCCTGGTATCTTCTTCAACTACTCATGGGTTGCAATGTCGCCTCCTCCTCTGTCCTCATCATCAGTTCCCCTCCCATCTCTTTCACTTCTAAATCTTCATGGTTATTTTTTAATATTTATAGTGTGAAGAATTTCACAATTATTATGTATGGAGGATTTATTTACTTTGAAAACAAACCATGTGGAATAAACCATAATGATTTTCATGGACATATAGTGAGGGGAAGTATGACCCATACATGGAACTAGAGTGTTAGAATATAACTAAATGATTAGATTTACCTTTTTTTTTTTATCAATTTAAGCATTTGGGATAAATGGCTATTTGAAAATTATGAATACAAACTATCATTAATGTAATAAGTATTCCAATTCTATTACACAAATAAACAGAAAAAAAAAATATACATTTGCTAAGTGGTAACTCTTGTCCTTCATAAGAGATTGATGAGGTTTATGATTGCTTTGAGGTCTATATGGTCCATGCATTATTTGGGAGAGATTCCACGTTCAGCCCATGGGAGGTATAGGTGTCAGGGCAGCAGAGAAACTTTCTATAGAACTTTTAAAGGGGTGGAGTTTTTGTATGTCTCTGTGCATTCTGTAGCATGTTTATTCTAAACCAGCCTGCCTATCTATCAGCTATCCTCAAATCTAATTACCTCCCCTAGTGCTGTTTGATAATGTGCGCTAAAGTTCAATTGTTATGTAGCATATTCTGTGACTCTCAGTTACAATATCAATTGCCCAGTCGCATTTGACACTTCTATGTTGATCCTTGTTTATTTTATTTTCTAGTTTTGTCAATCAATAATCATAAATATTAGTTATCCATCCTATGCAAGTGATGCGTTTTGATTGTGCTTGTTGATGCCTTAGAACTGATCATTTTATGGAAATTTCACATACCCAACATTGCGTTTTTTTATTTTTACTATACAGTGCGACTGTTCTGATAGATGTTTCAACTAGGGGCCCAAATTTTATGGCATCAGTGTTGAATGCTGTCAATTGTACTCTGTGATTATGTTTTCAAAACATCACGATAGTGTGCCCAATTTTAGAATACATCTTCAATTGGGTGCAGTACCCTGGCTTGTTCTTTGAATGTCTTTTAGCATTTGATGGATGCATGTATGTGTCATTCATTTATTATGGTAATGACCATGATTGTAATATCAGAAATTGATTTAAACAGAACTTGTTGGCTACCTAATAATCCATATATTTGTTAGAATTTGTACCCATCAGATGTATAACACAAATTCATTGCAATATCTTCTGTCATTCTACTTCTACTGTTCCAGGATCTTTTACATTTTGTGTGAGCGAGCCTTATACCTTTGTCCTGTGCATCCATGGCTCACTGCAAATAACTGGATTTTAATAATGTGATTGTTTTTTTTTGTTGACTGTCTTCATCATTTAATCAGCATTAGAAGTAAGACCGGTGAGTCCTATTCTGGGTGTTGACTATGTTGGATGTCCTTTTTTCATAATAAGATGCACAGCAGTAAACATGAATGCAGTTTTATGCCCCTATTGTTAATGTTTCTTATTTAATGTCTCTATAACTTTATCATTCATTTACTTCTTATTTTTGGTGAAACAGTCGTTGGCAGTGGTTACACTTGGTGATAGACAGATGGCACAAAGAATAGACAACCTTGAGGGTGCAGATGAATTGAAGAGTTTCTATCTTCAGGTCTCTAAATCTAACTCTGGTCCTGTTGAATAATATCCGGAGAACCTTTCTTGTGGGCAAAATATAGTCTCACTCACTGTCAATTGCAGCTATAATGATGCTTTGTGAGTCTATTTTCGTCAGCAGTTTTTTTAAATTGATCCCTTCATGGCCCCTTATTATGGAATTAAATTGGTGTTTCATCCACTTAATCTTTGTCACTTCATCATTTCCCTATAAACATTAATGTCCTGAAAGGTCTGTTGATTGACAAAACCTCTGTTTGAGCAATCCTAGGTCACTTTTGGATTTTCGTTCTGTTTTCATTTTAGAACTATTTCTTGAGTTCTCACTTGCTACTGTTGACCATATGCTGTAGTTTCAAAAGGTGAAGTTTCCTGGTTGAAAATCATGAGATCATACTCAGGCTTTTTTTCCATTACAATTAAATATGAAATAGAATGTCATGATGGAAGAACCAATACACTGATGATAGGTTACAGTTTATTTCCAACTTTTTTGTGGATACAGTTTATGTAAACTTTTTATTCTGTTCCTCTTCCTACAACTCTTTCGATATTCCTAGCTCTATGGCTCTCTAGTTAGTTACATGCAATGCTAAAGTGGAGTTTGAATAATCTTTGTAATTATTTGGTGCTCTTCCTTGTATTCTGCTCCTGCTTGAATGTTTCACTGCTTGAATGACTAGTCATGATAAGTAATAAGAGGCACCTCTTATGATAATTTAGTAGATGTTCTTTCATTTTCTTTTTCTTTTTTCAGTTTTTTTCTCTTTATCTTACAGAACTTCTTGACATGCTGATGAATCAGCTAATTATAACTTTATATCTTATTTATAACTTCAATATAATATTCCTGGAAACATTCAGAACCTAGCTGAATGTTAAGAACTTGTTAACTTTTCAGTATTCATTTCCTCCTTCATGCGTTGGGGAAGTTGGGCGGATTGGGGCACCTAGTAGAAGAGAAATTGGTCATGGAATGCTTGCAGAGAGAGCTCTTGAACCAATCTTGCCTTCTGATGATGATTTTCCTTACACCATACGTGTCGAGAGTACCATCATGGAAAGCAATGGCTCCTCAAGGTAGATCAGTTTTTGAGTTGATCAGCAAAGTTTTAAAAATTTAATTTTCTCAATTTATGTTATTTTAATTGTTGTCTCAAATTTTAACGGCATTTGCAAATATGTCTTTAATATTTGTACTGGGTATGCTGCTCATTTTCTTATAACAAATGAATATTGTGTCCTTCACTATGTAATTTAGATATGAAGGTTTACTAACTTCAAGATCTGCTATGTAACAGCATGGCATCCATTTGTGGAGGTTCCTTAGCATTGCAAGATGCTGGGGTCCCAATTAAGTGTTCTATTGCTGGGATAGCAATGGGTATGGTTCTGGACACTGAGGAATGTGGGGGAGATGGGACTCCACTTATTTTATCAGACATAACTGGATCCGAAGATGCCTCTGGAGATATGGATTTTAAGGTTGTTTTACACAGAATTAATTGCATTTTTGTGTGTTCTTTTGGTTTCATGCTCTCTATAAGGTCTGAAAATACTTGAACTCGATGTGAATTTCAGAAATGATTCCATGCCACACAACGTAGATGAAAAGAATAACACGTGTAGTTAAATAACTTAATGATTGTAGGTTGCTGGAAATGAAGAAGGAATAACTGCTTTTCAGATGGACATAAAGGTGAGATGGCATCTATTTTTTATATGTTCATCACATTGTCTCTGTTTCTTCCATTGCTTGGTTAGTAGTAACTTCCATTTGTCCATGAATACATCATTCTGTGTTCTTCTAAATTTCTCTTCCTTCCTAGTATGATATATATATATAACAATAATTTTTATTAGTTCCGTGTAGGTAAACTTCCGATGGTGCGGTGCACGGGATCAGGGTTTACTCTGCAGGGGTGGGTCCGAAGGGCCCTGCCTTGGAGAGGTTCCCTGACGTAAAAATAATAATAATAATAATAATAATAACTTTTATTATAAAAAAGGTTGAATACTAAAATAGTTCCTATAATTTGACCATTCGACAACTTATCAAAAAAAAAAAAAATAGCCATTAGACAGATTACTTCTGACTTTTAAAATGAACTTTTTATCCTTATACTCTCAATTTCAGTCATTTTGATCTTTCCGTTACAAATCCGTTAGAAATTAATTGAACCCCTCCACATGACTCCTAAGCCGCATCAAGTGCCATAACAAATAAAAAATTAAAACAAAAAAATTAAAATATTTAAAAGTTAAAAAATAAAATAAACTTAAAAAACTAAGATAAAATGGGAGTGGCCCTCCCCCTCCTATTTTTTTTTAATTTATTAATTTTTTTTTTAGATTTTTTTAAATATTTTTTTATTAAATATTAAATTTTTATTTGTTTTGACATGTGGCACATTTTTATTGGTGGTGATGTAAGATGCTAGCTAGGTGGTGGGGTTCCAAAGTGTATCTAACAGATATGTAATGGAAGGATCAAAACGACCACAGTTGAAAGTTATAAAGATGAAAAAGTTCATTTTTAAAAGTCGGAGTAATCCGTCTAAAGACCAAACCACAGGAACTACTTTAGTATTTGACTCAAAAAAAAGGGAATCCAATTTAGCTGTATTCTACTGCGCATTTGTTGGAATTGACCATTCTTTTATGATAGGTGGGAGGAATTACTGTACCCATTATGAGAAAGGCACTCCTACAAGCAAGAGATGGCCGAAAGCTTATTCTCGGTATGCTCACTAATGAGGATTACTAGAACTCCTGGAAATAAATTTTTTTTGCAAGTAACGTAGTTTTATTAAAAGCACATTGTGACAAAACTATATAGTACACAGGACTAGAAATCATAGAAATTTTTCTCTTCTATTGTCTGGAGGTGTTACTGTTTTTAGCAAGGATGTAAATCATCTAGAATACTTTTCAAATTAACATATCATATGCACAATATCATATGCATAGGGCTGCTAAATTATATCCTGATGGCAGGAGTAATGCTTCTATAAACTGTAGGAGATAGAAGCCAAGAGCTCTTTGACTCAAAAGAGACGGGAATAGAAAAAACTTTTGGACATCCAGTTCTTTAGTCGAACATAGACAGAGAGAATGAATTCGTATTTTCATTAACATTCAACATCCTATACATACTACATACAAATGACCATTGAATACTCATAAACTATACTAATTACAACCATGTCCTCTAACACTCCCCCTCAAGCTGGGGCATATATATCATATAAACCTAGCTTGAAACAAATAAGCTTTAACCGACTACAATACAATGGTTTGGTAAACATATCTGCAAGTTGATCAGCAGACTTCACAAAGGGTGTAGAAATGTCACCACTTAATATCTTATTCCGAATGAAGTGACAATCAATCTCAATGTGTTTAGTCCTCTCATGGAATACAGGATTAGACGCAATATGCACTGCAGCTTGGTTATCACAAAGTAACTGAAGAGGGATAGGAGCTGGAAACCCAATCTCTTGAAGAAAGTGTTGCAATCATGTCAGCTCACTAGTAGTGTGAGCCGTTGCTCTGTATTTGGCTTTTGCACTAGACCGAGCTACTATTGTTTGCTTCTTACTCTTCCATGTAACTAAGTTACTTCCCACAAAGGTACAATATCCAGTAGTCGATCTTCTATCTGAAGGAGATCCAGCTCAATCAGCATCCGAAAAAGCATCAATTCTAAGGTGTCCATTTGGTCTATACAATAGTCCAAGGCCAGGAGCTCGCTTAAGTTAACGAAGAATATGGATTACAGCATCACAATGTGAGACCCTGGGCATTTGTAGAAATTGGCTCACTACACTCACTGCATAAGAGATATCAGGTTTAATGATAGTAAGATAATTCAATTTTCCAACAAGTCTTTGATGCCGACCTAGATCTCATCTTTCAAGAGTTTACGATTTGGGTCCATAGGAGTGTCAATAGGTCGTTCACCTAACATGCCAATTTCTTCCAGAAGATCAAGTACATATTTTCTCTGAGATAGGTTAATGGCTTTTTTAGATCTACCGACTTCAATTCCAACAAAGTACCTAAGTTTGCCCAAGTCTTTTGTTTGAAACTGATCATGTAAAAATTGTTTCAGCCTAGCAATTCTAGCTGAGTCACTCCCAGTAATTACAATGTTATCAACATATACAACCAAAAAGATATGACCTGCATCACTGTGTAGGTGAAATACCGAGTGGTCTGTTTGGCATCTATGAAGACCAAATGATAATACAACATCAGAGAACCTCCCAAACCATGCTCGAGGAGATTGTTTCAAACCATATAATGCATTTTTTAACTTGCACACAGTACCTCGATACTCCCCCTGAGCAACAACTCAGGTGATTGCTCCATATACATTTCCTCATTTAAGTCGCCATGTAGGAATACATTTTTAACATCCAACTGAAATAAAGGCCAATCCAAGTTGGCAGCAAGAGATATCAATACCCCAATAGAAGAAATTTTGGCAACTGGGGACAAAGTCTCATCATAATCAATGCCATAAGTTTGAGTGTAACCCTTGCAACCAAGCGGGCTTTCAGACGTTCAATAGACCCATCAGGATGAAATTTGATTGTATATACCCATCTACAACTAACAAGGTGTTTACCAGGTGGTAGAGGAACAAGATTCTATGCCCCATTATGGTGAAGAGCATCCATTTCATTTTTCATAGCTGTCCTCCATTTCAAATCAGATAAAGCATCATGAACTGTCTTAGGAACAGAAAGTTTTGAAAGTTGAGAAATAAAGCATGAAAAAGATGGAGATAAGGCATGACAGGAGACATATTGGGCAATCGGATGTTGAGTAACGCAAGAACAAGTACATTTTCGGAGAGCAATAGGTGGAGAGTCTGAAGCACTAGGTAACTCAGGATTTGAAGATAGATGCAAGATTGGTGGAGGCATGGCAGGAGACATATTGGGCAATCGGATGTTGAGTAACGCAAGAACAAGTACATTTTCGGAGAGCAATAGGTGGAGAGTCTGAAGCACTAGGTAACTCAGGATCTGAAGATAGATGCAAGATTGGTGGAGGCATGGGAGCCGGGGGCCTCACACGACGCGAGTACACCTGTAAAGGAACAAGGGAAGGAACTGAGGAGGATTGGGTAAAAGTGAGTGAGTGTGCAAGAGAAAGGGTAAGAGTAGGTAATGGTAGAGGATCACACTCAACAACTAAAGAAGTTGTCGTGAAATAGGGTATGGACTCAAAGAATGTGACATCAGCACTAGTGAAGTAACGTCTAAGAGCAGGACTATAGCAGCGATATCCTTTTTGAGTTCGGGAATAACCAACAAAGAAACACTTGGTAGCACGTGGATCAAGCTTATCAAAACTTGGGCCAAGGTTATGAACAAAGCAAACACACCCAAAGATTTTTGGAGGGAGAGAAAAAGGTGGAGACAAAGGGAACAAGATGGAGAATGGAGAGAAACCATCGAGGACTGATGAAGGCATACGGTTAATAAGGTGACATGCAGTAAGAACACCATCACTCCAAAAACGTTTAGGAACATGCATGTGCAATAAAAGTGCTCTGGTTACATCTAATAAATGGCGATTTTTGCGTTCAGTCACCCTATTCTGTTGTGGTGTATAAGAGCATGAATTTGATGAACAATTTCTTTATTACTTAAGTAAGTAGCAAAGGCACTAGATTTGTATTCTCTAGCATTGTCCAAACGCAAAATTTGAACTTTTTGTCTAAATTGAGTTTTAATTTCTTTCCGAAAGACTTCGAATATGGAAAGAAGTTCAGATCGTGCTTCATTAGAAACAACCATGTCATACGAGAATAGTCATCAACAAATGTAACAAAATACTGAAACTTGTTTGATACAATGTTGATTGGTCCCCATTTATCAGAGTGAACCAATTCAAAAGAACTAGATGCTCGATTATCAACTCGGGGTACAAAAGACACATGATGGTGTTTGCTAAGCTGACATGCTTCACAAGGAAAGGAAGATGCATTTTCAAGATTCCTAACTTGACGTTTCAAAAGAGAAAGAGATGGGTGTCCAAGGTGACAATGCCATTCAAAAGCAGATGATGAGGATGTGAGGGCTCGAGTGGGTGACTCTCTGACATCAAGGTAATACAGACCACCAGCTTCATGCCCCGAACCAATCTTCTTCCCCGTCTTGAGATCCTAAAAGATACATACAAAGGGATAAAAGGTCACAGAACATTGAAGAGTTTGAGTAATTTGACTAATGGACAACAAACTAAAGAGAAAACTATGAGCATATAGAATAAATGACAAGGATATAGAATTGGTGAGCTTAGTGGATCCAATGCCTGTAACTTTAGCAAGAGAACCATTAGCAAGAGTAACACTCTTTGGAGATGTCAAAGTATCTAACTTAGATAAGAAATAAGACAAACCGATCAAATGTTCATTAGCTCCTGAATCGATGATTCATGGATCTTGAGTAGATGAGACAAGACAGGCGGACGCTGTACCTGAATGGGCATGAGTAGCTATGGAAGATGAAGTCGCTCGTGTGCGAGCCAAAAACTGATCATACTCATCCTTTGATATGCTAATCATCTCTGGAGTTGGGTCGGAATTCGTTGACGGTGATGTAGCATTTTGGCAAATAGCTTGATTAGCAGATCCAGATGGTCTACCATGGAGATCCCAACAATAGTCCACTGAGTGGTTAGTGCGACCACAATGAGTGCACTTACGAGATTCACGACCTCGAGTGCGATTACCTCTGGTATCACGCCCCCCACGTGCACCTCTACCACTCCGGCCTCCACGCCCACCGAGAGCAACATTGGAGGCAACTAAAGCGGATCTCTCATTACTCTTATCTGAAGAAAACTGAGATCCTTGTCCAAATAATGTGGCTCGCTGAAGTCGGGAGAACACATCAGGAAATGAGGGAAGTTGTGGACTTGCTAGAATTTGAGAACGCACTGACTCATACTCAGGTTTTAAGCCAACAAGAAACCGAACAATATTAAAATCTTCCCGTTGTTTTAGCATACTTGAAACATCAGAAGTGATAGGTTGATACATTTTGAGCTCTTCACATATGCTTATCACTTGAGAATAATATTCTTCCAAGCCCAAAGCATCCTGTTCCAACCCAAAGAATTGTTGACACAACTCAAAAATACGGGTTATGTTCCTAGCACCCGAATACATCTGTTTGAGATGCTTCCACACCTCTTGAGCGGTGTCAAAATGTATTAAGCTGGTGCAAATATTAGGCTCAATACTGGTCAACATTAGAGACAATATTTGAGCATCTTCTTGCTCCCATTGAGCAAATGTAGAACTAGCTGAGTCAAGCATTGGATCAATCAAGTGAGTACGACAAAGGCCCTTGCCTTTCAAAAACATTTCAACAAATTTTGATCACAACAGATAGTTTTTTCCATTCAACTTTACCGAAGTCATAGGCATACTAATGTTTGGTGCAAGAGACATTGACTCAAATTTAGTTGTAATGGAGAAAAGTATCACAACAATTCAACTTGGAGTCAAGAATACACACAAAATATGAAATATGGATGAAAAACTGGGAGACACAATCTGGAAAAGTAGAAACCCAGATTAAAAACCCAAATTTCGGATCTGTATTGGTCAAAACAAGCATGTACCGGCCGAAACAAGCAAGTATCGGTTTTGAACCGGCCTGTATCGGGTCTGAATTGGCCTGTATCTGGTCTGAACCGCTCTGTTTCGGTTCTGAACCGCTCTGTTTCGGTTCTGAACCAGTATGTATCGGGTATCGCAGGTACCGGCTTCAAAAACTAACCCTAAACTGGAATAGGTTATCCCAAATGAGGATAACTTATCCTAAACAGGAATAAGTTTACCGTATACGTGTTACCAAACATACGTTATCCTGAATAGAAACAAGACCTTACACCGGATTGGGGGCAGACGTAGTTGATGACAGGATAGTAGAGACCTGCCACCAAACACTCCAAGACGTTGACGTCGCCGGCGTCGGCGATAAACAGGGCTTCCGGCAGCCGATGACTACGAGAGACACACCGGTGTGCATACAAAATGCTGGCGATCTCGATTCTGGTGTCCAGTATCGGAGACGACACCTGAGGTCACCAGAAACACCTTGAAACAGATACCGGCCACCAACGACGAAGAGGACAATGGCCACTAACCACCACAGACAACGACGGTGATACCACAGCGTCGTCACACAACCACCACTAACTTCGTCTCACAACCACAACCACCACTAGCTCCGTCACACAACCACCACTAACTGACTACACTTTTGCTCTGATACCATGTAGTCGAACATAGACAGAGAGAATGAATTCGTATTTTCATTAACATTCAACATCCTATACATACTACATAAATATGACCATTGTATACTCATAAACTATACTAATTACAACCATGTCCTCTAACACATACTGTAGAAACCACATGACTGACTCTCTAGTTGTTGATGGGGAAAGGTGGTGAGAATATATTGCAGTTCAACACATTCTGAACAATTTTCCTGGAGGCTTCAGTTGGATTGTCTTAACTTTAATACCATTGATGAACAATATGTGGTTATTCTAGAAAGAGCCTTTTAGGAGACTAAGAGGGTGTTTGGCAAACAAAACCCCTTCTGAATTCAAAGGGAGTTTTGTCATCCTAGAGAGTTTTCATTTCCAGTTTTTGAGGTGGTGAAGGCATTGAATGGTGATAAAGCTCCTGGCCTTGATGGATTCTCATTAGTCTTTTTGCAGAAGTATTGGGAGATTATCAAAGTAGATTTGATGAATGTATTCCATAAATTTTATGCTCATGGGAAGTTTGAGAAGAGGCTGAATGCTACTTTCATCGCAATTTTCCATAGGTAGTAGAGGCAGTGGAGACTAAGGACTTTGTCCGATGAGCTTAATTATAAAATCATATCCAAAGTCCATGCTAACCAGCTGAATATCATGCTAGTGAAAATTATTTTCACCTAACAGAACGCTTTCATCACGAGACTACTAATCTTTGCTCAACACGTATAGCTAATGAATGCCTCAATAGCATAATCATAAGGGGTTTCCAGGTGTGCAATGTAAACTAGACTTGGAGAAGGTGTATGACCACATGAATTCGGCTTCTTGCTGTGTTTACTTAGGAGATTTGGCTTCGGAGGGAGATGGTGCGAGTGGATAACACACTTCATTTTTATGATGTGTTTCTCAGTTTTATAGACGGTACCACCTCAGGTTTCTTTAACAGCTCTCGGTAATTATGACAGAGGCATCTATTATCCCCAGAACTGTGTGTACTGGTAATGGAGGCAGAGTAGAATCTACCACCTGCTGTGAACAAGGGACTCTTATCAGGTTTCTTGATGGGGATGATAAATAATGCTGTTTGCGGTGGAAGTAAAATATGGTAGCTTGTGGGGTAAATGCTGTTCAAATGGGCCAGAGGGTCTTATGGGATTGAGGTGTGAAAGAACATTAGGAGCGGGTGAGTTGATTTTTCAACGTATTGCTAGATATTAGGTGGGGGATGGGTCGAAAAACAAATTTTTGTACTGTGTGGTGCGGGACCAGCCTTTGAGGACTGTCTCCATGGAATTATTTCATCTATCTCAAATGAAGGAGGCTTTGGTTGTAGAACACTTGCCAATCTCTGATGATATGCCTTAATGGAATGTTACTTTTATTAGATCTGCCCATGGTTTGGGGGATGGATTTTTTCTCTTGGCTCTTTGATAAGTTGTATTCCTTTAGGTAAAGTAGAGGTGGGGATGATCAAATTTGTTGGTTCCAATTCAAAATACGGATCTTCGATGTTAGATCTTTCAATCCGCTGATCCCTCCAGTCAGTTCATGAGTTCTTTGGGAATGTATTTGGAAAACAAGGCAAGGGTAGCTTTTGTTCGGGTGACTGTTTTGGGGAAGATCTTAAGAATGGATAATTTGAGAAAGAGGCATATTGTGATAATAGCAATGTGTTCTATGTGCAAGCAAAATGGGATTGACCACCTCTTTCTACATTGTCATTTTGCTAAAGATTTTATGGGATTGAGTGGGCCATTCCTCAGAAGCTTGAAAGAAGGTTACTTAGTGCTTAATATGCTGCTTTTGGCAAGAGTGAAAAACCCTGAGAGGATGGTGAAACCGAGTTAAAAACTATAGCATTCAGCATCCTCTATGTTTGGGCTGTTCACCCCAGCCCCCCACTCCCTTGATTTGTAGTTTTTAAAAGTCAAAACTCATTAAAAAAAAGAAGAATTACTTGGGTTCCGACTCCTTTTCGCATCTTTAATTCCGTATACTTGTCATGGAGAAACACATACTACCATGGGGAGTAGCTTAGTACTCTGGTGAATGCAAATATGCTTGTGAACATATTTTATTGAAGTGTTTGGAAAGTAGTGTTACAAACAAAGAATAAGACTCTTTTTTGATAATCTAAAGAACCACTTGGTAACATTACATCCAATATCTAAAAAGAACTAGAATACTGAGAAAGTTATAAAGTTTTAAATGAATGATTAAAACTTAGAAGTTTCTTTTTACCTATAAAAAAATGAATGATAAATTTTCTTTTAAGAGTGGTCTGTGACTCGTGTCAAACTGAGAGAAGGGTTCGGACCGGTTTTAAGGTAATAGGAAATCTAAGCTGTCTGGCCACTTTCACTCATCCAAAATAGACACAAAGGGAGAATGGAAGAAGACTATGATGGACATCTGAGATAATTGTTTGAGAATGGCACGTGTGACATCACTTTATCTGCAACTCCTATTCTTCACTGCCAATGTTACACATTTTCATACCCTTATATTTATCAAAATATAGGATTAGATTTGATTCATAATGAACCTGTTTCAGCAACTGTCATGGAATTAATCATGATCAACTCAGCCATGTCTACTTGAAAAATAACTCTATAATTTTTGGGTACTTTCTGTCTACACTTTCTCCTGGGATATATAGAACCAAATAATTGGTGGCTTGAGTTGAGGTTTACAAGTCTTTTTATACTCGAAAATAACATTTGAGTGTTAGTTTGTCCTATCTATTTGAAGTGAAATTAATGCTATTTCATGTTTGATAATTCAGATGAAATGTTGAAATGTTTGCCTCCGCCCTCGAAAAGGCTTTCTAAGTATGCGCCATTAATTCTCATCATGAAGGTTTGTTTGCTACTTGTAGAACTTATACATTGCTTGGCCAACTAAAACTAATTCCTGCAACATCTGATGTACTCCTCCCTTACAATGTTGTTGTTTTACAGGTCAAACCTGAAAAGGTAAATGCTATTATTGGTTCTGGCGGAAAGAAGGTGAAGAGTATTATTGAAGAAACTGGGGTAGAGTCAATTGATACCCAAGATGACGGAATAGTAAGATCAGATTATGATCTCATCTATAGGTTTTTTTTTTTTTTATGTTGGTATTATAATTCAACTATTACTGCAGTTTTAGATATTTGTGGCTTTTGCAGGTGAAAATTACTGCAAAGGACTTGTCTAGTTTGGAGAAGACAAGAGCTATTATTAGTAATCTGACAATGGTTCCATCGGTTGGTGATGTCTATAGGTACTCTTTTGGTTAATTGGGAAATGAAAGAATATATAGATGCTATGGTTTTTTCTTTATTGTTATTTGTGATTGGACAATCCATGGTCCTTAAGATAAAGGTATGCATAACAAAGGCACACAAAATAATTCTCTAATGTTCTTAGTCCAGTGTTGAATGGGATCCTGGGGCTCCACCAATTTTTTGTGCTTAATTTGCTGGACTTTAGTTTACAAAGTGAAGAGGTATTTGACTTCTTTCCTCACACTTTTTAGGGACTGTGAGATCAAATCAATAGCTCCTTATGGAGTTTTTGTCGAGATTGCACCTGGAAGAGAGGTATGTGTTTCATCCCTATTTGTCTAAAGCACCAACCCTCCCATAACTGATATTTGTATATATCGTTGTGCTGACACACAAACACAATATATATATGTGTGTGTCTGTGTGTGTGTGTATTGAAATAGTAAATAAAATGGTATTTTGCTCTACTTCTAGTTATCTGGCTAACCATTTATGTTTTTTGAGTTTCAAAAATGTTTTTGTGGATGATGTTCTTCTCATTTTATCTTATGATGGTAAAATATTTAAATGAAGCAACCATATGAATGTTCTATCTATCTATCTTTATGGGATTAATCATTCTTCTTTTCTGATTTAGGATTTATTTCATAGACGGGATGGGGGTCAGAAAGATTTATCCACAAAAGAAAATAGCTAATTTTCAATTTTTCTTCAGGGACTTTGCCATATTAGCGAATTGAGTTCAAACTGGCTTGCAAAGGCAGAAGATGTAAGCATGCAAATTTTGTTTATATTTTCAAAGATTATACTGATACCATGGTAACGATGATATGCTTTTTCTTGTGACAGGCTGTTAACGTTGGGGATCGCATTGATGTTAAACTAATTGAGGTATGGAGTATGATTTTTCAGATACCCCCACCCCTTCTGAAACTTGATCTGTTGGCCGACGGCTTTTGACATTACTTTGCTTATATGCCTTTGCGAGAAACAGTGCCCTTGTATCCAATGTATAACATGCTGATAAATACAAAAACCATGACAAACAGATTGATTCCTTTTTTCCATATCATCAAGAGATTCTTTCTTCTTTTGTCAGGAGAGATCCTTTATACCATTATTATTTACAGAAGATATCCATCCATGAGTTCCACTACATATTCTAGCTAGTACATTACCTATGTTAAAAGTTACTAAGTGGTCTCACAGTGGACCACATGTAGCTGTTCTGTTGATCACGAAATCCTTTCTGAAAGGTTTTTGAAAATTTTCACTCTCCTGTTATTAAGTTGTGAATTCTATACTTGTGAATTCTGTTTTTCCTGCTGTCTTATTTTTTCCTTGACGAAGTTCAATTTTTCTGGATTTCAACTGCATAATAGACTTTGTCGTGGTAATTATGAGTATTTATTACAGGTAAACAATAAGGGACAACTTCGCCTTAGCCGCCGAGCACTACTTCCTGATACAGATCCAGGGAGTCCCAGTGAAAAGCAGGATACGGGTAGCACCACAAAAGATATTGTGGCTTCGCAAAAAACAGCTGAAAGAAGCTCGGCTAAGAAAGTTCTGAATGTTCCAAAGGATGGTTTAGCTGAGGGTCAGCCTGATTCTAAAGTTGGCGCTCCTAAACTTGGAAGCTCCCATAAAAGTACTCCTGCAGAGGACACTCTACTCCCTCAAAAGAAGTTCATCAGAAGATTGGTTGGCTCAACCAGGGATGAGCACAACGTTAACAAAGACACGTCAAAGAGGAGCAGCAGTAAAGCAATCAGTACTGTCTCCAGCAAGGATGAAACTAGTGTAGTGAATGGAGAGGCTAACATTGGGTAGCAATTTATATCGCTTTCCTAGTGTTGCTAGGGATTTGTTATCCCTATTTGCATGGTGAGAGTGACGGAGCAAGACTGTCCTTGCTTGCATTAAATCATGGTATGAACTTGGGCATGAACTGCCTACTTCTTTCACACATGACTAATATAAAAAATTGATTTGCTGAAATATCTGGTAGATGTTTATTGGCATTAAAGAGTTACTGTTTTAATTCATGAAAGCGGTTCCCTCATATAACAAGTTGTTTAAAACCACACGTATTGCTACAAATATTGCAAATGAAATTCTATCCATTCATATGTCCATCTTCAGTCGTAATCATGATATGATTCAAGTAACGAGGGAGCATCACACAGCTAATATACCTGATAGGAGTGCATATCATGCGTGCACGTTTGTCTCCTCGTGACATCAGATGTGTTTTGACTTTTACAACTTGTGCTAACTTGTTAGCGGTTCTTTATTTCTTCTATTTTCCTTTTATTTCTTGTTTCCTTATTATAAAATTATTTTTATAATATGTGATCATGTCCTTGGTTGCTGTGTGTCTCAGCTCTTTAAGTTCGATTGTCGACAATGAGAACATCTTCATGTTTCCCATGGGCATTTGGTAATGTTTATATGATGTCTGACTGATGACCGATTGTCTTTGACAGGAAGAGTTCGTTGCCATATTTTGCCTCAGGAAGCATAGATTATATCGTTGCAGAAGGAACCTTATCAACTGTGCCTCTCAGGATGTGTTTTCTGAAGGAAGGCCAAAGTCAAAAAGAACCACCCCCCCCTCTCTCTTTTTTTCTTTTTGTGTTGGGTAAAGACTCGTTAGAATGCTTTGAAAGCTATGGTGCTTTATCACTAACTGTTTTTGAAGCATTCGTAGAAGGATGTCACAAGACTCCTTTCTATTCAATTTTCGTGTTTCGTTTTTATTTCATGTTGCTAGGTACAGCTTCTGTTAATGTTTGATGCTATAGTTCTCTGTTGGCTATTGTTATGACTGCGACGGCAAAACAACACAATTGTAAATTATCGTGTGTTGGTTTCTCTCATTCAATGATGTACTTTCTGATCACTTCCAAGACATTGTAGCATTCAAGTTATATCAGCAGCCTCTGGTTACAACTTGCTAGATTGTCCTTGTTTACTGGACGCAACCATACATTGGCAAGAGCTGGCTTTTTCCGTTGGTGACCACTGTTAGTTCTAATGTGCCATATGAGATTCTCCTCGTCTTCCATTTGTGTGGGTCATGTTGGAGCAAACATATGCTTGCAAAGATCTGCATTCAATTCTGACAATGCGCTAATGGTAGTAATTGTAATGATTTAAGGAAAGTTTAAGGCCTCGTTTGGATTGAGAGTTGAGATAAGATGAAAGTTAAAAGTTAAATAAAATATTGTTATAATATTATTTTCTAATATTATTATTGTTTTGAAATTTGAAAAAGTTGAATTGTTTATTATATGGTGTAGAAATTTGAGCAAATTGTAATATTGAGATAAGATGAGTTGATATCATTTCTCAATCCAAACAGAGCCTAAGTTAAATAATGGACTTCCTATAAATCATTATTATAAACTAGAAACAAACATTATAGATATCTTTCAATCTCCAATAGAGAACATCTAACATGTCAATGGACTCATTAACATGTCCATATCATGGGCATAGAAATATGACCCATCTTTTTTACCATGTTCTTTAAATTAGTTATAAACACAATTCTGAGGTGTTAAATGGATATTGTTTGTTTCTATACTTCCTCATTGATGGTTAGTTATTAAATTCTATTGCAACAATAGTCATTTTTGGGAAAAAAAAATGCAAATATTACTGGGATATGATTATAAATTCTTAGCGGCTTTATAGCAAGGTTAGCAATTGTCCTAAGATAATATTCCTGGCAAATAAACTACACACTCAAAGCATACTAAGACAATTCAAAATATAATTCTATTGAGTTTAAGTTCTTTTTATATTTATAAATTTAAATTTATAATTTGGGTTCAAAATAATATTGCCCCCCCCCCCCCCCCCCCATACAAGTAGCACCCCTAAGCTCAGCCTTCATTGCACATGAACTAGTACTGTTTTGCTTCATGCTATTTCACGAAGCTTATGCTTTTCTGGTTAAAAGTTAACTAGAAAGGGAAACTTCTCTATTTTACATGATCTAGTTCGTATGCATCTGAAATTAGATTAGATTATCTATAGGTTTGGTTTAATCATTAAAATAATTTGTTTTGTAATTTTTTATCTTACTCATCTGATGGTCATATTTTAAAATCTAACTTTAAAATCTAACGGGCATATTTATTAACTTATCCAACATGATGTATTCAACTATTGAATATGAATGGATGGTACTATGTTGTCTCCAATCCATTTAGATGACATTACCTAAGCATATAAGTTTAAGAGATACTAAAAAGAATCGGCTATTTCATTTCTGCAAAATAAGTTAATTCTATCAAAAAACTTATCAACTTCTATCCTGTACGTTGCAATTAGTAATAAGGTCAATGGTCAATGTCTTGTTTATATATTTTTTCTTTCTAATCAAGTATGTGTAATATTAATAGAAAATAAAACGAGTACATAGTGTTTCAAGGTGGATCCTTTTTATTGTCAATATACAAAATACATTTAGGTGGACTATCTAGGGGTATACAACCAAAGGAGATTGGTTGCTACCCATTGCGCTACTGAGTGCCCATATTGATTTTGAGGTTGATGATTTTTCCGAACACTCCAATCACACGTATGTAGATTTTGACGGATGCATCCAAAAGACTCGTAGCTATCACATACAAAATGTTTGCATCTAACAATCACTACATAAGAAACCCTCTTTTGGGACAAGATTTTTCGTCCCAAAAGAATGGGATTTTTCCCAAAAGACAATTAGGGCCCAAAACATTTCGTCCCTAATTTATCCCAAAAAGTCTTTCGCAAAAGACAATCTAGGACGAGAAATAAATTTCATCCTAGAAAAAATCTTTTGGGACGAGATTTTCCGGACCTGTTCGAAATTCGTTCAAATGGAAAAAGAATTTTAGAAGAAAGCATTTCGTCCCTAAAAAGCATTCAAATGGCCAGCTTTCATTCGAACATAGAATATTGTTCAAATGGTTACGATATATGGCTAGTATTTGAACACTAAGGCTACATTTCGATGTTGACGTAATTTCAGATGATCTGAGTTTATCTGTAAATAGTAATATTTTGTGAATCTCATTGAGATGTATTTGAATGTAAATAGGATGAGATATGCGTTTGAATGTATAAAGTAGGTTGAGATGGGTTTTAACATTTTATGGAATGTTGGAAAAATAGTGGGTCCCATCAATGATTGGTTTTAGATGGGTTGAGGTGATTTCATCTTCCAAACACAGCCTTTACATTCGAAGGGGATGGGAGGTCATTCGAACGGTAACTCGAATTGTTTGAATAAGAAAGTTCCTAATTATGTTCGAATTAGGGTTAGAATCGTTCAAACGATGTGATCGTAAATGGTTCGAACGTATTGCATTTTCGTTCGAACATAATTGGGTTAAGTTATTGTTGTTCAAATAGGAGTTGTTAGCATTCGAATGTTTTATTATGCCCGTTTTAATGAGCGTTCGAAGATGGATGCGATTTGTTCGAATATTGAATTGTATATGGTTTGAACAATTTATGTTAAGGTTCGAACTTTATTTTGAACAAAATATTTATGTAATGCCCCAATAGAAGGCTCAAACCACATGGCCTATACTATAAAAAGACTAGTCAATGATATAATTAGAGCTCTATTGGAATATTATAAAGAGTACGAACTTCTCTTTCCTAAGTTATATGTAATCTCATACACCACCTATACTTACACATCTTATGGGGTATCACAAACTACCCCCTTAAATTTTCGACGTCCTTGTCGAGCCAGTCTATCGTAGGTGGCATGGCTCAATTCCCACATTTCTGGTTAAGATAGGATCTGATACCATTTGTAATGCCCCAATGGAAGGTCCAAACCACATGGTCTCAACCTACTTGATACCCCCAAACAATTGAAGCTCTATTGGAACATTATAATGAGCAAGAACTTCTCTTTCTCAAGTAATGTGAAATCCAACACACCTCCTATCCTGACACATCATATGGGGTATCATAATTTACATTCAAATAGAAGTGAGTTCGTTCGAATAAAAAAAATATGTGTTCGAATGGGATGACAACTTGTAGTTCAAACTATTATAATAACTGTTCAAATAGCGATTAGCCCATTTCGAACATAAAATAGCAGACGCATTAGAATAAATGAAGTTACATTCAAGCAGTAGGTAGTAAACGTGAAATTAAAACATAATATATAATCCAACAATTGTTCATGAAAATGTTAGACTACAATTAAAGTCTAAGTTAGGGTCATGATACAAAATATTACAAAAATTACAAAATGTGTGAAATGGAACGAGAGGCATAAAATGTTGGAACATCATCATTTGCATTTCTTGAAGCACTTATTTGCAATGAATGGCTAACTCCCTCTACAGCTTCTCTTATTGTTGAATTTGTAATCACATCTCCATGGTGGATATTCAAACTTCATCTATTTATTTTGTTGCCAAGACTCCTACATTAAGAAGCAAAATTAGATTGACGGTATAATAGATAAGAAAAATGAATTGAATTAATATAATGAAATAATGCATTACCTGGTATACCGACTCCAAAGTATTGTGAAGAAAGTTGTGTTTCATATGATAGGATTTTGCTTATTCTTAAATGATGTTTCTATTTCCACCCGAGTATTTTAAAAAATCAATCTAAGCATTCATATGCCAAAATCGTGAGGCCATCACTACTCAAACTTTATATATTATCCACTCATTATTACTACATTTGTCGAGGTCTGAGAGACTCTTCATTGAAGTAACAATGAAAGCCACACATTTCTTTCGGATAATTCTTTGTTTGAACTTCTGCAAGACAGGAAGTTGGTATAAACTTATTATTAGCCGTCTTGTAAAGTTGTAAAACGGATAATAATGATAAGTTATACAAGATTTAGTCTTGCCAAGAATGTATGGAGATCTATCTTGAAACAATGTGTGGCTTTCATTGTTACTTCACTTGTTGAAGTCCGAGAATTTATGTAGTGAAGTAACAATGAAAGTCACACATTTCTTCAAGATAATTCTTGATTCCAACGTCTACAAAATGGTATAGACTTACATTAGTGGTCTTGTAGAGTTGTAACACGGATAATAATAAGTTCATACAAGATTCCAGTCTTGCAGAGAATGAACGAAGAATTATCTAAAGAAATGTGTGGTTTTCAATGTTACTTCACTTGTCTAGTTTTGAGAGACTGAGTAGTGAAGTAACAATGTAAGTCAGACATTTCTTCAAGATTGTCATTCGATACAACCTGTGCAAGATAGGAAGTCGGTATAGACTTAAATATTAGCCGTCTTGTAACCTTGTAAGATGAATAATAATAAGTTTATACAGACTTCCAGTCTTGCAGAGTTAGAACAGAGAATGATCTTGAAAAATGTCCGACTTTCATTTCTACTTCACTTGTCGAGGTGGGAGAGATTATGCAGTGTAGTAACAATGAAAGCCCCTCACTTCTTCAAATAATTCTCCCTTCAATTTCTGTAAGACCGGAAGCCAGTATAGACTTATTATCAGCCATCTTGTAAGTTGTAAGACAGATGATAATAAGTCTATACAACATTCACGCCTTGCAGAAAATGAATGGAGAATTATTTTGAACTTTCATTCTTACTACACTACACAGTCTCTCCTACCTTCAGACATGATGGGGAATTTTGACATATAATTGTTTAATTTAATTCTTTAAGTGAATCAAGAGGGAAGAGAATCGTCGTTTAAGAGTTATAAATGAAATTGTACGGAACTAAACTTTCATCTAACATCATTATGTGTGCAGAACGATGAATCTAACTGTCTTATCATACCGTTCCCTAGACATTGCTATTGTTGATTAGAGACAATTTATGTGTGCTAAAAAAACAAAAACTCCATCACTCATAATAGTTAAATTAGGTGTACATACAAACCCATATTACATAACACGTGTATTTTATGGTCTTTTATTATCGACTAGTATTTTTATTATTTTTAGTTTATTCCAATTATAATTTTAATCACTGCTATTCTATTTGCTTGAGTAATTAAAACCAATGTGTTTATTTTTTTAACTAATTAGAACTAGTAATCTAATTATAATGATCAAAACAGTATTTTATAGTATTTATTTTTTTTTATCATGGACTAACAATTGCATCCTCTTGATTTTATTCTAATTAGGATTTTTATTACTAGTTGTTACTTCCTTGATTAAGTATAACTAATTTTTCTTTGATAAACTAATTATAACTAGCTAGTATTCTACATTATGGTAAAATTAGGGAGATGGTGTTTTTTTTTAATGATGTAGTAACACATACTATGTTGACAATTGAAAGCCTTTTATAATTTTTATAACATTTATATTTCCTTGACTAATTATAACTAGTATTTTTTATCTTATTAATTATAAATAGTATTCTAATTATAATCATAATTTTTATTTTTATTTTTTTTTATCATGGCATCCACAGTTGTATTTTTTTAAAAAAAAAATTATTCTAATTGTGAGAGATATAACTAATATTTTAAATACTTGACTAATTATAGTTAATGTTCTCTTTTTAACTTTAATGTGATGTGGAAATATAAATACTACAATTTTTGTTCTTTACACACTTAATTATGCTAACAAATAATATAATAAATCTCAAGTGACATATATACAAAATCATTATATACCATAAAGCCCAACATGCAGTAAATCCCAACATGCAATATTAAATACAAAGTAATAAATCCACAGCTTATAGTATATATCCACAACATCCATTAATTCACAATAATATACATTAAAATCCTAAGTAGTCAATTCACAATATGCATTAAATCTCAACATCGGATAAGCCCAAGTTATCAGTCTACAACAGGTGTTACATCTCAACGTCTATTAAACAATATACATAAATAACTATGTATTACATTTATATTAAGAGTAGAATGTTCCTTAAGTATTACCTCAAAATGCATATCGAGAAAGATGTCAATATTGAGGATGGCTTAATCAAATGTGATTACAACTGTCTAAACAAAACTATTAAAACTATATATTCATATTCTAAATTGTCATTAAAACTTCAGACATGCTTACTACCAAGTGTTCGAACACATGTTTGAACGAGCAATGTTATGTATAGTTCCCATTTGGGGACTACATTGCAAGCCTAGTTAATTTTGTTTTTAATTTTTTTTTAAAATTACAATAATATCATTATCAAAATGGTACTTTTTTCTATTTAATGAAGAGCTTGCACATGCAGTCTCCATTCGTGGACTGCAAATAGAATTTCTCTGTTTGAACACTACCTCGAACAAACATTCGAACACTAACTCGGAGGTGCATTCGAACACTCACTAGTCATTCAAACACTAACAATTAAGGTTTCTAGAACATAACATACCGATGGTTCGAAACCTCACTGGCC
Source organism: Juglans cinerea (assembly GCA_961763995.1). NCBI lineage: Eukaryota > Viridiplantae > Streptophyta > Magnoliopsida > Fagales > Juglandaceae > Juglans > Juglans cinerea. The sequence continues at coordinate 11,333,792 of CAUIVZ010000008.1, read as the reverse complement.
ATTCGAACAAGAAGCCGTGCATGGAATTCCTTTATGGCACGCACGGCTTATGCTCTCTAACAGGTCAGTAAACTCTCTCTCACTCTTTATTCTCTCTAGCGGGTCACCGAACTCTCTCTTTCACTGCATATTCATCACCTTCCTAAACAAATCTCACTCCCACTCTAAAAAAAACCAAATAAACTAAACCCAACAAATTGATACAAGCATATATTACCTGAATTTACATATTAAACCAACAATAAACAAAATAAGTAAGAGAGAAGCTTTGACCTCTCTCAATATGTCACACGACGGTTCTTTGGAGAATGCCCAATAAACACTTCCTCCCCTGAATCTCTCTATCTCGCACCGTCTCTCTATCTAGGAGATATAGTAGCTCTCTCTCCCTCTCTCTCCCTCTCTATTTGAAAGGAAGATAAATGTTGGACTCTGTGTGTGTGTGTGTGTGAAATTAATGACTCAAAATGGAGGAGGCGACGAGGATGGGAGGTCCATATATATGATTTAAGCCTTCAAACTCTGACTTGTCTGTTTGAACGCAAAAATTTGCTTTAGCTAGCAACTTTGCCCGGGTTTGATGTCAGGGCAATTGTCATTCAAACCATATGTTAAAGATTTGAACGAATGAACATATGGTTTCAACGAATGGTACAGCAAGTTGTTACATTCGAACAAGTATATAAGATTATTATATCCGTTCAAACACAAATTCTACATAGTACAAACATCTGCTAAATTGTTTGAACACCAAATTTTTCCTTTATCCTGCTTTTATGTGCACACTTTAGCTCAAGAAGGCACATCTGATCGAATGGAGGTGACAAGCGTTCAAATAAAATAGCATCAATACCTTCTTACGTTTGAACAATGTTAAAAGGTATATTCCTTTGAAAAATCATTCGAATGGACAAAAGTATATTTCGAATTGATGTTCATACTACTATATCTCTGTTCGAACATACCACCACATGATTAATGTAAATGTGATTTGTTATAAAATGTACAAGTACCACTACATAGTAAATATAATATGTATATACTACATAGTATACTACATATACTATATACACTACCTATATATTATATATATATATATATACTACATACTATATATATATATATTATATTATACTTAGCACACATACGATATATATACTCCATAACATATACTACATACTATATAAGTGCTATATTTAATTTATAGTATATATACTAAATTTATAGAATGTATATAAATCTCATTCAACTAATCAAATTCATATATACATATATATATATACACACACAATAAATAGTATACATAGTATATATACGATATTTATACTGCATAGTATATATACTAAATCAATAATATGTATATAAATCTCATTCAACTGATCAAATTCATATATACTATAAACATAGTATATATATACTACACAATATATATAGTATATATTTATACTATACATATTATATATACGACGTGTGTAGTATAGTATTATATAATTAATGTAGATTGTATAGTATATTCTATATTATACAAGATTTAAATGCTATATTAAATCTTAAATAATTTATTGAAGGTAAGTATGTTTGAATTTATGAAATTCTCGTTCAAACGGTTATTCGAACGACTGTCAACCTTTTAGACCTAGTTGGACCCATTCAAACAAAGATTCGAACAATATTTATTTCCGATCGAATGCAAACCACATTGAGATGTGTCTCGATTGGTTAGGGCAAGAATATTTCCTGCCTTAATGCATTGCATCTCACTAATATTCACCCGAATATTCTTATGTTTTTGTTCAAACGGTCATAAAGGGAGGTTCGAACAGTTTCATTTAACTGGATATGAAATTCTCGATTTCATTTAACGGTTCGAACATTTAACAAAGCGTTCGAACAATTATCAAGAGAGTGAGAAAGATAGAAACATACTTATGTCTTTCTCACGAAAGCTGCGTGATATATATATATATATATATAGAGAGAGAGAGAGAGAGAGAGAGAGAGAGAGTATGAGAATTAAGTAGAAGATAGTGTTAAGTTGGGGAAGGTTTAGGACGAGAGTGTTTGTTGTCGAAGAGAGAGAGTGTGGGTCTTTCGGCTAGTTTCTCAGCTAGAGAGAGAAAGATTGTTGTATCTAGTGAAGGCTCGCATCGGTAAGCATTCGAACGTGAAGTGATCTGACTTAAACTTTGTTCAAACAGTCTCATATTTGCTCAAATGGATGTTCAAACCCCAAACCGTGAAAACTTTCGATGAATTATATTCTCCTTTATGACATTTTATTAGTTGTAGATGATACATAAATGAAATCTATCTCATTTTTATAGGTTCTAATTGCTGCTTTGACTATTGATATAAAAATATACATTTTGAGGTAAGTCTTTTCTAATTAATATATAATAGATGTTTATGTTCTATAGTATCTGCTTGTTAATGCATTTTTCTTGAACACCTATTCTTGACTCACTGTTGGACTCACCTAGTGAGGATGGGATATCAGACTCCAATGGATTAAAGTATTGTATTTTAACTATGAATAAATACATATATTACTAAGATTATAATTATAATACAAATACATATTAAATGTATGCTATCATTAAGTCACGCAGGTGTCATACAACCTCGTAGACCTCGAGGTAATACAAGAGGCATTGGGTTGGACAAGGTGTGCAAGATGGGAGAAATTAAAGTTAATATTGATGATGTCCACACTGGTGGCAGTGGAGATCCAGCAGCTTGGCTAGTGTCGTACGTTGGTATCATTGCTCGTACCTATGCAACTATGGCTACATCATAAAGGTTATACTATATTAATTTTTTGTTATGTAATATATGTAACGTTCGTCCTTGTGGTGAGACTTTTTATAAAATGGTTTTAGAAAGGACGACGGGAATTATTGTTCGATTTAAAACTTTTTGCTTCCATACCCAGGGTGCAAAACTCTATGTTATAAAATAAAATGTGCTTTGAGAATAAAAGAGGTTTACAACGGAAAACATTAGTTTTAACAATAAAAATGCCTCTCATACATTTAAACACTCATGCCTAGACTTCCGTGCTCTTCCCCATGGGTTGTGTTCGCCCTAACGCGTGCTGCTCATTCAATTCCTGTGGGGGAGGGGGTATACATAAAAACTAAAATGAGTCGATGACTCATAAGCATTATTTCATACAGTTAAAATATAATAACATAGATTTTCATTTATGCGTTCATCATTCCATACATACTATATGTACATGCATGCGTGCTTTCCTTTGAAAACATCACTGGACGAGGTTTTTCTTTAAAAAGAGTTTTCTTTTCGTAAAATGCATCTCCCATTAGTGCCTTCATTTCTTAAAGAGTTCGATGCATTCTTGCATTCATACATTCTTTCTTATCACTTTCATTGGCCGATACACATTGTTACGCCCCGTGTGTTGGGGTTAGCAGTCTTCCTTTGGACCTGGACTCCACCCGTAGCCACGGGTTGGAAATCCCTTTCATGGGGGGCAGCACTGGGTGCACTACCAGTACTACTTATCTGGCATTGCAATCTGCCCATTCATTCGGTATCCTTTTCATTCATTCATATGGTCGTTACGTATTTCCATGCATTAAACGTTCAGTCTTTTTCTTTCAGTTCAGTCCTTTCAGTCATTTCATTCAGTTTAGTCCTTTCCTTTTCAGTCATTTTCATTTAGCAGTTCATTCATGGAAAAATATCATTTAAGAGCATGGGCTTAAACATCATCTTGCATGGCATCATTTAAAGCATTAGTTCATGACATCCTTAAAACATCAGTTCATAGGGACGTTTAAAACACTTTCTTCACGTCAGTCAGAGCATCGGTTAAAGCTCAAGGCACAAGCCTTAACATTTCTTTTCGTAGAAAATACATACAATAGATACTGCTTATAGTCATCCATTCACATGCTTATAATTAATACTTTGGGTGCGTAAAAAGGGGCTGCCAAGGAGGGCCGTACATACATATACTTTTGAACACTTATACTTAGCATGTATTCGTAAAATATCTTTCGTGTTGTTTCGTAAATCATCGTAAAGGAAAAGCATTTCATTTTCATTTCGTGTATTTTAGAAAACTCTAGAAGAGTATGAACATAATACTTACCTGGACTTCATGCTACTTTCATATCATGCAGTCCGTTCATGTGCGTGTCAGATGGCAACCTACATGCATACACATAACCTTGACATCATTCTCTATCTAATGCATAAGCAACTTAAATTGGAATAAAACTACAATTCACTTGGAACACTCTCATTCTATCTCGTGCTCTTACGTGCACTTTATTATGCTAAAACCTTCGGGATCTACTTACGGTCACTACCTCTTTCAAACTCAAGGTCTTACCTCGAGTGCTCATCCACTAAAGTGAACCCATGATTCATCTTAGGATTAAGACACTAAGACCTTCATCTTACTCTTCCTATTGACCACATTCCGACACATGATTCCGATCGACGAAGTCACGCATCCCAATCTTAGACAATACACCCGTCACTACCTTCATGCATTTGAGCTCACACTAAATCCTTATTCCCATCCATACACTCCACACGACTCTAAACCGACTCTGAGGCTTAAGCACCATGTGCCTATGCTTAGGACATATTACCTATTACATATGGTGAATCCGTCCGGCACATGTGTCTTACCAGATTACACATGTATCTTATCCCTTCATCACCTAAGACCAACACATAACACGTTGATCACATGCTCGTAGGGACAACGCCATACTCCAATACCAACATTCTCTTAACCCAGCTAGCATGATCTTCATGCTACCCATTCCTTTTGACAGTTCATCCCAACACTTAACACGACAAGACTACATTCACAACTACGTCTTACATCACTTCATATAGCTCGAGACTACTCCCAATCTACACCGTGACCTTGTCACATCACCTGACATCCTGCTACGTCATTTCTATACTAACACCTAACTCATCACGAGTACTGTCCCTCATGTACTCCTGTCACATCGTGCCATCTCGTCACGTTCCTGCTACGTCATTCCTATACTAACTCCTCACCCATCACAAGCACGACTACCAGTAACCATGTTACTTCGTGACATTCCCCAGTCATGCTTCCGTTGCGCACTCTTACACTTGTTCTGCCACTTTACACATACTCCCAGCCATAAGTCAATGATAGTGACACTTGTCACCTCAGAATACAAGCCACATCACAACTACTTCGGGATACTATTCCACAGTTCCCAACACTACTCACCACGCTCTACGCCCATCAACCACACAACCATCCTTATCTTTGCGACATGCCACATGGTGTATCGCTGCTCCTCATGGAGTACGCTCCACGTGTACTCCCTCCATACACGCTACGACCCATCACCATTATGGCATACCAGCCATATGGTGCATCACTCCACCACATGGAGTACACTCCATGTATACTCCCTTTACACACGCTACGCCTCACAGAATACACTCCACGTGTACTCTTCCTATTCCACCTTATTCCAAAAGGGTATATTTTACATATACTCTCCTTATCTCACTCTACGCCACAAGAGTACAATTTACGTGTACTCACTTCCCAATCCACGCGACGCCACATCATCATTATAGCACATACTTCACAGCAAAATCCACAACACTACACATCATACAACACAGATACGCCCAACACTTCACTACACGGCACATCACAATTTCCACACTACACAACGAACTCCACAATACTAAAAGCACAGTCCATAACCTAATCAACCAACTAACATAAATAATGAGGGATAGAGGGTTATACCATTGTCGGGGTTAACCCGTGCGTTATTCGCTGACCGTCACGGTTGATGACGTAGGAAGGGTCGTACATGGTGGTTAGCCATGCACAATGGCTGTCCACCACATAAAGTGGCGATTTGGGCTTAGGGCTAGGCTAGGGGAGGCTGAGGGTGGTCCTCATGGTGGCTGGGGTGGCGGAGCACGGCAGATCTATCCATGTACAGTGCACCCGAGAGGGTGAGGGTTCTTGTGAAGCTAGGGGCGGCTGAGAACTACGACTAGCCATGAAAGGGCTTAGGAGGTGCTGTGGAGGGGCATGGTGGCGATGGAGTGGCGGCATGGTGGCTGGAGGCGGCGGATCTAGCCATGAGGTGGAGGAACACCCATGAGAGAGTGTGCGGGAGGAGGGAGGCTCGGCTAGGCATGGGGGTGGCTAGGGGAGGTCGCCGGTGAGGGAGGAGGCCTCTGATGGTGGTGCGGTGGCCGTGGTAGGTGGAGCCTGACTGTGGGTATGGTGAACCCATGCGTTGAGGCTGCGTGCGTGCTGTCTAGGGAGGAGCTAAGGTGGCTGGGTCAAGGGGAGGAGGAAATGGGTGGTCAGGGGAAGCTCATGGTGGTGCTCAGTGGCCGTGGGTGGCAGGGTACAGTGGTGGAAAGGGCTGCGCATGGTGAAACCCTGCGTGGGCTGCTGCGGGCATGCGACGGGGAAGGTGGTTGGGAGGTGAAGGCTGGATTCGGTGGTGGGGGCTCGTCGACATGAGAGGAGGCCTTTGGTGGTGGAGGTGAGACCGGGCTGCACACAGCAGCGGTGTCAGGCTAGGCAGGGGAAGAATCGAGTGAGAAGGAGAGGGGCGTGCGGCATACGCCGGGGGAGAGGGAGGAGAGAGAGAGAGAGGGAAAGGAAAAGTGAGGGAGACAGAGAGAGGGTTTGAGTATTTAATCCAAGTCCTTCATCTTAGGATCCTCAAAACGATCTAACGGTAGAGAATTAAAACACTAATTTAAAATGCGTAAACATTAACTTAATTAAAAGTACTGAGAGAAATTAAGGTTGAATATTATTTAAACTAAAATTTAGTTTATAAAATAATATTGCTTCATCTTTAATAAAATGATGAAGTCTTATTTAATATCTTTAAAAGAATAAAATCATTTAATTAATTAGAGTTTTCAACATAATTCAAATCCCATAATATTTTAAATAACTGAAATCATTTTAATAATTGATATTAAAATGATTTCTGACAATTATAATATTTTTGGAGCTCTTCAAAAATATTATAATTGTCTTATTTAAAATCAAATTTTGTTCAATAACACTGAAAATACCCCATATAAATATTTCCAGTGCATTTAAAATATTGGGCACACTTTAGAAATCACATAATATCTTTAAAAACACGCCATTGAGATTCGGCACGCATAACAAGACTCGCAGTCGCTAGAGATAAGGGCAGAGTGTTACATAATTTCTGTCCTCGGAACTTGCTTACGTCAGGAGGAAGGAGCGGGGTGTTACAATATCGACTTATAATTTTGCTATATTTTGTAGGAAATGAGTCATGTAAATAAAATAAATAGGTCAAGCATTAAGTCATCATGCTAACTCGAGATCTAGGCGTGATGGGGAATGTACTAGTCCTAAAGGAGAAGCAAACTATGTAAGTGTTGGCACACATAGCAAAGCGAAACAGTAGTATTAATTACATATTTATCTCATATCTATTGGTTAATATTATTTTTCTTGTGTAGGATAAGATGATCGTGCTCCGCAACAAATTTGCTTCTTTAGAATCATTAGCGAGCAACGTTGAGATTTTTTTCCAAGTTTTGGGGCCCTGTTCTGGATACCTAAGGGGTTTGGGGCAGTGTGTAAAACCTTCTGCCTCTTCTCCGAGATCAAAAAGCAGTGTGTGATTAAGCAGTCTTGCTTCATCTAACTACATTCTTTTCCCACTTTATCACACACTGCTTGTTGTTTGAACGAAGTTCACATTCATTCAACAACAACCAAAATACGTAGTTCAAGTTACGGCTTGTTCACATACAACTTGTTGTTCAAACAACTTTTATATTAGTTCCAAGACAAACCCGAGTTTGGATTCCAGGTCCGATAGAATTTTGTTTCTTATTCAAACTACATTCTTTTCCATTCAAACACAAACCAAAATACAAAAATCTACTTAAAATGCCAGTGTATCATAATACTTCGACTACCTATTGACATCTTTTTTTATAATCAGCAAATTTTATACATGATGTCTACTTCTAGATCGAAGCATGCTAGATCATTAGAGGAAACATCGTTGATTGTAGTGAACCAGCCTTTCAGGCCAACACTTATCGAGAGGCCTTTAAGCTCAGTGACTTCAACGACATCATCTGGGAGGGTAGAACCCTGGAGTCTAGATTCACTAATAGGGGATGAGGTCCCATCTGTGACCAGTCAGGGGTTGCCTATCCTAACCTGGTGTACGAGTTTTATCAAGGAGTTAGTGAGATGGATGCAACATATGAGGCATTCACCTTCACTGTACAAGGGTTGAGTATTAGATTCTCAGTTGACATAATAGCTGAGATTCTTCACATCCCTATTGAGCTTAATGCATATCCTGCATTGGAAGTGGTTCAGCAAAAGGATGGAACCAAGGAGCTCATAGGGCAACTTGTCCCAGAGGACGAGCATTCTGACAAGGAGGTACTCGGTTGATGGTTGAGGATATAGCTCCTCCTTATCATGCCGGTAAGGCCATTAGGCAGGTTGACTGCAATGCATTCTTTTGAATGCTGGCATCGATCCTCTCATATAATATTGACCTGATGAAGCATACAACGAATTTCAACATCAATTAAGCTAAATTCATATTGCGATTAGTGAGAGGCTATCCGATTGATCTGCCCCTATATTACATATCCCAGATCATAGATGAGTCTAAGTACTTGTCTGAAAGTAGTCTGTCATTTGTGCTAACGATCTCTAGACTACTTCTGTCTGCAGGAGTGGAGGTCACTTCCTCTGAGCATCGGCTATCACAATTCGGCCTAATAAATATCATCACCTTGGGCAAAAATGTGGGCCACCTTCGTACTAGGCAGCAATCAGACCTTGCTGAGGCCACGAGTGTTCCACCCTCAGGGAGACGTATTACCACCACTGCAGTAGCTACACATACAGATGAGATCATTGATATTGTGCACACCGAGCTCCGTGCGGCATTTACTAATATTGTGCGCACAGAGGTACGTGCTGCCATTGTTTATATTTTGTCCATAGAGATTTGTGCGGCAATTCCTAAGCTACAAACGAGCTTTGTCGCTGATATTGAGAGGAGGATGACGCCTCTCATTGATCAACATATAAACAGGGTGGATGCTCATTTGAAAGAGATCGAGCTGATTGTTAGGACTTTGAGCATTGACTAAATTCATTACTATACATTAGCTTTTGTTTTGTGACATGTTATATATTTTAATATAGTTTTTATCTAGTTAATGGTTTTACACAATGTGCATCATATTAAAATTTTTACACATGATCTATTTTTATATTTAATGAAACTAAAACACTATAAGTTTGAATGGAAACTGTGAGTTTGAACAACATTGTATACGTATGAATGAGAAAATTTCAATTCCAACAGCATCCAAAACTTTGTGTCCAAACTATATACAATTATCCCACCAAAATGTCAATTCGAACTACAATTATACGAGAAATTTATGTCAGTTCGAATGGTGTACCATCAGTTCGAACAGTAAATCTATTTGGGGACAATATATTTTCATCCCAAATTCTTCTGTTCGAACGTCATATCTCTTATTCGAATAATTATCAGACTGCTGGGACTTTCTGGTATGAACGAAGAATTTCGTCCAAAAAAGTCACCTTTTGGGAGGAAATTAATTTCATCCCAAAAGATCAGATTTGTTGTAGTGAGTTGTGTAGTTATTACATCTAACAACACTTATAGAGATTACATACAAACTAAGCCTAACATTCAAGTTTGCACCGTTAATCGTATGTTGTCTAAAAAGGAGCTATTACATACCAAAAATTAGGCAACGATTTAGACAATTAGCTAGATAGAAAGACTTATAGCTATTACATACAAACCGAGCTTAACATCCAAGTTTCCACTGTTAATGTTATGTTGTCTAAAAAGGAGCTGATGTGGTGCACTCAGTCCCCAGGTAGTTCTCTATCTAAGAACTGTGGTGCCTGGGATGTGAGCCAGTCGGCTATATCCTTTACTATACCATGAAACTTGTGTGTCTGTATGTCAAACACACGTATGTAATAAAAGTCATAGCAGAATAAGTAAAAGGGATTAGTTGGAGACTAATTTAATAGTACCAGAGAAGTGTACAAACACACATTCGTTTAATAAAAATATCCATATGTCATTGTTCCTTCATCCCATATGTAATTAAAAACTATCATTAGATTATCACCCACATCAAAATATGAAGAACCATAAATTGTTCGATGTCTAATTACAATAAATATCTTAACAATTTACAAAGGTATAAACTAAACAGAGACAGACTCCCGTGGCTTAGCACTGTTCATCCGGGCAGGGTTTTTTCCCGGCCCGGTCCGGAACCCGAAAAACCGATTCCGGTTCCAGGTTCCGACCTGGATCATAACTGATCTAAAACCCAGATTGCAAAACCCGGACCAACACGGTCTGGGTACGAGTTAGGGACCCGGGTACCGAGTTTAAACCCGGTACCCAGGTCCTTTAAAAAAAACCCATTGATTAAACCCACCCCCCCGGGCTCACTACGACTCACCTTTCTCTCTCTCTCTCTCTCTTTCTAGTCTCTCTCTCTCTCGTTTCGCTGCCGAGCAGAAACCCTAGTCCCTAGCCGCCACCATCGTGACCCCATCGCCGCATCTCTGTCGCCGTCAACCTTAGGTCGTTATTCTGGTAAACCCCCCCGACTCACTTATCTCTCTCTCTCTCTCTCTCTCTCTCTCTCTCTCTCTCTCTCTCTCATTGCGCTGCGACAGAAGTAGAAACCGTAGGTCCCTAGCCGCCGCCATCGTAACCCCATCGTCGCATCTCCTTCGCCGTCGCCGTATCTGTTTGCCGTTGAGATGGGTCGTGCGGTGGTGGATGGATGCTTTGACCATCTGTTTGCTGGTGGCCGTGTATTTTTGGAATGTTTGGAAACTTGTTTTTTTTTTAATCTGTATTGGGTATCGACTTTCTCTATTTTATCTATTTGGTTGTTGGGAAAGTTGAAGGAAAACAGCCCAAATTTATTTACTTCATCATTTTCACTCTCTGTTTGTATAAATAATGTACTCATCCATGCTCTATTTCAGTCCAAGAGAAATTTCCATAAACACCACAGTTGAGTCAAGTGAATCTGGAATTCTTGATGGTGAAGTCGATGGAACTTAAAAAGCCTTCTTTCATCTTTGTCTAAAGGGTTTTATTAAAAAATAAAATAAAATCCGGATACGATCCGGAACCCGGATTTTCGGGTTTTAAAAACTCAGGTTCCGGCCCGGGTCTGACCCGGACCAATCTGGTTTGGGTTTTGTCCCGGGTTCCGGTCCGAGTATACCCGGGTTGGAACCCGGATGAACACCCTTACCGTGGCTAATCCTCAAGCTATGTAGGTCTTTTCTCCTCAGGGTAGCTCTCCTGGGCTAAATCTACATCAAAGTCTACGATTCCAATAAGCAAAACCATAGTGAGACTATCATAGTGTGATTTCAATAAAATCTTAGTAAGTTAAAACCTATAACAATACTAATAATGAGAGAGAATGATGATGAATATGCATGCATAAGTTCGTATAAATGAGACTAAGAACACGCATATTTTAGGCATGGCGAGGAATCACCTTCTGAGTTAAATACATGTATTCGTAAGCATGGCGAGGAATCACCTTTTGAATAAAACATATATATTAGTAAGCATGGTGAAGAATCGCCATATGAGCAAAACACATATCCAAGAATTATCACAAGAATACCAAGTACAAGGAATCTCTCTACACGGTTAATACATAAAATACATTGACCAAAACACAATAGGGAATCACTACACCTGTTCGAACTGGGAAATCCCTCTACCCGGTCAACACATGAAATATATTCATCAAATTACATAAAAAAATGCTCCATCTGATCAACACGGGGACTCTCTATACCCGAATTATCATGTAAAACCAAACAGAAATGCCCCACCCTGATAATCACGGAGAATCCTTGTACCTGTATGATATTTGTGGTAATTTGTTGCCCAGAATGGTATGGAGAATCCTCAACCAGATCCCATAAGTACATAGCACATTGAAAGCACATCACTTCTAACGCACATTGTCTTGAAATCACATCATCAAAGTAATCAATAAATATAGTGGGAAATATGCACTTTCATGAGAGAAAGAGATGAGAAGTAAAATATGCAAAACCCAACATACTCATACATTTACCCCACATTTCTAGTATTATTGTGGGAATGAACCTACTTAAACAGCAACTAAATGATAATGGTTATTATGGAATCGTCAACCTCTTGGTGGATGAAAACTCTGAACTCTAGGCCTTCACAAAGTCTTCAAATAGCTTAAGAGAAAAATACTTTACATCTCAAAAATGGAGATCTTTTGTCCAATATCTTTTATACAGCAAAGCTGCCTTTCTTGAATAAGAGACATTTATCATTATCGTCCATATGCCCTCTAAATTTGAAGAATGGTAGAGATTGAGTGACTAATGGGACAAGGCGCACTGTCTCTACAACTTGCCTATCCCAAGGCAAACTGCAGAGATAGCGCGCCTTGGGACCAAACCCGCAGTCCTTCTCCTTATGAGAGTCTTCCACATGGCGTTAGGCCTTACTTCTAATGTCAAACGATATATCCTACAGGTTTGTGTTCCTCTTCCCCAGGCATTCTCTTGTTGTGATGTCTCTGATGGAGCATGGGCCATGGGTATGATACCTGCTACCCATTGAGCTCCTTCGAGTTATCTCGGGGTGTTCCCTCATTCGCACCAGACTTGATCGTTGCTCGCCTAGTGTAGGGCAAGCCTTCCTTAGTCACCTTATGTTGTCTCGCATCTACCAAGCTCTTTACAACATGCTGCTAAACTTACTTCTACCCTAGCTACACGTTGCCCACCTGGTTGGATCTTTATCTCCATTATTTTGCCCATGTGAAGGGATTCCTTCCTTTGATTTGACATGGTCCTCACATCCTTGCATTAGTAGTCCTTTTCTCCAACGTGGACGGTTTTTCGATTAGCAGTGGGGGCACTCAATCTTTTGTCCATCTCTAAATCCCCATCTCTCGTGTACTAGATTTTTTTATATTTGATCCAAATGAGACCACTCATTTGTCCTCTTCTTGGAACTCACATTCTTGAACCAAACGTCTTGCTTCGCATAATCTCACAATGCCATCGTCATGGTCTAATATTTCGTTGATCAAAGCCCTTACCCTCCAATGCACTTCCTCTTCTCGTCACTATTCTTCCCACTGCCTTTTTGTTTCATTTCTCTCCTCCATGATTTGCTTGATCACCTCTGGTGATAGAGTTGCCTTTTTTGCAGTCTTCTTCTCTCTCATCATAGTGACACTTCTTAAAACTTTTAGGGCTAAAGTGACTATGGTGTATGGGTTCAGAGTTATTTATAGCCACCTTCCTACCTCTTAAATGGCATCAATGCCCTTATCAAGTGTGTGATAGCTCAGTTACTATGGCTCGTAAAAATAGGAAAACTGTCTTTTTGTGACCCTTTCACTTTCCCACGTGAGCTCCTCGTTTCCTGAGCTTCCCCATTGTACTTTCACTAAAGGTACGATTTTGAACTATAGCTTCTTTTCCTTTATATCCACGATTCATGCCAGCATTTCATCATAAGTAAGATTCGTTGTAATTGAATCTCACTTGAGCTAGTTATTCAGGGTTTTTGGTTCCCAAGACTCTTTCTCAAGGAGGATATGTGGAATACATCATGTATCTCTTGGTATTATGCTAGTAATGCACCTTCTCCATCACTTGATCAGGCCCAACATATCTCGAGCTCAATTTTCCTTTCTTTCTGAACATTGTCATGCCTTTCATGGGTGATTCTTTAATATACACCTGATTGCCTTCCTTGAAGGTTAAGTCCCTTCTCATTGTATCATCGTAACTTTTTTGCCGGCTTTGTTCTGTATAATCTTGACTTGGTTCTTCATTTCTTGGATTATTTATGGCCCAATGAGCTTACCTTCTCCAACTTCATCACATCATACAGGCGACCTACATTTCCTCCTGTATAGAGTTTCGTAAGGGGCCATTTGGATATACACTTGGTAACTATTGTTATAGGTGAACTTAATGAGTAGGATATGGTTCTCCCAAGTGCCTTTGAAGTCTAGTAAACAAGCTCTTAGCATATCTTCTAGTGTTTGGATAGTACTCTCCAATTGACCATCCATTTGCGGGGGGGTGATACGTGGTACTAAACCTTAGCTTGGTACCATTTGCCGCTTGTAAGCTCTTCCAAAATGGGAAGTAAATCTTGGATTTTGGTCCAACACTATGGTCTTAGGCACGACATGTAGCCTGACTATTTTTTTAATCTACAATCGATTCAACTTCCTTTAGGAATCTGTGTTAGTTATTGGAAGAAATGAGCACTTTTGGTCAAATTGTCCATAATCACCCATAATATATTCCTTCCGCTTAGAGTCCTTGGCAACTTCACTATGAAGTCTATGGCGATGTCATCCTATTTCCACTATGGGATAGGTAAGAGCTGCACATTCCCGATAGGTCTTTGATGTTCTGTCTTTACTTGTCTGCACGTGGAACATCTTTCGACGAAGTGGGCAATGACCTGCTTCATTCCTTCCCACCAAAAATATCTCTTCAAATCCTAGTACATCTTAGTATTATCTGGGTGTACTAAATAAGGCGATGAATAGGAGTGTAAGAAAAAATAGAAAAATCGACCGAACTTAACTGAATGGTTTGATCCGATTCACAATTGGTTCGGTTAGTTTCGGTTCCTCAGAACAAAAACCAATTGAAAATCAATTCAGCCCTTGTTTTCATGTTTTTAACATTGATTTAGACTGAACAAAACTAAAATATATATATTTTTTCATTTTTATATTATATATATTATACAAATTATAAAATCAATATAATATGAAATATCAATCTTAATATTTATGCTTCCTTAATATTAACTTACTCTTAAACATGAATATTAATATTAAGTTAATAATATGTTATTATTTATCTTTATATATCAAGTTACATACTTACATATATAATATGTTAGAGCATCTATGACCCTAAAATCCTCTACATTGGCTTATGCATATCCAAATATTTAGCTAGCTATGAATAGTACTTATCTAAATTTGGATAACAACTATTTAGGGCTGCAACCCAACCAACCCGTTTCCTATTTGGGGCCGACCCGACTCGACCCGGTGCAAGAACGGGCCAACCCGATATGGGCCGACCCGACCCAAGATTGGAATTAGGCAAACTGCGAATCGGCTCCAAAACAATGCAAAACCCAAATCAAAATCGAGTAGTTAGTAGAGGTCAATTTTGGAAACACTAATCACCAGGCCTGGGAACCTCTTCATTAGCATCACCTTCTCCAATCTCCGTAGCCATGAGAAAATAGTAAAACACACGGGTATCACCGAAAATCCAATCTTAATACATAAAAGGGGGAAAACAAAGGGACAGGAAGAAACCCAATGGATGTTCAAGCTTGAATGCTATTTTGGCCATGGCGAAACCCGTGGTACGGTGAGTCTTCATTGTCAGTTTTGTCCTCATCTTCTCTGACCCCTGATCAACTTCCTGCTCAGCTTTGTTTTCCTTCTTATTAAGCTTCTCTTCGGCTTCCTTTCTTTCATTCTCTTCTTTTTATTTCTGTAAACGTTCTTTATCCTTGGTCGGTGACTCCCTGTGAATACAAAACACCGAAACATTACAAATCATTTCTCAAACCTCCTACCACAAAATCCAAATAAAATGAAGAAAACAATATCATTTGTGTAAAGCACCAGAATTTAACATACCAAACACGAAATCAATTAGTGTTCCAGAAACAAATTGAAGAGCTGATGTATTGAGTGATTAAATGGGAAAAGGACAAAGAGTCTCAATCAGAAATAGAAAAAAGAGATATTTATAGGATAATAAAATTAAAGGGTTTTTGATTTGGAGAGGAAACTTCAGAGTTTTTGGTTTCTGATTCCTACACGAAATAAATGCTTCTACACTTCAATATAATGGGATTCGATTGTTTGCTTCTACTCTTTAGGTTCTGTGAAGTCTCTTAAAATGGGGAGGGATGGCTAGGGTTTGAGATCCTTAAAACGTGTAGTCGGTTTCAGCGGGTTCAACCCACAAATTGCTTCAGCCCGCTTTTTTGGTCGGGTCGGGTCGGGTCGCACGGACGGACCGGGTCTTAGAGTTTTCTGCACAGACCTACTACTATTCACTCCATAAAACATATTTTAATCATTATTTCTCTCTCCTCCCACTCTCTCTCTCTCACAATTCTTTCATTTTCTCCCTCTTTCAATAGCACAACACACCTCCACATGTACATTCATTTTATTATAATATATTATATATATTTTTCATTTTATTATATTTTTAATATAATATATAAAAAAATTATATTTTTTATTATTACATTTGTATTATTAACGTCAAATGTATGTAGTGGATTCTAATTGTAAAATATATATAAAAATTGATTTTAACAAAAAATTAATAATAATAAAATAATATTTTATTATTATTTTGTCTCAAATATGCATAAATCAATGTGAAAATTTTGCTTGAATAACAAAGTGATTATGTAAAAGAGGTAATTTTGCATATGCATATGCATAGACCAATACTAATGCTTTAAGCATAAGAGTACGCTTTTGATATATATATGTGTGTGTGTGTGTGTGTGTGTGTATAAGAAAATTACATTGTTATATGTACATTTTTACACAGTTTTTGTATAATTTTTTCATTTGGGTTAGAAAAATCAACAAGCCCAACAAAAAGAATCCAAAAATAAATCACACCTATAAAACCGAATCGAATCGGACCAAAACCAAAAAAATCAAAAGTTTCAATTTCCTGGATGAACTGGTCTATCAGTTTTCAGAATTTTAAAACTGACTTAGACCCGTTCGGTTATAAAATATGTCTAAAATTGGACCAACTGAACTAATTACCCCTAACGATGAATGAGCCCCAACAAGTACTCTTTATTTAATCTTTGAATTCGTCGGGATCACCCTTCAATTCTTATATAGTAGGGTGTCATCCCTACGAAGACTGAAATGCATAGGTTCCTTTGCCTTTATGACCATTCGTCTAATTCATAATAATTTTTTATTTTCTCTTTCCTGCTCCTTTAATCCATCGTAGCCCATTACCCTTATCTCTTGCATTGAGTCAAGGACTTTTTCCTGTTATTGAACTTTCCAACAAGAGCTTCCTCATTCCATTGAGAAGAGAATCCAACTTCCGACTTAGATCATTGGCGACCAAATTGGTTTTCCCTGGATGGTACTTAATCTTGCAGCGATAGTTGCTTATGATCTCCAGCATCTTCTTTGCGTCATATTGAGTTTCTTCTTGGTGAAGAAGTGTCTCAAACTTTGTGGCCCATGTACATCTCACAAGCCTCACCGTAGAGATAATGTCACCATATCTTGCAAAGACCACCGCCGCTAATTCCAAAGCATGGGTATGGTAGTTTTTCTCATGATCCTTTAATTGTCGTGAGGCATAGGCCACTTTAGTTCCTTCTTGCATCAGGACACACCTAAGTCCACACTATGGTTCCATTGACGTTAGTGTCTGGTGCGCTCCAGTGACCAACTACTCAGGCCCTATTCACAACCGGTTGACTGTATTTTGTCAAATTAGAGAATTTCACATTAATTTAGACACTCCAAGATAAATAAAGGAGTTTTACTAGGATATTACTCCATCCTAACACTTAGGGTCATGATAAACGTAAATAGACTTGACATAATTTGAAAGGTTGTTACCAAGATACACAAATTGTACTCGAGACAAAACGTGACACGAAACAAAAGGACAGAAGCCCTAACGTAACATAACGTAACTTAATATGACATAAACGTGAGGTAAAAGACATGACGTACAATGAGGCAGAAAACAATTCGTAACATGTAACAGACAACATTTTGTAACATGGCATAACATGTAAAAAATAACATTTTGTAACATGGCATAACATGTAACGTACAATATTTTTGTAACATGGCATAATATATAACATACAACATTTCATAACATGACATACGTGTAACAAATAGTATTACATAACATAATATACTTGTAACAGATAGAAATACATAACAGAATAAATTGTATAACAGATAATCATGAAGTGACATGGCATAGTATGGCATATATGATAACATGCATACATAGACTGTAGTTCCATTACCCGTCACACGTACGCAATAATCTGATAGTAAGTTAAGAGCTAACTTATAGTGATTATCGTGTTTTACGAGGTAAAACATGAAATACGAGAAACTATAAGTATGAGTTCTAAATGTTAGAAACTTTATCATTAACAAATAGAAATATGAAGAAATGCTTACTTAGAGTAAAATGACCATTTTACCCTCCATATGTGAAAAAATGACTATTTTACTCCTAACTTAAAGATTTTACAAATGTAAATTTTGTCCTAAACTCAAATATAAACTTATAAAAATTTTAAACCAAACACTATGAGAACACCATAGGGCGGAAACTATCATAGGCCATTTCTCTTTGATATTTGTTGCAATTTTATCCAACTCCAAAACTCATTATCAAACCGAAATATTGCAACAAAGATTCTCATATCCTAAGTTTAAAAACATGCTTAAAACATCTAACAAAACTATACTTCACATAATTACAAAACTCTTTAGTGAAAAGATCTAAACGTTTAAACTAAAATACAACTCTTGAATCTCAATGTTTGACTTATTTCAAAGCATTTCCAAAAACTCCAAAAATTCAAAAAAACAAAATTCTAACATGTTCATAACACATTCCCAAGAACTAACATGCTTTGAATCAACACATAAAAAGTCATCAAAAATTAAAAAACATCACTTGAAGCACTTGGCTCCATACTTAGCCAAAAACAGAATTTTTTTCCCAACTAATTTGAACAAACACTTGGTCTAAGACATTCTATGGTGAGCTCTTCAAACCAAAACATTACATAGTTTAAAAATGTATCCTAAAGTAGATCCAAGTATTAAACTTAAAATCACATGACTAAAATAACTCAAAACATGGATCTAACTAAAGACATCAAACTTTTGACCCACTCGTATGATCTCTAGCATAAAAATTCACATCTTTGAAACTAGTGTCAAAAATCTTCAAACTAACATCCTAACATGTAGATATAAGGAAGGACCATCAAATAAAAATATCAAAGCCTTTGGAGTAAGAATTAAACCACAAAAGACTCATACTTTCTTAAAACAGAAACTTGTTTTTTTCCTCTTCCAGTTTCTAAGTTTCTAGATCTGAGAAAATCTTTCATCAAAAACTTTAATCATGCAACGAATCTCCAAAAAAACATTCATATATACATGTTAACACCACTCCATAAAACTTTCAGACCAAGACTTGTCCATTAGCTTGGTCAAAAACTTCAAAACACAACACACTATCTAGATTGTCACCTAGATTGACCTTTACACGGTTAAAACAACTTTTGACCCATCAAACGACTATGAAATCAACTAAACAAAATACCGACAAAAACTAAACTTAAATATGAACAACTTTCAAGAAGGAATCATGTGAGAAACATACAAGATTTCTGAAAATGGCATGCAAAAAGCCACAGAAATCTACCTGAGAGAGATCCTAAGGGTTTCTTGCAAGAATGTGAGTGGCAATTAGTGAAGTGAATGTGGAAATGGCCTGCACGCCTCTTACACATTATGAAGAGTGAAGGTATGGCCTTGTATGACACCTTTGGGTAGGGTGGCTATGTCACAAAAAGGCAAGAATGGTGAGTGATTTTTAGCCAAAGAAATATCTAAGAGTAGAGTGGTGGTGAGGTGGCCTTTGGCTTCACATCAAGCTTGTCTTTGGGGCATGCTTTGGGCAGAGGGTGGTTTGCCATGGGGGAGGAAAAACTTACTCAAGAAGCTTTGTCAAGTGGCCAAAATTCATGGGCCTTAAACTAATAGGCCCCATTTGGGGTTTAGAGAGGGTTTGGTTGGGGTTTGAAATGCTATCAAACCCATATCCAATTTTTCTTGGCTCAATCAGATTTCTGAGGTTTAAAACGGTGGATAATGATTTCATAACATAAATTTGAGGATTAATAGCATGTGAAAGTGATTTAATCAAGTTATTAAACACAATACTAGAAATCAGATCAATTAGGGTTTTGGCTTAGGTGGCTTGATCTCACACATTGATTTTCTTCATAATCCATCTCGTGGTTCCTCTTGGTGACAAGTGTCCAATACTATTCACCAAGTGATTAAGATTTTGCCAAGTATCCAAATAAAACTTCTATAACCTAATTTGGACATTCCACACTGTGATTCTGAAAACACTATGCTTGGTGCTACTATTGAGATTACTATTCACTCCGGGAAATTATAGAATAAATCTTGCATTGTAAAATCCTAAATATACATACTAAACTAACCATGAGATTCATTTATTTAAATTCACTACAAAGTCCCGAAAAATAATCAAAACACGTTTTCGAACAAGCATTTCGTCTGAAAATTGAAAATGTGATTATTGTGCCATAAAAGCCTAAATAACCAACTGAATCTAATGGCGTAAACCATATCACATTCTGACACTTCTAACTATCTCAAATAAATAAAATCACGCTTCTAACACCATAGTGAGTGGCAACACTGACTATGCAGACAGATAAAACCTACTTGATTGGTTAATTCATGTAAACTTAGGGAGTTTTCACGAAATTCCTAAGACCTAAAGAAATTCTACCATTGAATTTGTAGCGGGCAGTTACATCCTGCCCTCCTAAAAAAAGATTTCATCCTCAAAACTGACGTAAGCACTAAAAATAAAAAAATACTAAGGAGAAGATGCTGCTCACCCAACCTTACTGTCCATCACTGGACACATCATCACTGGTCGATGTAGGTGGTGGTGCGTCAATGTCCATCGTTATGGCATGCTGGGGTAAGTAGTATAATACGCTGTCGTCTGGATCATACACCATGCTATGTGCTAGGCCGAGGTGTTGCACGACCTATTCATCGTCGTCACTATTTGACACTTGACCTTCTACCGGCAAACGTCCACGGTGAGTTGATGACATAGATGAGCTTGATGTTATGGGCTCAGCATTGGCGGCTGGTGCGCTCCTTTGCGGCTTCGCTAGACTCAGCTTGGTCCTGTGCCATTCGAGCCTTAAATTGTCCCAGTCTAACCACGTAGTCGGGTGTAAATGTGGGTAACGCTCTTCGTGAGGTAACACTCTCCTCTCGTATCCCATGTTGTTACTATCGATATCTAATATGTGTGTGCGATGGTGCTCTTGGCTCTCCATCTTCTGCCAATAGACGACTAACTCCCTATTCAGCTCGACAAGTCGCCTCCTACGACGTTCCAATACAATGAGGATCTACACTTCCTACCATACAAGACTTCGTATGGTGCCATTTGAATGGAGGTTTGGAGACTATTGTTGTAAGCAAATTCTACCAGAGGTAGTTGCTTCTCCCAATTCCCTTCATGTTCCAATACACAAGCTCTTAGCATATCTTCCAAAGTCTGAATCGTCCTTTCTGTTTGCCCATCTGTTTGTGGATGGTATCATTACTAAACTTCAAATTAGTGCCCATCAAATTATGCAAACTTTGCCAAAATAATGACGTAAAACGAGGGTCTCTATCTGACACAATCGTCTTAGGCACTCCATGCAATCTGACAATCTCTGCTATATAAATTATTGTCAATCTCTCCAGAGAATCTGTATTCTTGATGAGTATGAAGTGAGCACTTTTCGTCAGACGATCGACTATCACCCAAATAGTATTATTTCTAGCTGGTGCCCTCAAACAAAAAAAACTAAAAAAAAAACACTATAGACTATCAATTTGATCCCATAGAGAAGTTTCATCACTCACCAAGCCATTATCTGAATTAGATTTAATCACTAGTATCTTACTCTTTTAACATCAAGGAAAGAAAGAAAATCAATCAAAAATTTAGCAACTTTTCAAGCAAGAGTTAAGCATTTACTTCAACCTA